>JAFIRS010001606.1:0-222500 GCA_018342105.1 Gonioctena quinquepunctata
TTTTATTTTTTTTTTCAAAATATCCTTTGAATTTGTCAATGGAATCCTCATTACAAAGAGTTTTCAATTCAAGTCTGAAAAGTTTTTGGACCAAAAAATTTTTTGGAATAAAATTTTTTTTTCCCTTAATTGGAAATGCGATTAAAAAAAATATTATTTTTTTTTTAACAATTCGTTTTTTTTTTTAAATTGAAATCAGGATATCCTTAATTTCTTGATTTTGAAATAAAAATTAATTGTTTGTTTATTTCATTCTACTTTCCAAAAACTATAATTTTCCCTCTAAAAATTGGTTAAAAAGGGGTCGGGGGACATAAAAGTCTTCCGTATGCCCTTCATTATCATTTGACCGAATGGTCTTGTGGTTTTCAAAATCCTTTTTTATAGGTCATTTCAGACTTAAGTCGTCCTGCTCGGCTTTGGAAATTTTGGCCTTTCAGAAACGGCGTCATTTTTTTTAAAATTAATCATTTCCGTTAAATATGAAAATGTTTAACATTTATCAGTTTAAATTTTTTGTGAAATTCATAGCCAGGTAGTGGGTGAAATATTGGGGAACCTTTTAAGAGTGTGGGGAAAGGGTTTTTTTAACCAACTCTAGTTATAAAAAAATAATATGGGTTATATAAAAAAAAACTTTTCCCTTTCAAATGTTTCTGGATTAGTAATCTTCCCGGGGAAAATAAAATTCCCTAAAATGCGAAGTCTTTTTGGGAGAGAAATAAAAAGGGGCTTTTACCATTTGTTTTTGCATAGAAAAGTCCAAGATGAGAATGAAAAGATTCCCCCCAAATGGTAGGTTCCTGGCAGGGACAACCCCAAAGTCACATGGGTTCCTGCCCCGGTTGTTGAATACCAGATATATTGGATTATTTTGACCAAACCTACATATCTGGGACCTTCAGAAGAGTAGGCAATCAGGAAGGAAGCACTTGCTTGAGGAGGATTCCGGCTTAATTCCCAGCAGAAACATGAAATGTTCATGACGCTGTGATTACTGAAAATTACAATACAAATAACAGTACAGAAGGTTCGTATTTTTGTAATTTCACCTCGTATTTAGAGTAAACTTGATAAACCAATATCATTTTTCAAATTGTTTTTTGTGTCAGATTGGAATAATAGGTTCAGCCATTTAGTGAAAATACAACATCCTATTCATAAAATGAGACAAGACTTGTGGTAAATTTAGACTATACCAAGATAGAACAACTGCAAACTCGACCACTACGAACTACCAAGAAGAGGTCAACTTACGATAAATGCAAATGAGACTGAAAGCCTTTGTATGGAGTTTGTACAAAACAGGAGAAACATGGAATTGTTGTTAACAACCATTAGCCACAACATAAGGATACGCCCAAATTAAATATATAACATGTTGTGCTACTCTGTGTAATAACAATAAATAAAGAGAAAGATAAGTGCCATGTGAAGTGGAATGAATAGAAAAATCGAATTAAACGGTTTTCTTCACATAAAGGATTCAATATAAAATTGAACCAGAAAATGGTAGATCTCAGGTGAAAAACAACTACTTTCCTGGCAAATACCACGCAGAACGTTGAAAATCCATGCATATAATATCAATGGACATTGAATGCAAATGTTTCTTTCTGATAAGCTCGATTATGTTTAATTTATGTCGTGTTCACCTAACAATCCGCATACCGGTTTCAGGCTTCTTGGCCCTCATCAGTACGGAGTAGTCAACCAGCCAAAGGTCCAAAGAACTCTGGATGAAGTGAGACACAACGTAAACAAACCATCATCGAGCTTGTTACGCCTATAGGTACGCCGGAAAAAAGCTTTAACTGGCGGTACTATGACGAAAAACACCCGAAAATCTCCCCCTCGATAGGTTTCTAAATAAAAGATTCCTTTTCAGTAGGAGTGGCAAGCCCGTCTAGCATATAGTGAAGATAAGTGCCATGTGAAGTGGAATGAATAGAAAATCGATTAACGGTTTTCTTCATAAGGGATTCAATATAAAATTGAACCAGAATGGTAGATTCAGGTGAAAAAAATTCCTGGCAAAACCAGCAGAACGTTAAATGATATTCACTCTGAAATCCATGATACTTCCATATAATATCAATGGACTTGAATCAACTGTTTTCTTTCTGATAAGCTCGATTATGTTTAATTTATGTCGTGTTCACCTAACAATCCGCATACCGGTTTCAGGCTTCTTGGCCCTCATCAGTACGGATGTCACTAGGTACCGCCAGTTAAGTTTATCTTTTCCGGCGTACCTATAGGTGTTACAAGCACGATGATGGTTTGTTTACGTTTGTGTCTCACTTCAGCCAGAGTTCTTTGGACCTTTGGCTGGTTGACTCTCCTACTGATGAGGGGCCAAAGAAGCCTGAAACCGGTATGCGGATTGTTAGGTGAACTTGACATAAATTAAACATAACGAGCTTATCAGAAAGAAACATTTGATCGTAATGTCCATTGATATTATATGGAAGTATGCATGGATTTTTTCAGGTGGATATCGTTCAACGTTCTGCGTGGTATTTGCCAGGAAAGTAGTTGTTTTTCACCTGAGATCTACCATTTTCTGGTTCAATTTTATATTGAATCCTTTATGTGAAGAAAACCGTTTAATTCGATTTTTCTAAACAATAAATAAGATATATCTGTTATAATTTTCTTCCAGCTGCGAAATCAAAAATAGCGGCGGCGGCTTTTTTTCGGCGACATTTTTTCTGGCGGCTTTTTTTCCGCGACTTTTCTTCCCAGATTACCTCCCGTAGGCGAATGGTACTTCTCAATAAATTATCAAGGTAAAGTAAGGAGCCCGGCTGGTAGCAATAAGCATTAATTATTTGTCTCACGGGCGCCTACATACAGAGTACTCATAAACTGATTTTAGGAGCAGGTCCAGTATTGTTGAGGGTTAGGACATACTTTCCTAGGAGAAAATGGGTTTGAAGTAAAATAGTTTTATGTCGGCATTATGAGAAGCAAATTGGACTGTAGGAATGGCAGCCATTTTATATATTTTTTTGGCAATTGGATCTTTATGGCGAATACAAAATAAACAGAACATTCCAGTTCATAGCGTTAATGCAGTGCACGTATATCTATTGTAACGTAAATAAACTTAACTTGGTTTAACTAATTTATTTAACACTTAATCTACAACTTAATTTATATTACTACGCTACTGAATAGCTCGATCGTATGGGCTCGTTCAGACTATCTGCTCCCTCTTGAGGGCGGTCTATTTATCTCCGATACAGCATTCTCGATGTTTCGAATTCTTCCAGTTGGCGACGGCATGTTCCAATTGTTTCCAATATTGACCGTTGCATTACGCGGAAAAGGGACTGGATGGTTCTCGAATACCTCCGGGGATGATCTCATCGCTGCGACGGCAACATGTGGGGCGACAGGTCGCCTAGGTTCGTTACATTGCCTTCTTAAAGACATTTCGTCCCGAAATTTCATCCGAGTGTGACGATATCTGCATGACTCCCCATATCTGCATCGTGAAGTTCGATGGAAGTAACACTCCACGGTCTTCATGATCGGTCGTGGGAGAGGGTTACAGCAAACCAAAATCTTGACGCCGCTGGATCTGAATATCGCCTCCAGCATACTTCTTATGACTCTCCAGTCAACCCATCAATACCACAGGACAATTTTGAATTGCTAGATCCACCAGATTCTGGTCCACCATGAGTATCTCTTAGTTTGGTGAGACTCTTCCAGACATCTTCATAGGACGGTTTATCTTGGGAATGCCTCTTGGTAACTAGGTAGTAGATGTTTCTCTGGCCTTTCTTCAACTGTAGCACCCCACCAACTTCTGGATTCTGCCCCCGCAGTGTTTGGAGTTGACCAAATTTCTTGGAGAACACTACGGCGATGCCCTGGACATTCAAGATCTTCTCCCACACAGTGCGCTAGTGCGTAGTCAGCAGGCACCTCGAAAAAGGTCTCGTGACTCCTCTCTAGTAACCCCCATGTGAACTTTCTGCCCGTTTGAATACAAGGACATAAACTTCTCGAACGTCATATCATCCTCCGGTGGCTTGAGGTGCGAACTTGGTCATGGTTTCCAGCGTAAGGGGCCAACCTGTTGAAATGGACGACCCTTGGTTTCCCTCGGGTGGCTTATGGATTCGGTACAAAAGGTCGTTTATCCTTTTCACGATCTTATAGGGCCTTCCAGGGAGTTCCCAACTTTGGTGATAGCCCCGACGACGTTTGGGGTTGTCATGAAACCAGGTCATCAACCTTAAACCCTCCAGCGTCGGCCTGATGTCATAGGTCTTCTTCATTTTATCGCTGGCACTCTGGATGTTCAACCGGACTCGTTCGTGGATGTCGTCCATTCTCTGCCGAAGTTTGCTGACGTGTCCTTCCCGCAGTGTCTTGTCCTGGCGGTATCCCAAACTTCAGGTCACAGGCAGTCGCAGTTCTCGGCCCATTATAATACTAGCAGGAGTTTGACCGGTTGACTCGTGTACTGCGGATCGATAGGCCATCAGGAACAAATGAAGATACTGGTCCCGTCTCTTTGATGGTCAGAGACAATGGACAGGTGGCGGTTGATCGTCCTGTTCATCCGTTCCACCATTCCATCGGACTGCGGATGTAGGGCCGTGGTTCTTGTCTTGCGGATGTTCAGCAGTAGACATATTTCTTGGAAAGGTTGGATTCGAAATTTCTGCCTTGATCCGAGTGCAGCTCCATTGGGATACCGATCGATATCCATTCTTTCACCAAGACGTCGGCGACGGTGATGGCTTCCTGGTTGGGCAGGGCATATGCTTCCGCCCACTTACTGAAGTAGTCCATTGCCACAAGGATGTATTTATTCCGTGGTCGGATACGGAAACGGGCCGGCGATGTCAATGGCGATTCTCTCGAACGGGCTGCCACGTTGTACTGACGCATCAGGGGCCTTGGGGCGTATTCGAGGGGCCATTGCTGGCAGCGCATACAGCGCACTTCCTGCCCAGTCCTGGACGTCAGCTTGACAATTGGCCCAGTAAAACCGTTGCCTCACTTTCTGCAGGGTCTTCGTCACTCCCAGATGTCCTCCGGCGACTCCATCATGGATTTCCCGCAGCACTTCCTCTCTTCTGTTCCTGGGAACAATTATTTGGCGTCTGTCTTCCCCACCAATATCGGCCTCAACACACGTTTCAGGATCCCATTGTCCAGAATAAAGAGTTCCATTGTGCCCAATAGGACTTAACAGCCGGCGGTAACCTGCGACTTCCTGCCATGATGGTCTTCGATTGCCTTCTTCCAGCTGACGACTAAGCCAAGGTCGGGGTCTCTTCTTGGTCTTTCTGGATCTTGCTGTCATTCCAGTTGTCATCCATTGCCGCGGTTCTACAAAGTGTTGCTTCTTTCTCTTCTGCTCGTCGGCAATGTGGGCAATCATCTGGACATGGTCTTCGCGACAAGGCATCTGCATTCTTATGGCTAGTTCGCTCGATGTTCGATCTCGAAATCGAATTCTTGGAGTCTCTCGATCCAACGTGCTACTTGACCCTCAGGATTTTTGAACTGTAAGAGCATTTGAGAGCTGCATGGTCAGTTCTCAACAGGAATCTTCTTCCATACACGTACTTGTAGAAGTGCTCCACCCCTTTACAACAGTAACAGCCTCGCCTGGTGACACAGTAATTGCGCTCTGGTTTGCTGAGCGTCTTGCTGAAATAACCAATGACCTTCTCCTGCCCTCCTGGATCTGAGATAGGACAGCTCCAAGTCCCACGTTGCTGGCGTCCGTACCCAAAATGAATTTCCCCGTTGGGTAAGGGATAGCTCAGAACAGGTGCGTTAATCAAAGCCCCCTTCAGCTTCCTGAACGGTCTTGGCATTCTTCGGACCACTGGAACTTTGTTTGACCTTCCGTGAGCCTGGTCAGTGGTTTAGCGATGTTTGCGAACCCCAGCACTATCGGCGATAGTATGTGCACAAACCAGGAAACTTCGAAGTTGGTGAATGTCTTTTGGGATGGGCCAATCCTTAACAGCTTTGATCTTCTGGTCATCCTGCTACTCCTTCCCCAGAACAACGTTGGCCGAGGTATCGTACTTCTTTTGGAACGGGTTTGGCATTTCTTAGGGCTCAGCTTCAACCCGGGTTCCTCAATCGCAGGAATACTTCCTCCAATTTTTTCACGTGGTCCTCGACGATCTGCCGACCACCAATTATGTCGTCGAGATACACTAGACACGTGTTCCATGAGAGTCCCTTCAGTACTGTTTCCATCAATCTTTCGAATGTGGCGGGAGCATTACAGAGCCCAAAATGGCATAACGGTGAACTGCCACAATCCTGAGCCGATGGTAAAAGCAGTTTTTTCTCGATCTTCCTGAGCGAGTTCTACTTGCCAGTATCCACTCTTCAGATCAAGGGTCGAGAAAATCGTGGAACCAGCCAACGTGTCTAGGGTGTCATCTATTCTCGGGAGAGGGTAACTGTCCTTCTTCGTGACATTATTAAGTTGGCGATAGTCTACACAAAGCGTGTCGATCCATCCTTTTTCTTCACCAGTACGACGGGAAAGGGGACCAGGGACTGTCAGATGGTTCGATAACTCCTTCTTTTCCCATATCGCTGACTATTTTGTCAGCCTCTTCCTTCTTGGCAAGAAGTCTTCTTGCTGATTGCCGGATCGGCCCGGCACCCCAGTATCAATCTTGTGCTGGACCACATTAGTTCGACCCTTTCCCTTTTGTCCGGTATCGAAGATGTCTTGGTACTTTTGACTAAATCTTTAGTTTGGGCTGTTGAGCTGGTTTTATGTCTTTGGAAGAGATGGCAACTAATTTTCTGGTTCTGTGGGCAAGTTGTTGGGTTGGCTAATCGTACCTCGTACGCCCCGGATCACAGATGAAACTGACGAGCAGTGCCGGTACAAATTTTCAGCACGTAACAGGGTTTTCCTAGGGCAATCCCTCGTCAATTTTTCTCATCATGAAGTTTGGGCTCGAACATCATCACGTCTCCACTGCTCGCACTCCCGTCCAGGCGAGCCTCCAGGATGGTTTCAGCCCTCTCAGGTACGCTTATATCTTCAGCCAACAGCACACGGATCAACTCTTCACTTCTCCCATGAGGTACCAGCTCTTCTCCGTTGGACACGTAGGACGCCGTCTTTGAAATCCAATTCAAACCCTCTGGAATTCATGATGTCCATTCCGATGATTGCATCGTCTTCGATGTCCGCTACAAGTGCCTGATGTTTCACTTTAGTGCTGCCCAAAATTATTTCAATCGGTAGCTCGCCATATACAGTAGCTGGCTCCCTGTTGCTGTGCGTAGCTTCCAAGTTGTCGGTTCAATTCGTTCCGGTGTTCTGGCAGGAAGGTCCGAGAATTGTCCTAGTCGCACCTGTATCTAGCAGCATGGTGCAAGGCTCGTTATTGATGAGACCGTCTACGAAAACACCTCTGTTCTGTCGTTGCGGATAGCGACATATGCGTTGTTAACCAGGGCTTGCTGGACACAGGCCGACGGTGCCCTTCTCGTCGACCTTCTTTGTTTTCCTGCATCGGAGTCGTGTTTTCGAATGTTGGACATTTGCTACGCACATGTCCAATTTTGCCTAATTCAGCATCTTATCTGTCTTTTCTCAGGGAACACTTCCTTAATCACTTTCCTTATGGCAGCTTCCAAATTAGCAGGCTCCTGTGAGTCTTCCTCTATCATTCGGACTTTACTCTGGCTTTTGCAAGATTGTTTCGCTGCCTCGAATTCCAAAGCGCGTGCCAGTGCGTCTACGAGATGTGTTGGACGGGCTAGTGTCAACGCTTGTCTGGTTTCTTGGTCACGGAGTCCATCCAGGAATGCTTGAACCGCTAGTCGCTCCATTACATTTTCTGGTGTGGCTGGATATGCGAGACAGACCAAGCGTGCAATGTCAGTTTCGAATTCTTGTAAGGATTCGCCCGATTTTTGGCAGCGATTTTCAGCTGGGAGTGGTATACGTGTTCCAAATGGGCGTGGCCATATCGTAATTCTAGATGTTTAATCAGCTGATCATAGTCCTCCTGTTCTTGGGCGGTGAGAGTTTGTAGAATATTTGTCGCTTCTCCACGTAATGCAAGTGTCAGTGCTACAGCTCTTTCCCCTGCATTCCATCCGTTTGCTTTGGCCGCTGCTTCAAACTGTCGGCGGTAATTTTCCCATGGAGTTTTTCCGTCGAATTGAGGCGGCTTCATGGAAAGCTTCCCTATTTCAGAAATGACCTTGACATCTTTTATACCCTCTTGAACTTTATCCAAGTTCAAACTCAAGTCCAACATTGCGTTTTCGTTAACCATCTCTGTGGAGGGCGCACTATTAATTCGTTTTTCCAGCTTACTGATCGTTTCCTTTATTTTATCTACCTCCGTCTCAACGGTTCCCATTCTTTCTTCTAGAAATTTAGCCACACCACACAATTCTTTTTTTAGACCTTCTGTGTTTTCCAGGACCTTCTCTTCCAGGCTTCTTGAATTTTCTAGAAGCTTTTCTTCCAGATTTCTAGAATTTTCTTGAAGCTTCTCTTCCAGATTTCTAGCATTTTCTTCCAGGCTTCTTGAATTTTCTTCGAGTTTATTCATTACCAAACTTAAATCACCTCCGGGAACTTCGAATAAAAATGTTTCGGGGTCCTCACCTTCTTGTATAAGTCCTTCTGCAAGTCTTTCCTGGAGTACTTGCTTTTACCCGTTGTTTCCAGTTCCCTTTCCTCAATTCCTGTTTCAATTCCCTACCTTCAAGTCCACAAGGCGCACTTTTCTTGAACACATTTTGTCTTTGACGAGGTATCAGTCTGTTACACACGAAAAGTTTATCAGTTTGTTAAAAATTCACTTCGCGAATTCTTTCCACGGGCCACCAGTCTATTGTCTGTTTCCGCGAAGAGTGTATCAGTTTATATTCCCACGCACAATTGTCCACTTCGCGAAAACCGGCCACTGTCTATTTTCGGGCGTTTCACGCGAACAGTGAATCAGTTTATATTCCCACGCACAATTGTCCACTTCGCGAAAACCGGGCCACTGTCTATTTTCTGTTTCCACGCGAACAGTGTATCAGTTTATATTCCCACGCACAATTGTCCACTTCGCGAAAACCGGGCCACTGTCTATTTTGGGCGTACAAAAAGCGTCAATCAATTTATTTTTCTGACTATCCACTCCACGATCACTTGTTTTATTTTCAAAATCTACTTCCGACACCAATTGTAACGTAAATAAAGCTTAACTTGGTTTAACTAATTTATTTAACACTTAATCTACAACTTAATTTATATTACTACGCTACTGAATAGCTCGATCGTATGGGCTCGTTCAGACTATCTGCTCCCTCTTGAGGGCGGTCTATTTATCTCCGATACAGCATTCTCGATGTTTCGAATTCTTCCAGTTGGCGACGGCATGTTCCAATTGTTTCCAATATTGACCGTTGCATTACGCGGAAAAGGGACTGGATGGTTCTCGAATACCTCCGGGGATGATCTCATCGCTGTCGACGGCAACATGTGAGGCGACAGGTCCGGCCTAGGTTCGTTACACTATTATATTTCTCATTCACGACCACATCATGTATATTCGACTTGTAAAATAGGCGCCAACGCATTCGTAAGCTACGACTGTATATAAGTTTGATTAAAAAGTAATTTGAATACATTTGGCTGTTATAATTTCCGTAATATTTATTCAAACCCAAGTATAATAGGAAGAATATTTGGTTTTATTATAATGGTTTAAGGACGTTGTTAGGATTCTAAGAATATGGAAAAAGGTTTTGTGACAATATTTAAAATAACTCTTATAATCTTTTTAGAAGAGAGTCCTCGCAGGCAGCTTTATGGAAGTTTTATGGGCATTGTTTATCATGGATCTCAGTGATTTAGATTCAAAACGTCTTCAGAGCTGCCATAAAATTTCTTCTTGGGATTGGACTAGATTCTTGAACTATATAGATTTTTTTTTGCTATGCTAAGACAAGAAACTAAATATTTCTTTATTGATCAATCAAGACCTGGTACAAAATATACCTCAGGACAAGAAATGAGAATGTTGTGGTGTTTCGGTTTTTAGCCAGCTGGTTTTTATTTATTTATTTTCGTAATACATGAATGAGTTTTGATTTGTTTGAAAATATGAACAGGGTATTCAGAAACGATGTGGAATCATCTGCGACTCAATGGTAAACTTCAGTCACTATCTTCGATCGTTCAAGATAACATCTTGGGGGTATTCATTTTGAAAAGGGAAACATTCTCAATTAAATATGGAATAGACATTTTTTTCCTGTGAATTGAAAAATCCACGATAAAAATGAAGCTATTTTTGTGAATTTCTAACAAAAAACAACTACTTTCCCGGCTAAAGCCACGCTGGACATAGAACTAGACCTGATAGATATTTTGAAAGCACCCTAACTAAATAAATCGATGAATCTGAAATAAAAAAAAGAACTTAATTTTTATCGTGGATTTTTCAATTCACAGAAAAATATTTCTATTTTTTACATCCATAAATTTCAAGATGGGAGTTTTAACAAATATCCTTCATAATGACTTGATAAGTATGTGTTTTTAAATTTTTGGTACGAACATAAAAATGCTAGTTCACATCTGACTATCGAATGCTTTATACAACCAAACCTTAATCATATATAGATGTTTTCTCAAGTGTCAACATAAAGTATTAATTACTACTTGTCTGAGTACGAATAAACATAATCCATAAATTATTTTCATATCGGATCGGAGACGCGATGGCTAAAAACTGCGTCCATATGGTGGTCGGCGCATACAATAACAAATTAAAAACAAATCTGTAATATGTAGATATGATAGTATGCTGATGTAGAAGGGAAAACACAGATGTGATGTTGTAAATCAGCATTATACCCGGACTTTCGGTGGAGAGAGGGGGAACAACAGTGAGAAGTGTTTCTGGGTGCACGTCGTTTGCACCAGTGCTTATAATTTATTTCGTGTAATGGTCAAAATACGTTATCCCTCTCAATCTTCTCATTCTCCTACTTGAGATTGAACTGAAATGAAAATACAAAGTGGTTATTGCATATGTAATAATAACTTAACATACAGTTGTTTTTGTGGGTTTGGGGGACTAATAGTTAAACACTTATTGCCAACGTTTCGAAATATTTATTCATTTCTTTTTCAAGGCTGAAATATACACATTGTAGGTTAGGTTGGGTTGGGAGAAAACATCGTTAAAAACTTACCTTTAAATGCATCGCGTCAACAAAGTTACATAAAAAATAAAATATACATGGAACATCGAGACGAAAACAGTGTTAAAAGTGGACAATTAATACAAATTACAGACTACGGCCCTCATCGATTTCCAAACCACTGTTTGACATCTTAGGCGTGTTTCAATGTTGTACATTGCACACAACAGATTTTTAATGCATGACGTCGATATATTTTTAAAGCGTAGGAGTACATGTCAGGTTGCTAGTTATAATATATATTGAGGTACTAGACTCCTAGATGTGATGTGGACCCAAACGAAAGAAACCATAATATAATAATATTTATTCATCTGCCCAATATATAAACAATATACAATACATTGTACAGACTTTTGATAATACATTTTTACATTTTACATTTGAATATAGGCGGATATGTGAACAAATAAATATAGAAATACACCATATAAGGCATGGCCTTGAATGGTGTCAAGTTATACACATTCTACCTGAGATTTGTCCCTATTCAGAGTACTTATATGTGGGGGTTCATTAAGAAAAATCAGCGATTTGTGAATAATGACCCTCCATCAAATATTACTTGTTATGTGCTCTTTAAAGGTTATTCTTAACGAATTATAAACATAGAATTATAGAAATAAAAATAAATAATATATAAATAAAAATAAATGATATATAAAAATAAACAATTCTAACAAACTCTTGAGTTGTAAAAACATCTAAAAAACTAATCTGAACTAGTGTACCTATAGTTATTAATTATATACTTTAAATTGGAATGGTAATTATTTCTCACATCAATGAAATCGTGTAATTGCGATCGAGGAATTTGGAATATCCATTTTTTCACTTTTGTCTTGAATAATTTATCTGAATTTATATTTTTCATTTCAATCGTCAGAAGATTATAGAGTTTTGGTCCCAGATAGGTATGACATCTAAGTGCAATATTTTTTTCAGGTTTTGGGATTACTGACGAAAGTTTTTTGTATCTCGTATCGTATTCATGCTTAATAGGAATTAAGGTATGTTTTTGTTGATGTTGTTTAATAAGGATGTTATAGCAGAATAATTGGCGAGGATCTAAAATTTGTGATTCTGTATATAGTATATTTGATGGATAATCCCTCGTTTATTTGTAGATGATTTTCAATAAAAATTTCTGCATTCTTTCTATTCTTTGAATGAATGTGATTGCAGCACCACCCCATGCTACTACTCCATATGTTAGATGTGATTCACATAATGCGTAATATAGAGTTTTGAGGTATTGTATTCTGAGGATTGATGAGAAGTATTTAAATTTATAAATCAGATACCTTAATTTTTTCACTAGGCTGTTAATATGTGGCTCCCATTTTAGATGATTGTCAATGATGACCCAAGGTTTTTTTTGTCTACGGCTGATATTTCGAAAGAGTTATTTTGGTGTGAGATAGTAAGATTTTTGTATGAAGAATGTTCTGCTAAAATTGATGGTCAGAAGTTTCTTATCAAGCCATTTCAATATTTTTGAGTTTATCCCAGGAGGAATCTTCATAAAATATCACCGTGTCATCGGCAAATGTTATGAATTTGAATTTTCCCTCAATAGGAATTTTAAATAATTCATTCAGATATACAATGAAGAGAATCGGTCCCAGTACCGTTCCCTGTGGAACACTATATTTCACTGTAGCTGTTTCACTCATTGTTTTGTTTATTTGTACAGTTTGTTTTCGTTCTGCGAGATAGTTTTCTATCAGTTTGTATTGGGTTCCCCTGAAGCCGATTCTTTCCAATGCTCGTAGTAATTCCGGGTGACTTACTTCTATCGAATGCCTTTTTAAGGTCGACAAAAATCCCAAGAGCTGGTTTTTTCTTATATATCGATTTGCTTATATTTTCCGTTAGTAGAGCAATTGCATCATTCGTAGATCTTTTCTCCCGGAAACCAAATTGTTAATCAGACATAATTTTGAATTTTTCTAAATATCTCATCAGACGTTTCTTTATTATTTTTTCGAATAGTTTAGCTAGGTTGGAGATGAGTGAAACCGGCCTATAGTTTGTAGTGTCAGTTTTATTGCCGGTTTTATAAAGATATTTTATAACAGCAACTTTTAAAATCGACGGACAGACTCCCTCATTAAAACTTTTATTGAAGATACTCGAGGAGGTGCCGAAATATTATCGGAAATATGTTTTACTGTTTCTGCCATGATACCATCTCTTCCAGGTGCTTTATTATTTTTCAACGATAGAATGGTGTCCATTATTTCTGCTGGATTCGTGTCTTCCAAATAGAAAGAGTTTGTCAATGCCCTTCCGTAATCTTCAAAGTTATTAACCCCTTTTTTGGATTTCATTTGCTAGCTTTTCTTCAATTTGCGTAAAGAAAGCACAGAAAGTATCAGCTACTTCTTGATCATTTTCCGTGTATTTCCCATTTTCCTTTTTGATTTTCTTGATTTCGGATTCTTTTTTATTTCCACTTGATATTTCTTTTCCACAGCTCCATAACATTTGTTAATTTGTTCTTATTTCGATCTATCTGTTTTTCATAGTAGTTTAATTTCGCTTTTTTTATTATTTCATTTAATTTGTTCCGGAATTTTTTAAAATTGCTTTTGTTTTCTGGTAAGGGATTTTTTTTTAATTTCAAAGAATAGTTGTTTTTTTTATTTACGGATTTTACCAGGCCTGCAGTCATCCATACTTTACGTTTCGTGAACTTTCTGTTTTGGTTTATAGTTTTTGTACTTTTTTTAATATATTTATTAATTTTTTGAATGAATATGTTCGTGGTTAATATATTTCAAGCCATGGTTCTTGGTTTAGGTATGATTTCAGCTTATCTTTATCAAGTATGGTTTTTTGTTTCGTTGTGTTTGTGTTTTTCTTTACTTCAGGAAGCGATATTTGACATGCTATGGAGCAGTGATCTGTGATACATGTTTTTATGATAGTTGGTATTATTTCCTCATATTGTTTATTTGATTTTAAAAACATATGATCAATACATGACTGTTTTCTTGTACTCTCGTGTAACTATTTATCAAGGACATGAATCCTTCCTTCCCCAAAATATTCAGGTAATCCTGTACAAAATCATCTTCTCCTAAAATGTCGATGTTGACATCACCCAGGAGAATATGAAAATCTACTTTTGTTTTACAATTTTCTAGATACCTATTGAGATCATCATTGAAAGTTATTATTTCTGTAGATGGTGATCTATATACCTATGGCTGTTACCATCCATTTATTGTTAATTATCACTTGTATAATGTTAACATTATTATTGAAATTTTCAATATTATATTTATATTCCAACTCCTCCTTCACATATACAACGACTCCATCATTCTGGTTAACGTTTCCATTATTGTAAATTAAGTTATACCCATTCAAGCCCTATAGAGAAGTATCAAATATTTTCCAAGTTTCTGTAAGAACTATTATATCAAAATTATTTTTCATATTTTCAGGAGTAATTTTAATTCATCAATATTTTTGTTAATACTTCTGATGTTCATATGAAATATCGTCAGGGTAACCTTCTTATTTGAATTATTTATTTTCATCTCAAACTCTTTCAAGTTTCCAACTATTTTTGTATTCACTTCCTCAACCTTGTAATCCCTAATATATGAATCCATTTTATTTATTTTACCTAAAATCACAAATGTTCCTGTATACAATTAAAATTATAGAAATGACATGGACCACTAAAGGCCTAAAAACCTCCTCTGAGTTCACAAATAACATACATTTCCTTCAATACTTTCGGGAATATAGAAAATTGTACAGAAAAATAATTAAAATATTGAAACAAAATTATTACAGTGATAGACTAACGCCACAAATAAAAAACAGAAGGAGTGTTGGAATATTGAATGAAATTCGGCAAACAAATCGAAAGAGTCCAGCAGACCTTCCTGATGACCTTTCTCCTAACCAACTTAATGATTACTATTGTAATATTGCAAGCAAAATAACATCAAATATGATTTTCTACACAGATAACATTAATTATTTGAATACTGACCCCCCCAAAATTATTTTTACTTCACTCCCACCAATACCCACGAACTGAAAGAAATTATTATGAGTATCAAAAACAAAAATTCTGCTGGGAAAGATGGTGTTTCAGCGAATATTTTCTTGAATTTGCCTGATTCTGCATTAGATGCATTAGCCTACGATATCAATAACTCATGGCAATCTGGGCATGGCCATGTCTGAAATCAGCCATGGTTATTCCTTTATACAAAGGGGGAAACATCGACCAACCATTAAATATCATCGCCCCTTATCATTGCCATCGACCCTTTCAAAAATAATTGAAAAACTTGTTAAGATCCACATGATGGCCTTCATGGAACGCCATCCTACTGAATCAGAATCAATTCGGTTTTCGAAGCAATAGAAGTACCAAACTTTTGAATACCTGTATGGTCAAATAAACGATGGAACTATAGTCGCAGCAGCGTTCTGTGACTTAACAAAAGCCTTTGACTGCGAAAGAATATTACTACAAAAACTTGAATTCTACGGATTTCGAGGATGTACCCTTGATTGGTTCCAGTCTTACTTGGGGAACCGGACACAAAAATTATTAACCGGACTAGAATCTTCCGGGTACATTATTTGCGGCGTTCCACAAGGGTCAGTCTTGGGACCTATACTGTTTTTGTTATACGGGAATGATCTGGCGCTTCTCAATGTTCAAGGTAAGTTCACTCTTTTTGCTGATGATACCACCATCTTGTAGCACGGAATAGAATCTGCAATACTAACAGAAACAATCCAGAATGATTTAGTCAAGATGAAGGAATGGTGCGACTCAAATTCGCTCGCCCTGAATATTAATAAGACCAAATTACTCTCCTTCAAATGTGACATGGAAGGCATATCATTGGTAATGACCCACTAGAACGTGAACACCACACAAAATTTCTTGGTATTGACAATGAGATGAAATTTGAAGAACACATCTTGTCTCTCAGTAAAAAACTGGCCTTGGGATGCTATGCCGTACAAATTGCTACAAGCGAGATTGGTTCAAAAACAGCCAAAACAGTGTATTACGCTCGCATTGAATCCCACCTCATATACGGTATTGCTTTCTGGGGCATATGCAGCCAACAAAGGTTCAATAGCATATTCGTTTTACAGAAGTGAGCGTTAGGATATATATGTAGGGTATCTCCCATTAATTCATGCAGACCAATCTTCGTCTCTCAGAAAATACTCACGCTACCGTCTTCACTTGTATTAGAAAGCGTGTGCTTAGTCTTTAAAAATCGTCTTAATTTGGATAATCCCCAGCTATATCACAGAACATGTAGGACATATAATCTTAATCTGCCACACTTTATTTTTATCAGTTTCTTATTTATATTCGTTTTCGAACATTTCCATATAATGCGGTGCTAACGGTTATATTTTTGAATAAGGGAAACTGCAAATTCAATAAGTTTGAAATAAGAGCTCTCACAGATAAATAAAAATGGGAAGGATAACGCCACTGTTAGGAGGGAGAGATTGTAAAACTAGATTATTTTAATTTGACGATATAATTGAAATAATAAATTGAATATCCGATAAAGCTGAAGATTTTCACATATTCCGGTGGGAAAATTTTGAGACAATAGGTGGCGTGGAAACGTAAGCATATTATGGAGAATACAACTTTAGTACATTTTAGAATTCCTTTTTCTCAGAAATGGTGAATCTTAGGAGAAAAAGTGTAGGAACAATTTTTGTAGATAATTGCATGATATACAATTTTTGTGGAAGAGCTATTTCTATCATAAAACTAACCGTTCCGCTGAAAAAATCCAAGATACCCATTTTGCTAAATTTGACCTTGCATAACATTTTTTGCAGATATAGGATCGATGGGGACTTCTCACAATTTCATTATAATGCTGTCCCTAACGTTCATGTGAATTTTCAGCTCCTTGGGAATTTGTGCAAGGGTGAATGTCTATTTTAACCGGATTAGACGAACAAGCACTGAAGATGGCATTCTAGGTCGAAAGCGCTCTGCGAAAAATTAAATTACTTGCACGAAATACACAAACATTATTCTTGAATTTAATAACAATTTATACTTTCTTGCCGCCAATGACTGCGAATATACAGTTGTAGAATCTTCTGTATACAGTGCTTCTCAAAGGTCCCCTCCACCCCTCTTATTTTTGGAACGATTATACATAAACAAGTGAAATTTGGAAACTGAATATTAAAGGTTGTAAACTTCGCTACTAGTGATGATAGATGACGAAATCGTCAAAGATGACGTCACAAGGCCATTGTGATCAATAATTTTAAATGGAACCCTACGGCAAGCGACACCTCTTTTAAAAGGTATCGAAAAAACCTATTCAATGATACTAATTTTGTTTATGTTTATGGCAGTTTTAATGGCTCATTAGTAAACATTAAAATTTAAATTCCATTCAGTATGATATTAATTAATGATTTAAGAATCAGTATCTACTTAAAGAAATTGCTCGAAGTGACCTCCATTTATTTCCTGACAGTGAAATATCCTATTTTTAAACTCTTCTCGTACTTTTGCAAATGTGTCTGCGGAAACAGCCTCACATTCTGCAAAATACGTTGTTTTAAAACGTCAATATTGTCAGATTCAGTGGCGTAAACCTTCGATTTAAGGTACCCCCACAGAAAAAATTTAAAGGTGTGAGGTCCGGTGATGGAGCTGGCCATTCCGTTGAACCTCGTCGTCCAATCCATCTACCACGATACTCCTCTTCCAAATACCGTCTTACTGCACCGTAATAGTGTGGAGGAGCACCATCCTGTTGGAATGTTATTTCCAAATTGCCGAATTCATCTGGATTATCTTCCAAAATTTCAAGTATTAACGGTTCTATTGCGTTTTGCAACAGCTCCAGATGAACCTCACCAGTTAAATAAGTATTTGAAAAAAGAGGCCCAACGATGTGGTTTCTCAGGATACCTGCCCAAACATTCACCTTCTGGGGAAATTGGGTCTGTGTTTCACGAAACAGGTGAGGATTTGCGTCACTTCAATACCTCACATTCTGTGTATTTACATTTCCATTTAGATAGAAAGTACTTTCGTCACTAAAACAAATTGTTTTGACATAGTCTGGCTGTTGGTTAATTTTAGTTTCCATATTTTTACAAAATTCTAGTCTTCGGTCTGGGTCGTCGTCTGAGAGTTGATGAATCATTCTTAATTTGTGTGGATGAAATTTGTTTTTTTTCAACACCCTGTGTACTGTACTTCGACTGACTTCACAGGTAGATGCAACGTGAGTTGTTGAAGAAGTAGGATTAACTATTACTTCTGCCAGTATATCATTTTTTTTTCTCATCAGAAATTTATGGTCTGCCAGATCGTTTCGCATCATTAATACTACCCGTTGTTTCAAACTTACGAAGAAGCTCCCTTAAATAAGTCCTCGAAACGGGGCGATCGGGAAACCTCTCATTAAAAATGCGTTCTGCTGCATGAATATTTTGTCCAGTTTCCCCAAGAATTAGGATCACTGCTACTTTATCACCTAAAGCACGTACCATTTCGCTTCTTGAAGCACTTAAACGTTCGGCTCACAACAGTTCAACGAATTATTAAAATGTACCAAAATATTAAAAGTACCAAAAGCTGCCAAAACAGTTAAACGTTCGATCAACAATACACAAATTATTAAATCTACAAAAACTTGGACAATTACAAAAACGTCGAATTAGGGAGACTAACAAAAACGTCAGCATATTTGACAACTATCCAGAGGCGGAGCTTGAATTTGGAATTTTAGTATTAACTGATTTAATTCATCACAGCTTTGCGTTTTTTAAAAGCGAGTGGTCAAAACTGCCATAAACACAAACAAAATTAGTATCATTGAATAGGTTTTTTCGATACCTTTTAAAAGAGGTGTCGCTTGCCGTAGGGTTATATTTAAAATTATTGGTCACAATGGCCTTGTGACGTCATCTTTGACGATTTCGTAATCTATCGTCACTAGTAGGGAAGTTCACAACCTTTAATATTCAGTTTCCAAATTTCACTTGTTTATATATAATCGGTCCAAAAATAAGAGGGGGGGAGGGGAGGGGACTCTTGAGAAGCACTGTATGTGTGTGTGTGTTTATATGGATGCAGAATCGTATAATAATCGATAACCAGCATGTATTTCAAGCAAACAAATCGACAAACAGTGCTGTTCACTCTTTTTATGAAAACTGACTAATCTGGTTGATGCAGGCGAGTGCCCTGTTGGGATCTTCCGTGATCTCAGCAGGGCGTTCGACTGCGTAAACCCTAACATCCTAACAAATTAATTAATTGAAATTGGTGTTCAAGGACTTGCCCTGGAATGGATAAAATCATATCTGTACGCACGTCGCTAGTACGTTAGTCTTCCAAGGGTGACTACTTGTAACTCGGATTATCTTGACATCAGTGTAGGTGTCCCTCAAGGGTCAGTAGTGGGCCCAATATTGTTTTTAATCTACGTTAATGACATCGTTAGAAATTAATAAAAACCCGATGGCGCGGCCAGTCGAAAAAGTAGATTTCAGAATTTATTTATTGATTCTGAAATTGCCAACACTAACGAAACGAATGAGACCGATAACTCCATTTTTTCATTCATCATATTATTCGATAAAATCGATGTCGTGGATTCACTGATATGTTACCATACTTTCTTGCATATGATTGTTTTGACAAACAAACCCAACCTCAAATTCATAATACTCCACTTAGATAAGAGTTAAGGTCTGAAATAATGTTTGCGAAAAACTGAAGATAAGTAGGTACTCTTAATTTTTTGAAGTTTATGCTGGAGTATCATTATCAACGCCATTTCTGATTGAATTATCTAGGAAAATATTATTCAATCAACATGTTTTTAATGAAGAAAAACAATTATTGTGTAAATGATTGTGTATTAATATCTACTTAAATTATTACTTTCGATTCGTGATAACTAGTTGCAAAGTCGAGCCTTTCATGCTAGTTTGTGGTAGGCTGTTCAGTAAACTACTGATCAACGCATAAAACATACACGAAATGGAAACTAAAAAGAAACGTATCCTTTTTTCATTGTTTGCGGTAGAAACACACTGATATATCGATACTCACATTAGACATAATTGACAGTAACCCAAAACAATTTGTATTATTGTCAAGTCATCTGTCATCATTTAATTCAGTGAACATCGGTCAAAATGGATTATTCATTTGAAGAATATACAGATATGCATTTCGTTTATGGTGAAACAGTGGGAAATGCCAGAGGTGCTGCTGAATTATATCAACATAGATATCCGAACAGACATCATCCACATTTCACTACTTTTACTTTACTTTTACTTTTATAGCTGCATCGTCGATTGAAGGAAACGGGGTCCATTAAATCAGTAAACACATTGTGGTGCGAATAGAACAAGAAGAGATACTGTTACGGAAGAACAAATTCTTGAACGATTAGCAGCAGATCCTTCTACCAGCACTCTGGCTATTTCGTATAGGTTAAAAGTGTCTCAATCAACATTAAGTCGGGTAGCACGTGAACAACTATTGTATCCATTTCGCCTACAGAAGGTGATGGCCCTAGATGCTGGTGCTCGTAGATTTTTATGAATGGTTTTTGTGGATGTATGAAGGAGCAAACAACTTTCCTAGATATGTTCCATTCACGGATGAGGCATGTTTCACAAGAGATGGATATTTCAATAGTAGGAACAGCCATTTATGGGATGAACAAAATCCGCATCTAATGTTTCGAAAAGGCTATCAACAGAAGTTTTCAGTGATTATTTGGGTAGGAATTATCGAAAATCGTATCGATGGACCATATCTTCTTCCTCCTCGTTTGAATGGGCAGAACTACCGAGTGTTTCTTAAACATGTTTTACCTGGGCTACTTTGGTCCATTTGAACATGGCTCAATGCCTTGTTTGTTTCTATGTAGGTAGCCACTAAACCGTTTCTATCATTTAAGTAGATATTAATACACAATAATTGTTTTTCTTCATCAAAAACATGTTGATTGGATAGTATTTTCCTAGATAATTCAATCAGAAATGGCTTTGATAATGATACTCCAACATATAATCCATCAAATTAAGAGTTTTTCGCAAAAATTATTTCAGACCTTAAGTCTTATCCAAGTGGAGTATTATGAATTTGAGGTTGGGTTTGTTTGTTTATGCAATTATTGCACATAGGAAATGATGTCTCTACTAAGGACATATCTTCAGTTTTCAATTATCTCAGAAACCTCCACTTTTAGGCACATGGAATGTTATGACTTTTAGGTTGAGTATCGATGAAGAAACATATGACCACATACCATCGTAACTACGCCACTGGTTTACGAAACTAAAAAATTATACTTTAAATTAGCACGTTGATAAACCTTGATTAGTGTACCAAGTTTTGAATTTTATCCTTCAGGAATTTTGGAGAAAACAAATTAAATCTTAATTTTTTTCGTACTTTCGACACCTTGTATCTCAGAGGGGATGCATTTTAGGACATACCTTGATAGCAACTTTCCACCTCGAATTGAGGTGAGGAATCTGTAGTTGGAGTTTGTCGGTCTTATTCTGACTCAACCTATATGTATATATATATATATATATATATATATATATATATATATATATATATATTTTAATCTCTTGACCACATATATATTTTCTTCAATATCTCGGAATAAAGGTCTGATTCAGTCAATTCATATAATTTCTCTTAACTACGTTTCGACATGGTATTTGTCATCCGCGGACTCAACAAGAACATCAATGACGTCCACCATCACCTACAGACGAAAAAACCGGATATTCTGGCTCTAACAGAAACACAAGTAAACTCGTCCACCAACAAGGTCCATATGCTTTGTCCCGATTACGAACTCCATTCTCGATTCAGGTTCAAAGGTGGAGTCTGCCTTTACGCTAAGGCTAACCTTTCATGCCAGCGTGAAGAGAGTTTGGAACCGAAAGACTTTGATGTGATGTGGTTCAAGCTATCTGATACCAAACTGACTAAGTTCCTCTGCTGCCTTTACCTATCACCTAATGAACCTTCATATAACGACCTCTTTGAGTTTTTATCACTCAAACTGGACTACATTCAGGAGAACCATCCAACAGCTGAAACCATAATTATGGGAGACTTTAATGTACATAACGCTGCCTGGCTCAAATTTTCTAACAAAACAGATGATGCGGGTCGTCAAGCCGAGGCCTTCGCCATCACTCATGGTCTAGAACAACTGGTCGAGCTACCAACCCGCATCCCTGATGTCAACAACCAGTCTGCCAATACACTAGATCTTTTCCTCACCACCAATCCTGACCCGTATAGAATAGAAGTTTGTGCCCCACTTGGAAACTCTGATCACACCCTCATCTTCACAACATGCTCTTTCCATTTACCATCGAGCTGCACAATACCACCCCGTCTCATGTGGCATTACAATTCGGCCGACTGGGAAGGTCTTCGTATGTTTTTCTCAGCGTTTCCATGGAAGAGAGTTTGTTTTTCTTCAGTAGATCCAACACGATGTGCTGAGACAATTTCTGAAATCATCATGTTGGGGATGCTAACTCACATACCGAATACCGAAAGAAGAACATCATCCGATAAGACCTGGTTTAACAGAAACTGCTCTAGAGCTGTGGCTTCCAAACAGGCAGCATACCATCGATGGCTAAAAAATCCGGGCCCTGAGACCAGAGCAGCATATGTCGAGGCTAGAGGCATATGCAAAGAGACAATAGAATGCTCAAAAGATGCCCATAATGCCAAAATAAGATCAAAACTTGCTGAATGTCCTAACGGATCCGTCATTTTGGTCTTTCGAAAGCTGTGGAAGAAACTTCACTTCCACCCTATTTCCTCCTCTAACCAAAGAAGATGGAACACTAGCAACGACTGCCCAGGAAAAGCCAATATCTTTGCGCACCTATTTGCTGGAAATTCCACTCTGGATTCATCGGGAAAACAACCCCCCGAACATTACACCTATTGACAGTCACATGCCCGAGATCACCTTTCGCCAACGTACTATCAGAAAGATTTTTGCTGGGTCTCAACACCAACAAAGCCTGTGGATCTGACGGAATCCGCCGAGTGTTCTCAAGAAATGTGCCCCTGAACTAACACCTGTTCTTTGCAAGTTGTTCAACCACTCTTACAATTTGGGGTATTTCCGTCCAATTGGAAAATTGCAAGAGTACAGCCAGTCCCTAAAAAGGCAAAAGGCCCTACCTAGCAACTACAGACCTATCGCACTGCTATCTATTATTTCAAAGGTCATGGAAAAACCATCAACATCGAGCTCATGAAATATCTGGAAGACTCAGGAATTGTCAACGATAGGCAATATGGCTTCCGCCATCAGAGATCAACTGGTGACCTGCTCGCTTACGTCTCACATATATGGCAGCTATCTATTGAAAAGTATGGAGAAACTTTAGCTGTGGCATTAGATATCTCCAAGGCGTTCGATCGAGTTTGGCACCAGGGACTCCTCGCCAAGCTTCCGTCTTATGGCTTGCCCCTCAGCTGTGTTCTCTGCTTGCTAGTTTTCTCTCAAACAGGTTCTCCATGTAGTGGTCGATGGAGTTTCATCTGACACTCTACTCATAAATGCTGGTGTTCCGCAAGGATCTATTCTCGCATCAACACTATTTCTACTTTCACATCAACGACCTGTTGAAAGCAACTTCATGTCCAGTACACAGCTTTGCCGATGATAGTACCCTCTATACCGCTTTCTCTTCCAGGGCCCCTATATCAGCCCGTGAAACCAGAAATGAACGAGGAAGAAATGTTAATAATATAAATATGGACTTAGCAACAATTCTCGAGTGGGGATCTAATAACTCGGTAGAATTCAATGCAAACAAAACACAAGCATGTCTTTTCTCTAGAAAAGTCGATCTCACTGTGCCTAACATAACTTTGTCAGGAGTAACCATACCACTGAAGTCATCCATATCGATGCTTGGTATTACTATCAGCAATAACCTTCCTGGGAAAATCACGTGAGGTCCATTGCCAAAAGTGCATCCCAAAACTTGGTTTTGTTTCGTGCCAAGAGCTATTTCACCCCCACTCAGCTGCTTATGATCTATAAGGCACAGATCCGACCTGTCCTGGAATACTGTTACCATATTTGGAGCGCGGCACCTAAACATATCCTGAGGCTATTGGATTCTGTCCAAAAAAGGGCAATTCGTCTCGTCGGTGATGCCTCGCTTACAAACTCGCTCACTTGTCTGGAACACCGTAGAAAAGTTGGCGATTTGTCTCTATTTTATAGATATTTTCATGGGCGATGCTCTTCTGAAATATCAACAATCGTTCCTGCTTTGGCAGTCTCTTCGAGATTAACCCGTCAAGTTCAGTCATCACACCCCTTCGTGGTCACTTTGGAGACCTGCAGAACATCACTTTCCAAAGACTCATTCATCCAACGAACAGCGAGGCTTTGGAACTCATTGCCTAGGGAGGTGTTCCCCGAGGCATACAACCTCCAGAAATTTAAGAAGAACACCAACTCCTACCTTCTTTCCCTTGGTTCCCACGATGTTCTCTGAACATTACAGGATATCGCTTTTCGTGGGAACCAGAACATTAAAAAAAAAATCATCAGGTTAAAACACTAAAATTAAAAATATGGCGTTTGAGACATATTTAACTTAAGACAATATTGAAATGTATGCACTAAAATAATCCTTTAAAAACATATGGTTCGAAATATAACACGTTATTTAACTCAATAATCCCATGCCTTTGTTTCTTGCTCCCTTGGATACCAATTTTCCCTCTTCTTTTTCATTTGAATGTTTGAATTCGCGCACCAAATTGTCACATTTAACTGTTTGGTTTCATCTTATATAATTTATATATACAACTATTTTCCCATGCTTATTACTATGTACACATTTCAATAATAATTGCTTATGACATCACCCCGTTGTTGTTCTCTCACAATTTCCAATTTTCCATATCACCATCTATTCCCTGATTGGCTATTCTCATCAAGAAGATTGCTGTTCTACCATTGGCTACTTTTAGTTGTCTACAATTTCATATACTGTATGTTTCAAATTTATAAATGTGTTGATCACTTTTTATTCATGAAAATTTTGTAAATCTAGACTTTTTGTTGTCTTTTTACCAATTATGGGTTATTATCATTATGACAGTGTATGACATTGATTGTGTTATAGTATTTTGACATTTTTATCTATCCATATTATTCATAGACTTACAAATAAATAGAACTTCCAAAATTATGTAAAAACAATCTCTTGAAACTAATAAATATTTATTAATTGTTCTTTTTATGGGTTTTTTCTTTTTGAAACTTATAACTGGCATAACATAACATAACAATATATATATATATATATATATATACAGAGTGGCCACTTTTTTAATGGGATTGTATTGGTAACTTTTAAACCATAAGAGTTAGAAGGTCGGTCAAATGAAGAAAAAGTTGCATTCATAGAAGCATTGTCAAGCGGTTCGAACAAATCGAGATTATCAGGGCCGGTTATTGAGATATCATAAGAAAAGTAAATTCTGTCATTTTGATTTTTCTTTTTTTCCCACTTTATTAAGAATATTATCAAAAAATGACTCGGGAGTTTTTTATTCGACAGTAAATTATCCTCATTTTGAAATAATCAGATTTCGTATCTAACGTTTCGTACGCTCTGGGCCACCCTCAATCTCATTTTTTTCAATACGGACCTGCATATTTTATGACACTTCTCGAAATAACTTTCAACGCTAAATTCAACGATATATCATACAATGTCATTCAAAGTTGATTTTCAGGTGATTTTGACCCTTATCCAAATTTCTTTGTGTCGGATCTGTATTACATTTAGGTTCCTTTAGTTTAATTAACAACATGCAATACATTTCGATAAGAAAATCAACTTACTCATTTTCAACTGAATGGAACGTAACAGAATCAAAGCAAGAAACAAGTAATAATTATTTACAAATTTCAAGAGGTGAAAAATCTAATTCATGATAATTAAACGAAACTATCATTTAATGAAAGAAAAATCAAATGATTATTCGAAAGTAAATGATGAACATTAATGAAGTAAATGTTAGAAATGTCCACCATTTTGTAAAATGCACTTTGCGGTTCTGGAACCCATACTTCTTATACATTTGCTTATTTCGTCTCCATGAATACCTTCCAATACATTCTCAATCTTCTCGCGAGGAATCATTATTGTTGGATTTGTCATTTGTTCCGTTGAAACAAATTACAGAATCGAACTTCATTTTGAGATCATTACGATATAATTTTTGCAAGGCTTGGTATTCAAACTTAAAATCATTGTATTCTCGTCTCTTGACTATTTTATTAACAGCAGTTTTTGATAAATTGCATTCACTGGCCACAGTTCTCGATTTTTTTTCTGGGTTCAATTTAATTTGGGTCAGAACATTGATATCGTTAATAGACTTGTTTTTTTTTACATACACACAACTCTAGGTTTATTGAATGTATTATTTTCAAGTAGTAGGCCGTGGATAAAAAAGAACATAACAAGAAATGTCATATTATTTGTCACTTCGTTTATTATTGTGTCACAAGATCTTGTCATTAAATACTTTTCTGAGTAATTCCAATTCAACTTATTCGATATGGTGAGATACACAAATGAAGAGAAGAGAGATATGTACGAAGTGTACATAAAACTAGATAGAAATTTGTTCAAAGCACAACAAAGGTATGGTGAATTATATCCTGATAGAACAACACCAAATATTAAAATGTTTCGACGTTTATCTACAACGTTACTTGCACATAATTCATTCATCAATCCTAGAGGTCCATATGTACGACAAAACGAGCCTATCAATGACATCAATGTTCTGGCCCAAATTCGAATGAATCCAGGAATAGGATCGAGAACTATGGCCAGTGAATGCAATTTATCAAAAAGTGCTGTTAATAAAATAGTCAAGAGACACGGATACCATGACTATAAATACCAAGCCGTGCAAAAACTATATCGCAATGATCCTGAGAGAAGGTTGCAATTCTGTAATTGGTTTCAACGGAAGGTGAGGAATAACAACAATTTTGCGCACAATATCATTTGGGGAGACGAAACGACATTCACAAATTCTGGCATGTTCAATCGAAGGAACAAACATTTCTATGCCACAGAAAATCCTCACTCAATTCATGAAGTTAGACATCAATATCGATTTTCTTTGAACATATGGTGCGGTTTGTTGAATTATAAATTACTGGGACCCTATTTTATTGATGGCAACCTAACCGGAGCAAAATATGTAGAAATTATAGAAGAAATGTATCGGTATCGGCGCATTAGTCCATGATTCCAACAAGACGGATGTGGTCCACACAACTCAAGAATAGTCACAGACTATCTAAATCGAACTTTTCCCGATTCATGGATTGGAACAAGAGGTCCAGTAGCATGGCCTGCCAGATCTTCGGATTTGAATCCGCTGGATTTTTATTTGTGGGGATATCTCAAAAATAAAATTGATGATACTACGAACCCGACAATAGAGATTATTCGCGAGAAGATTGAGAATGTATCGGAAGGTATTCAAGGAGACGAAATAAGCAAATGTATAAGAAGTATGGGTTCCAGAACCGCAAAGTGCATTTTACAAAATGGTGGACATTCCGAACACTTACTTCATTAATGTTCATCATTTACTTTCGAATAATCATTTGATTTTTCTTTCATTAAATGATAGTTTCGTTTAATTATTATGAATTAGGTTTTTCACTTCTTGAAATTTGTAAATAATTATTACTTGTTTCTTGCTTTGATTATGTTACGTTCCATTCAGTTGAAGATGAGTAAGTTGATTTTCTTATCGAAATGTATTGCATGTTGTTAATTAAACTAAAGGTACCTAAATGTAATACAGATCCGACCCAAAGAAATTTGGATAAGAGTCAAAGTCACCTGAAAATCAAATTTGAATGACATTGTATGATATATCGTTGAATTAAGCGTTGAAAGTTATTGCGAAAAGTGTCATAAAATATGCAGGTCCGTATTGAAAAAAATGAGGTTGAGGGTGGCCCAGAGCGTACGAAACGTTGGTTACGAAATCCGATTATGTCAAGTTGAGGATAATTTACTGTCGAATGAAAAACTCCCGTGACATTTTTTGATAATATTCGAAATAAAGTGGGAAAAAAATCAAAATGACAGAATTTACTTTTCTTATAATATCTCAATAACCGGCCCTGATAATCTAGATTTGTTTGAACTGCTTGACAATGCTTCTATGAATGCAACTTTTTCTCCATTTGACCGACCTTCTAACTCTTATGGTTTAAAAGTTACCAATACAATCCCATTAAAACAGTGGCCACTCTGTATATATATATATATATATAATATATTCTAGAAATATTACTAATAAAATATCGTTTGACAGACTTATTCTGGAACGAAACCATTTCAACCTCTCTCCTCCGCGCTGCACCGCAATACCGAAATAAATTGTTCTGGTGCAAAGAGCGCCCGCCTCGTATCGAGAGGCGACCATCTGGCCGGTGGCATTCTTCTGGTGTAGCACTACTTGTGCGGTATTATTTATGGCGAGTGTATGGCGCCAGCTGGCCACGGTCACTGATCCAGCCTGGCACACAACACTCTCCTCTATCATCGCATCTCGTTCTCACCGCGTCGACGGAGCGCCGAGCGCCGAGATATCTGCCGCCACGGTCTCTCACGTTACGGCGCGGAGAGATCGGAGATGTTGCATGCTGGACCATGGAGCCTATACACCAGTCATCTTAGTCAAAATTAGGTAAGAATCTCGGAATTTGAGATACCCAGCTGAATATTTGTATAAACTTGTATTTTGGCATTCTAAAAGTTGTCTCAAAACCTACATATGGTAGGGTGTACGCTTCTATTAAAATTTGAGGTCAAAGGTCACAAAAATCGATTTTTTGCATATTTTTGCAAATATCTCATTTCCTATGGGTTTTTCGCTATTTGTATTTATTATCAATATTGTAGAAAATTAAATTTCCTACAACTTTTGTTTCGAAAAATTTTTTATACGTTGAATCGTTTTCGAGATAGAGGGCGGAGAGCGGGCGGTTAGAGGATAATGTAAGGTCAACCGGTATAGTCCCGGTCAAAACACGCTATGTAAAGTTTATTAATTATTGATAAAAGAATAATTAATAATAATTTTCATTTGTTATCAACTATTACATTACATGACGTTCATTATTGATGGCGGATTTCTTCTGCATCGCGTTGTGTGGAATAAAGAAGATACTTTTTCTGTTATTTTAGATAAATATGTAGAGTATTTACAAACGCATTACAGTTCAAAAATTATTGTTGTATTTGACGGATATTCTGACTACAGTAAGAACATAAAAGCAATGGAGCAGCTGAGAAGAATTGCTGCAATTTCAAAAACATACGAAGTTTGTTTCGACGAAACAATGGTTGTACCAAGAATTACGCAAGAATTTTTTTTATCAAATCGAAGTTACAAAGAAAATCTCATTAATATGCTAATTGAAAAATTACAAGTTGTCAATATTACTACCAAACAGGTCAGGGATGATGCGGATGTACTAATTATAGAAACAGCAATCGAAGAATGGAAACCTGAAAAAACTGCAGTTATAATAGGAGAAGATATTGATTTACTGGTCATTTTAATTGGGCGTACACTATCTCATCAACAAGAAATTTTCTTTAAAAAAGTCGGCAAAGGAAATGTAAAAACAAACATATACTCTTCCAAAAGTTTTGATAAATATCCTCGTTCGAAGAAACATATTTTGTTTCTGCACGCATTAAGTGGCTGTGGTACGACTTATGAGCTTTTTAAAAAAGGGAAAAAAAACGTTTCTAAAAGCATTTGAGAAACTGCCGAATTTGGAGCAACTTGCAGCAGCATTCAAAGACTATTTGAGACTGGAATTCAAATCTTGTTGGCAGTCTATAATGCTCCAAAATATGTGTACAGTATTGATCATCTTCGTTATGCACAATACGTCAAGTCTACGAAACTGAATAAACCTGTGCAGTTATCAAATATTCCACCAAGTGCAGCAGCTCACCAACATTTCAATCGTGTTTATTATCAAGTTCAAACTTGGTTAGGGCATGATTTGGAACCCCAGGAGTGAGGTTGGACAATGCGTAACGGATTCCTGGAACCTATCACGACCATTTTAGCACCTGCTCCAGAGGAATTGCTCAACACAATCTTCTGCAACTGCAAGAGTGGTTGTAGTTCGCGTTGTGGATGCAGGAAATCGGGTTGCAGTGCTCTTTAGCTTGTGGCCAGTGTAATGGGCAAGCTTGTCTCAATTCTTCACCATGTCAGAGCGATGTAAATGAAGACAGAACCTTTGACCCCGAAATCATGGACGACCTGGAGATAAATGTCGCCGAAGATGATATAGAAGAAGACTTCGAAACACCACAGCGGTTGGGAGACGACGATGAAGAAGAAGAAGATAATTAAAATTATAATAAGTTGCAGTTCATGTAATTTTTATTCTATTCAGAATAGAATGTATTTTTAATAAAATCATAAATTAAGAATTTCTTTCTTTCTTTTTTTATAATTATTTAAGGAGTTATTAATATAAATTACATTAGAATTAAAATATAATTTAAGTATTTTCCTTAACAATTCTATAACTACACGGCCAGGTGAGTGTTATTAAATAAATTAGTACTTAATTAAAAATAGATACAAAAGAAAAAAATGATTAAATATATTGTAATATTTGAATACAAATGAAAATTATTATTAATGATTTATGTATCAATAATTAATAAACTTTATATAGCGTGTTTTTACCGGGACTATACCGGTTGACCTTACATTATGATCTAACCGCGCGCTCTCCGCCCTCTATCTCAAAAACGATTCAACGTATAAAAAAAATTTTGAAACAAAAGTTGTAGGGAATTTAATTTTCTACAATATAGATAATGATTACAAATAGCGAAAAACCCATAGGAAATGAGATATTTGCAAAAAACATGCAAAACATCTATTTTTGTGACCTTTGACCTCAAATTTTAATAGACGCGTACACCCTACCATATGTAGGTTTTGAGACAAATTTTAGAATGTCAAAATACAAGTTTATACAAATATTCAGCTGGGTATCTCAAATTCCGAGGTGAACTTACTAAGCTGACTGGACTACTATGCTGGTCCGGCTGGGCTTCGGTTGGACGCCAAGCGCCAATAATTTTGAAATAAAAAATAATTCCGACCATAGATTTTTTTTGTCATAGAATTATTTATAATAGACTCATTGAGTCTCGTGAACATTTGTAAACATGCACGTTGTGCGTGGCACAAATCCCGTTCTTTTTTCTGTCTGAAATGAGAAAAGTGCACAATCATAACGGGCTAGTTTCTTGCAAAGTGCATCACCCTCAACGCAGTAAAAGTATACTAAAGTTGCCTTTTAAAATAATGATTTGTGTCCATGAACACACAATACTTCGAATATACACTGAATAAAAACTTTTTAACAAAAAATTAAACCGTCGAGATACGGAACTGAAAAGTAAAAAATAAAATAAACCTTCTTAGTCTCAGTAACTAAGCTCCTAAACTAATGTAAGTAACTAATTTTGAGTCGGCGCCAAACAAACAAGCAAATGAATTAGGTAAGGCGTAAAATGATGGCATCGAGTTGCGCGGTTACATTCTGATAATTTTTTTGAAGTAATTTAATGATGTTCGTTGATTGTTTGTTTGGTGCCGACTCAAAATTAGTTACTTACATTAGTTCAGGAGCTTAGTTACTGAAACTAAGAAGGTTCATTTTATTTTTTACTTTTCAGTTCCGTATTTCGTCGGTTTAATTTTTTGTTAAAAAGTATTTATTTTTCAATTTTTTATGGCTAAAATATACTAATTACTACCTACTTGTTTTTTTATTACTTCCAAAATACTTACTTACCCACCTTACTTCAACTATTACTAGTTAAATAATATGATTATCTACTTTTACTATTTGTTGTAATATAAATTACTTTTGTTGTTCTGGTTAGTTTATTTCATAACTTTGTATATCATTTCATCCTCTCATAGAATATAATGGTTTTGACGGATGTGGAACAGAAATAATGTCAGTAGCGATCTGTCATTGTCAACTACGTATGTGTGTGCCAATGTTCATAAGTGAAAATCAATTATCCCCTATTTTTCTACCCGTAAGGGTATATAATTACATTCGAAATCTAAATATAAGGTATACCCTATCTATTAAAAAAAGAACATCCAAATCGAAGAACCCGTACAAAGTTATGCTGATAGAATGGTTAAGAACCAGAATTCAGGGGATGTTGCTACCCTTAGGGGTGGATTTCATCTTTTAAATTCAAATGGAACCACCTTCGAAGTACACCCTATCCACTGAGAAAAGAATTATCGGAATCGGACGCCTCAGTAAAAAGTTATGCGTGATCATACATAAAAAAATGATGGAAAAAAAAAATTCGGGTCGACTAGAGAACCTCCTCCTTTTTGGTTTCGTCGGTTAAAAAACAGTTTATTCATAGTTAGGTAACTAAATTAATTAATACCTAATATAGTATGAGAGTGAGAGAGAAAGGGGAGAGTCTCCTCGAGCCGGTATCCGGTACTGGTCGAAAAAAAAAATATGATGAAAAACCTCAGCGAAAGCGTGTTTAAAGTAGATTGAAGTATGAAGTTTTTGCAGAATGTATACATCATAGTCATAATAGATGTATTTATGTTAATTGGTATAAAATGAGTTGCAAACATGTTATTAGGTCTATAAGGATGTATTCTGAATGTATCGCATTACGAAAATTGCTTTGAAAAAAAAATTGACAAACATTTCCACATCAAATTCGTTATTGTGATTATTCCAACAACAAAAAATCATGAGATCCTAAGAACTTTCTGCATCATCATCAGCCTGAATTCTAATTTTTTTTAATTACTTATAGGGGCCGTCATTCCTAAGCCCCCCTAGTATGAGGCTTTCGCGGACGAATCGTAATATGAAGATGAGTCCGCGAGAGCCATTTGGGTGCGTGTTGCATACAATATTTTTTTGTATAAGCTTGCTAAAGAATGTTTCATGAAGGAACTATGATTTTATTTCTGCTATCAATACGCAAATATATTTGAAGGCAGCACCGGCAGAAGGCCGTGTGAAATATCGAATCAGATCTTTTTACCGACGTGTCAAATGTCAAATATGTCATCTAGTCCAATAAGTGACATTTGGAATAAATGAAATATAAATAAATGTTAGGTTTAGGTGTGAAAATCGAAACTTGATATGAACCCAAACAAAACCATTATTCGCATATTCTTGTAAGTGGATTAATCTTGTTTGAATTTACTATCATTTTGTTTGCGATTGTTCGAAGACAATAACAATTGGCAATTTTATTCTGAAATAATCAAAATTCCTAGCTTTTCTGCGGAAAAATATTATCGGTTCATAGTTTTTATAGTATTTATAAACATCCGTTAATGTTCAGTTATTTAAGAATAATATTTATTCCAAAGTCAATAAACGTTTATTTATTAGAAACAAATAATGCATTTACATTATTTAAATGTACATATTAATACCAAATTCAAATTTATTTCCAATAAATATAGATCTCGTATAGATTCATCAAGTGTAAATAAAACATTACTTATAATACATAAACAATGATTATTAATATTATATATTTTATTAGCAATCAATAAACACATGTTTATTATTAAAAATTAACGTTTGTAAATAACAAACCTCGGCATTTATTCCAAATAAAAAAATATTTAAACTTTTCTGACTTAACCATACAATTTTTTTTCATATAGTATAATATACTTTATTTATAAAAAATTAAGGTGAAATAAAGTACAATAATTGAGATTGTTTTGTTTTAAAAACTTTAAATATTGCCATAAAAATTAGTTGAAGGTATTGTTTATAAATAGTACAATAAACTTACCCTAACGTGAACCACCATTCCACTAATTATTTCTGTCGATGTTGAAAACCATGTATTCTTTTTTTTTATTGTAAGTCCTGGTTGGTAATAGTGCTGGTAGTTGAATAGTGACGAAATTCTGAAAAATCAAATAAACTTGCGTATTTTAAATCTGTTCAATCAAGGATAAATTAATAAAATAAGTTGTTAATACCTATAATTCAGGTATTATTATATTGAGTATATTGGCTAGCTAACAAATATATTGGGTAATTTATGTCCCAATTGGTTTTGCCCAGGAACGAGAGGTGAAGTTTTGAATGAGATTCATGATGGAAGATCGGGAGGACATGTGGGATTCATTGAGGAAGATGCCAAAAGTGTGGATTCGGCTCAAATTTTCAGGAGATGGCCCTGCTGCTATCTCGCTGACCCGCACAATCATTAGGAAGCTATATGCGGTGAATCTGATAAGAAATGGCAAACACTGCGCCAGTTGTGAAAAGTGAAGACTAGTTATGTAGAACCCAAAATAATCATCCCAATGATCTAGCGAGTGTTGATTAAATTGATTAAATTTTCAGATAGATTTATATCATGGTCTCCTATCACTGTTACTTGAGAACAAGTAACCCTTAGGCTCTTATCTTTGACTAAAATAAGTGGGCAACAGCCATTAACTAATTAGAATTTGGACTGAACAAGACTAGAGTCCGGTCTCTAGCCCTTGCCATGATGATAGTTCTCAAAAATGGCCGAGAAAGGAATTTTGAATCTGAATTAGATAGATTTCATTGACATACTTCGGCATATCTTCGCCTACCAAACATACTTTCAGTTAGAAAGTTTATATATATATATATATATATATATATATATATATATATATAAATATATAATATATATTGTTTTGGAGGATATCGAACCTTTTTGTATTTTATTTTCTGTGGGGTCTTGGGAAAGTGGTTCAATGAAGTACATGTTTATTTTAATATTAGTACATTTTTATTTTAATTATTAGAAAAACATCAACGTTTCGACGATGGGCCCATCGTCTTCTTCAGGATACTTAAAATGGGGTAACTTATGAGCTAATGAGCGTATCGTCACTCATGCTTTAGGCAGGGTTGGTAACCCATAGTGTGTTATTGTGTATTTTTTGCACATGATGTAACAGGGATGGTTTGCAAAAACCAACATGTGCTTTTTATGCAATTTTTTCGCGTTGTTTTGTCAACCATACGAGAGAAAATGATTGACAAAACAACGCAAATAATTTTCATAAAAAACATGTTGGTTTTTGTAAACCATCCCTGTTACATAATGTACCAAATTTGAAAATTAACGTGGTAATTATATTTTCTCATCGCATCCAAAATTCATATTATTCCGATTACGTTGAATATGTATCTACCGAAGAAAAGTAAATAAAATCGGGGCAATAGGTACATTGAGAAATTACGATATTTCTTGATTTCAAATGAGGTTTAGTTTGATTTGTTCATAAAATCAGATATGGAATCATCTGCGACTCAACTTTAGTCTTTATCTTCCATCGTTCAAGATAACCTTTTGGGGTATTCATGTTGAAAAGGAAAACATTCCCAATTGAATACTGAATAGAAAGATTTGTTTTCAAATGAAAAAATCCACTATAAAAATTAAGTTATTTTTTTTTGTGAATATCTAACAGAACTGATTTCAAAGAAATATTTTTATGTATTTAATTTTAGATATGTAATCATTTATATAAACACTTTTTATTTTAGCCCTGGAGAAGGCGAAAATTTCGCCGAAACGTTGGCAGTAAATCTGTAAAAGTTCAATAATGCGTTTTACTAGTCTACTTGTTCGTGATCTTTAAACAAGAAAACCATCATCTCTGGACGTGAAAACAAAATACATTTTGACAAATAATTCTACTAACAATATTCAACCTTTATCCAGAGGTTTTCAAGAAAATATTTAAAAATACAATGTTTCGTGCAGAAAATATTTTAGGGCATCTGTTGAATAAATTTCGTTTTGTTATCAAACATCGTAAGGAATCAACACATTAACGGTTTTATTATGACTCAGCCTATAAAGAACAGGTACAAATGAAAATTATATTATTACAATCAGTTCCATGTGAACTGGTCATTATTATTTTTGACGGTTTGAATCTTCAGTGTCTTTATTATGTACGGCAGTTTCACGGAATCACTACAACAAATTACGATTATTTTCCCGATATATTTTCCGTGGAATATTTTTTTATTGTTTTATATTTACATTGAAAATCTGATTTGTGGAAAATTTTGGGTATTATACTATTTTATTTTGTGTTAAAATTTTAATTAAGATTCGAAAGAAACTGTTCAATTCTCTACTACACGGTACTTCTTCATCAGTTTGACATTTTACCTTCAATGCTATATACCTGTTAATGCTGATATACTATTGTGAGTGAACAATATGCTTTTCCCATTTCTGTATAGAAATAAATACTTGCCTTTTATTGTGAAGTGCATTTTTGTATTTATCTATTCACTTAGAACTCAAAACAAAAGTTTTTGTATTTATAGTATGAAGAAACCTTTAATAAAGAAGGACCAATACGTCTATGCTGGGATTCAGTTGGCCCCTTATTTTGTTTTTTACTTCAAGCAGGTCTGAAGTCTTGGCAATGTTCAAGGCAGACGGATCTAAATGAACAACTAAATCTGAAACAACCATGTACACCTAATGGGAAAATTAAAAGTGTGAGAAGTCGGCACCTACTCAGGCGAGAAACAACAGCCAATCTAGAATGACGTTGCATGAATAATTTTCATTACCTCAGACACTTCCATAATATTCAGTAGATTCAATAGATATGAGTGGAATTGGCTAAACAATAATTTTTTGAACACCTTCTTGAAATGCTAAATGTGCATCCAAACGGAAAGGTAGATTTCACAATGTATTGCAATGTGTGATAAGTGGAAAATGGATTGACTATCCAGTGCTAACTCTCCTTCACAAATACTTACAATTTAGTGCCGACAAATTGATGACCTATTGACCTTGTTCTTAGTATCAATCAACCTGACATATAAGACTTGTTCGCTTGACAGCTGCTTTTTCCAGCTTCTAAATAGACTAATTAGTTAGATGAATTAAAGAGAGTGGAACTTCCTCAACTCAGACAAACGAACAAATCTCATGTGTAAGAACATACGCATTCATTGAAACATGTCAATAGCATTCAACAACGATATTCTATTTTGTTCACATCTTAGGGAGAAACTTTTCAAATAAAAAGGGTGGATCTCAGAAAGTTCTTCTAAGTGACATAGTTTTCCGATATTGCTATGAAAATAAAATGGAAATTTGAGTTTTTCCAACAGCCACCATTTTGAAACTCCGCTTTCGATTGGACCCAACTTCGAAATCAATTGAGGTATTGATGTTGGTGCTTCAATCCCACGGTAAGCACAAATGTTTACTTGATTTCAACCAACTGAGGTATCCATGCAAATCCCTGTGATAATTGTAAAAAGGAACACTGCCTATTTAGAATACAGAATAAAAAATAAAAAATAAAAAAAAATATCAGTAAACACTATCTCCAAACAAACTTGCCTAATATGCAGGAAGACATGAATAATTTTTTTCGTTTACAGTTTTAGCATTGCCACCTTAATTTTCAGATGAATTCAGATTTCGAAAAGATCGTAATTTATCATTCTCAAGTGTTTATTTTACTCATATTATCAATATCAGATTTTTTATTCAAACAGTTTTTTTCGTCATTAATGAGTATCATTTCAAAAAACGTCCGTTTATGATAATTTCTTCAGTTAAATTGTGACATTATCATAATCCATTTCATGTTTTGTTGTAAGAACAGTCTCTGAAAATGAACACGGTTTTTTCTTCGTTCTATAGTCACTTTTGTGTAAAATAATTCGACCATTTAGTTTCCTTGATATTTGACCAATGTATGCTGTATATTAATCTGAAAATCAATTTTATATTTAACATTCGATTTGCGTTAATTTTAATCGGTTCTTAGTTTTCGTAAAAAGTTGTGAAACAGTTTTCAAGTTTTTTTTGGCAATTTTAACATTTAGATTTTTGAATGTATTTATCAATTTTGGGGTTAATTCTTTAATATACGCTAATGATTGCAGGTAGTTCGGTGAGTGATTCTGAAGTATGATGGGGATGTGTGAGTCCAGTCACTTTGTTTTTTAATGACCAAATGAGGTTCATTTTCATTTGAAATGGGTGAAATAAAAATGAACCTCCATACTTTAGAATCACTCACAGAACTACGTGACATTTTGTAGAAAACTCTCACCCCAAACATCTTCTGAAAAAAAATTATTCAGTTCTTCACATGAACACGAGTAACAACGAACTCATTAATAAACAATCAGTCTGTATCACAAAACACTAGAACGGAACAAGAAAACAACATCATCTTATACAAACCATTAGCGTATATTGAACAATTAATCCCAAAATTGATAATTACATTCAAAAATCTAAATGTTAAAATCGCCAAAAAAAACTTGGAAACTGTTTCCTACTTTTTATGGAAACTAAGGACCTGCTTAAAATTAAGGACAAATCGAATGTTCAGATTGCTCAGGTTGTCATAAAGCATACATTGTTCAAACATCAGGAAAAACTAAATGGTCGAATTATTTTCCACAAAAGTGACTGTAGAACGAAGGAAAAATCTTGTGCATTGTCAGAGCATGTTCTCATAACAAAACATGAAATGGATTATGATAATGTCACAATTTTAAAAACTGAAAGAAATTATCATAAAAGGACTTTTCTTGAAATGATTCACATTAATGACGAAAATAATTGTTTGAATAAAAAATCTGATATTGATAATTTAGTGAAATATACACCTACGTATTCAAACTCAAGAATGAAAAATTCCTATCTTTTCGAAATTCAAATTCATCTGAAAATTAAGGTTGGCAATACCAAAACTGTAAACGAAGAAAATAATTAATTGATGTCTTCCTGCATATTAGGAAGTTTGTTTGGAGATGGTGTTTACTGAATTATTTTTTTATTTTGTTACTTTTAACAATTATCACACTGATTTCCATGGATACCTCAGTTGTTTTATTTAACTTGTGTGTAATGTTCGACTTTTACTTTTTCCGTGTAGTGTATGTTTTCTATTTTTAGTTCGTTTTAATCTCAAGTTAGTAAGTATTACATAAGTTTTATTGAGGAATTTGCTGTAATGGTAACCTTTCGTCCACAGATGTCTTGATAAAGGAATAACATTTTTTTCGAAAGCTCGACCAAATAACAAAGAGTATTTCTTTAATGCATCTGGCCTTATAAAAGAATAATATTTGACTGCAACCCTAATACGATTGATTTGTATATATATATATATATATATATATATATATATATATATAGGATGACCCAGGGGTGCGTGCTAACTCCATAGCTTTTTTTTCAAGCTATCGACTTGATTTGTTTAAACGATAGGTCCGACAATGTGGCTAAAAATATTTCTATTTGCATACAGGATGTCCCAAAATAAGATATGCAATGCCTGTATGAATGTTTTTCTAAATGGCAAACCTCCATTTTTGTTACATTTTTTGATTTGCCACAAAATTGTCGATATAACGCACCCAGGTTTCTTAGACTTATCTGCAATAGTTTTAGAGTGATATATCTCAAAATAGCGTCGTACATAGATCCACAGAAAAATTCATAACTTCAAGATAACTCAACCAACTATCCTCAGAATCTATCCTTGAAAATTAATTATGAGGAATAATCAATAATTCAAATTTTTGGTATATTTTCAAAACAACTAGATACTGATATAAGAACGGAATTACTATTTTAAAAATATTTTCCATTTCAGTGTACTTGAATAGAGCTAGTTCTGACTATGGTTGGATAATTTTGAGCCATGTACGAAAAATATATAAACCGTAACACTAGAACACCCCAGATTCTTATTTTTACTCGAATAGTCCACTCCAAGCAATATCATTCAGTACGTTTGGTGCTATACTATATAATAAAACTACACCGAAACTGAAGCATTCAAACAACATTAAGAGAAATAGTTTTTTCAAGGTTTTGGTATATGTAAAACAATGCAAGCATTTTTCAGATTCACAAAATATTCAACTCATAAAAGAATATGTTGTCAGAATCCATATGGAGTTTTTTAATATTCAATGAAAGCAAATCTCATTTTTTACTTGAGAAGACAGCGAAATGTTATTTTTGTGAATCTAACAATAAAACAACTACTTCCCTGTCTAAAGCCACGCTGGACATTGAACTACATCTGATAGATATTTTGAAAAGACCCTAACTCAAAAGAAATAATATGAAAGTAAAAATTCATTCAGATTGTTATTCGATTTTCCATTCGTTTTAATTGAGAACTCATATAGATGGATGAGACAAAGGAAAATATTTTCCAAGAAGGAATAATCATCAGAAATCATTTGTAACATTGATGCAAGACTGGCATTGCATTCACTTTGCAAAAATGGAAATATGTTAAAAATAATTCTTTGAAATCAGTTCTGTTAGATATTCACAAAAAAAATAACTTAATTTTTATCGTGGATTTTTTCATTTGAAAAGAAATCTTTCTATTCAGTATTCAAATGGGAATGTTTTCCTTTTCAACATGAATACCCCAAGAGGTTATCTTGAACGATGGAAGATAAAGACTAAAGTTGAGTCGCAGATGATTCCACATCTGATTTTATGAACAAATCAAACTAAACCTTATTTGAAATCAAGAAATATCGTGATTTCTCAATGTACCTATTGCCCCGATTTTATTTACTTTTCTTCGGTGGATACATATTCAACGTAATCGGAATAATATGAATTTTGAATGCGATGAGAAAATATAATTACCACGTTAATTTTCAAATTTGGTACATTATGTAACAGGGATGATTTGCAAAAACCAACATGTGTTTTTTATGAAAATTATTTGCGTTGTTTTGTTAATCATTTTTCTTCTCGTATGGTTGACAGAACAACGCAAAAAAATTGCATAAAAAGCACATGTTGGTTTTTGCAAACCATCCCTGTTACATCATGTGCAAAAAATACACAATAACACACTATGGGTTACCAACCCTGCCTAAAGCATGAGTGACGATACGCTCATTAGCTCATAAGTTACCCCATTTTAAGTATCCTGAAGAAGACGATGGGCCCATCGTCGAAACGTTGATGTTTTTCTAATATTAAAATAAAAATGTACTAATATTAAAATAAATATGAACCACTCCCCAAGACCCCACAGAAAATAAAATACAAAAAGGTTCGATATCCTCCAAAACAATATATATATATATATATATATATATATATATATATATATATATATATATATATATATATATATATATATATATATATATACATATATATATATATATACAAATCCAATCGTATTAGGGTTGCAGTCAAATATTATTCTTTTATAAGGCCCCAGATACATTAAAAAATACTCTTTGTCGTGCTTTCGAAAAAAATGTTTTTTCTTTATCAAGACATCTGTGGACGAAAGGTTACCATTACAGCAAATTCCTCATTTAAACTTATGTAATACTTACTAACTTGAGATTAAAACGAACTAAAAATAGAAAACATACACTACACGGAGAGAAGTAAAAAGTCGAACATTACACACAAGTTCAATAAAACAACTAAGGTATCCATGCAAATCAGTGTGATAATTGTTAAAAGTAACAAAATTAAAAAAAAATATCAGTAAACACTATCTCCAAACAAACTTGCCTAATATGCAGGAAGACATCAATTCATCATTTTGTTCGTTTACAGTTTTGGTATTGCCAACCTTAATTTTCAGATGAATTCGAATTTCGAAAAGATAGGAATTTTTCATTCTCAAGTTTGAATACGTAGGTGTATATTTCACTCAGATTATCAATATCATATTTTTTATTCAAACAATTATTTTCGTCATTAATGTGGATCATTTCAAGAAAAGTCCTTTTATGATAATTTCTTTCAGTTTTTAAAATTGTGACATTATCATAATCCATTTCATGTTTTGTTATAGAACATGTCTGACAATCCACAAGATTTTTTCTTCGTTCTACAGTCATTTTGTGTAAAATAATTCGACCATTTAGTTTTCCTGATGTTTGACCAATGTATGCTTATGACAATCTGAGCAATCTGAACATTCGATTTGTCCTTAATTTTAAGCAGGTCCTTAGTTTCCGTAAAAGGTAGTGAAACAGTTTCCAAGTTTTTTTTGGCGATTTTAACATTTAGATTTTTGAATGTAATTATCAATTTTGGGATTAATTGTTCAATATATGCTAATGATTTGTATAAGATGATGTTGTTTTCTTGTTCCGTTCTAGTGTTTTGTGATACAGACTGATTGTTATTAATGAGTTCGTGTTACTCGTGTTACATGTGAAGAACTGAATAATATTTTATTCAGAAAATGTTTGGGGTGAGAGTTTTCTACAAAATGTCACGTAGTTCTGTGAGTTAATCTAAAGTATGGAGGTTCATTTTTATTTCACCCATTTCAAATGAAAATGAACCTCATTTGGTCATTAAAAAACAGAGTGACTGGACTCAACATCCCCATCATACTTAGAATCACTCACCGAACTACCTGCTATTTTGGTAGAAAACTCACCCCAAACATCTTGTGAATAAAATATTATTCAGTTCTTCACATCAACACGAGTAACAACGAACTCATTAATAAACAATCAGTCTGTATCACAAAACACTAGAACGGAACAAGAAAACAACATCATCTTATACAAATCATTAGCGTATATTAAAGAATTAACCCCAAAATTGATAAATACATTCAAAAATCTAAATGTTAAAATTGCAAAAAAAACTTGAAAACTGTTTCACTACTTTTTACGAAAACTAAGAACCCGATTAAAATTAAGGCAAATCGAATTTTGAATATAAAATTGATTGTTCACATCAATATACAGCATACATTGGTCAAACATCAAGGAAACTAAATGATGGAATTATTTTACACAAAAGTGACTGTAGAACGAAGAAAAAATCGTGTGCATTTTCAGAGCATGTTCTTACAACAAAACATGAAATGGATTATGATAATGTCACAATTAAAAAAACTGAAAGAAATATCTAAAAGGACTTTTTTTGAAATGATTCAATTAATGAGAAAAAAACTGTTTGAATAAAAAATCTCATATTGATAATCTGAGTAAAATATACACCTACGTACTGAAACTTGAGAATGATAAATTCCGATCTTTTTGAAATGCGAAAATTAAGGTGTCAATGCTAAAACTGTAAACGAAGAAAATAATTCATGTCTTCCTGCATAGTAGGCAAGTTTGTTTGGAGATAGTGTTTACCAATATTATTTTTTTATTTTTTATTCTGTATTCTAAATAGGCTAAAAACTCAGTGTTTTTTTTTACAATTATCACAGGGATTTCCATGGATACCTCAGTTGGTTGAAATCAAGTAAACATTTTGTCTACCGTGGGATTGAAGCACCAAAAAATACGTTTCATCAATACCTCAATTGATTTCGAAGTTGGGTCCAATCGAAAGCGGAGTTTCAAAATGGCGGCTGTTGAAAAAAACTCAAATTCCCATTTTATTTTCATAGCAATATCGGAAAACTATGTCACTTAAAAAAACTTTTAGAGATCCACCCTTTTCATTTGAAAAGTTTCTTCCTAAGATGTGAACAAAAATAGAATATCGTTGTTGAATACTATTGACATGTTTCAATCAATGCGTATGTTCTCACACATGAGGTTTGTTCGTTTGTCTGAGTTGAGGAAGTTCCACTCTCTTTAATTCATCTAACTAATTAGTCTATTTAGAAGCTGGAAAAAGCAGCTGACAAGCGAACAAGTCTTATATGGTAGGTTGATTGATAATAAGAACAAGGTCAATAGGTCATCAATTTGTCGGCACTAAATTGTGTGTGTTTGTGAAGGAGGGTTAGCATTGGATAGTCAATCCATTTGCCACTAACCACACATTTCAATACGTGAAATCTACCTCTCCGGCTGGATGCACATTTAGCATTTCAAGAAGAGTGTTCAAAAAATTATTGTGTAGCCAATTGAATTCCACTTATACCTATTGAATCTACTGAATATTATGGAAGTGTCTGAGGTAATGAAAATTATTCATGCAACGTCATTCTAGATTGGCTGTTGTTTCTCGCCTGAGTAGGTGCCGACTTCTCACACTTTTAATTTTCCCATTAGGTGTACATGGTTGTTTCAGATTTAGTTGTTCATTTGGATCCGTCTGCCTCGAACATTGCCAAGACTTCAGACCTGCTTGAAGTAAAAAAAAAATAAGGGGCCAACTGAATCCCAGCCATAGACGTATTGGTTCTTCTTTATTAAAGGTTTCTTCATACTATAAATACAAAAACTTTTGTTTTGAGTTCTAAGTGAATAGATAAATACAAAAATGCACTTCACAGTAAAAGGCATGTATTTATTTCTATACAGAAATGGGAAAAGCATATTGTTACTCACAATAGTATATCAGCATTAACAGGTATATAGCATTGAAGGTAAAATGTCAAACTGATGAAGAAGTACCGTGTAGTAGAGAATTGAACGGTCAATTAAAATTTTAACACAAAATAAAATAGTAGAATACCCAAAATTTTACACAAATAGATTTCAAATGTAAATATAAAACATTGAAAAAATATATCGGGAAAATAATCGTAATTTGTTGTAGTGATTCCGTGAAACTGCCGTACGTAATAAAGACACTGAAGATTCAAACCGTCAAAAATAATAATGACCAGTTCACATGGAACTGATTGTAACAATATAATTTTCATTTGTACCTGTTCTTTATAGGCTGAGTCATAATAAAACCGTTACATGTGTTGATTCCTTACGATGTTTGATAACAAAACGAAATTTTATTAAACAGATGCCCTAAAATATTTTCTGCACGAAACATTGTATTTTTAATTATTTTCTTGAAAACATCTGGATAAAGGTTGAATATTGTTAGTAGAATTATTTGTCACAATGTATTTTGTTTTCACGTCCAGAGATGATAGTTTTCTTGTTTAAAGATCACGAGCAAGATAGAGAAAATGAAAGTTTCGGATTCGGAGATTATTCATAATCGTATCATGGAGAGTAATTTGGGGAAGGATAAATAAAAACCAACAATAAATGACGGGGTCCGGAGGTTCAATCTGTATAATATAACAAAGCTTTTCCTGACTGATAATGGGCCCATTAGAAATAATTTTTTCTAAATTTCCTTCTGAGGGTAGTGTATTTGTTTTGTCAGTTGATTTATTCAATATTTAGAAAATAGTGTTTTTTCGCAAAACGCTGATATTTTTACAAGCTTTTATCTAACTTGCCTTGTTTGTTTCTCTGTGATTATTATTTATTTCTCGTTCGGGTGAAATTTTGCAAATGAATTTTGATCCACTTGTAGTCGTCCGATTAACTTTGGCAGGTGTTCATAATTCCGGTTACAATTTGTTACAGAAAACAACAAAATGGCGAACGAGTTTCGTGATTATGGGGCGTTTTTATTCGAATTGGTATGCGGGGATTTTTGGGGTCAAAGATTATAATTTTTTTGTGAGAATTTAATAAGATGGCGGATTTCATGAATGACTAGAGAGAATTAAATGAAAATGATAAAAAAATAAGACAAACTTTTATACAAATGCATTAAAAAAGAAAGAAAAAATAAAGAAAAAAATATTGTCAAAGACAAGTTTTTATACGAATCCACTAGAAAGGAAAACATATTTCTTTAATTGTTTGACCTATGAATAACAGATTCATAAGCTTCCGCGAATACAAAGAAGGTATTCTTGCGCCTTGATATTCAGGGTTTTTAGGAGAATGGGTTTTGTGATTTATAGTTCGGGTTTTTGGGGTCGGAGATTATGATTTTGTTGTCTGAATCAAAACATTCAGAATGGCAGCTCGAATAAACTTCTTTAAGAATGCAAATATGTGTTGTATTAAAATTACTCTCTGTATACAATGCTTGTAACCATTGAACACTCATAACACAATAATGAACTATAACAATTTGCTTTTGAAGTATTGGAACGAAATATGGTTTCTTGGGGGGTTTTGAAGAACAAATGTGTGCAACATTTTTCCATGATATTTTTTTCTTCAGATATGTGACGAAGGTAAATTGTTTTAGTCATATATTGGTGATTATAACTTGCTATGAAAGAAGTAGGCATTTACCCATTGTTTATCTATTAAAATAATTCAGTCACTGTCAGATGAAGTCCAAGTCACTGTTAAAATAAGAAATGATGTCCGACTGTTTCGGAAAATGATGTCCGACTGTTTCGGAAACACTTCCCTAGAAGAAATTCGAAAAAAGGTAGAAAAACAAAGTTATTTCAACTGTAGGTATGATTGTAATATAATATATATATAATATAATCTGCTTATATACCAGTCGCGATAGATATTTTGGGTAGAGTATACTTCGACATTTTTCCTCCAATATTGTTGCAGAAATACCACTCGTGATATAACTACTGAAAATCACACGCGATGTATGAGAATAAATCAATGATTCCTGATTTTACAAAAAAAAATTAGCGAATAACATATAGGATGTAAAAAAATATAATTTATTTCTTTCTATTTTTGATTCTACATCATCTTCTGTCCACGGAGGGTCGTCAGATTTCTCAACGAATACTAAGGAAGATAAATATTCAAGTCATTCAAAATGAACCGTGAAAATGCCACAGATATTGGAAACTGCTTTTTTATGAAATTTGGGCGAAGTTTTGTTGAGAAAATATGTTTTTTTATTTGTTCTCAAAAATTATGAGCTGCAGCTTCCAACTTTGATATCTTCTGTTGTAAGAATTCACCTAGTGAATTATGGCATCCAAAGATTATTCATTGATTTCATAAAAATCGGTTCATTCCTAACGACTTATTCAAACAAACTAACACAAAAGTCGCAATCAGAATACATATGAACCTAAGATTCAAAACTAATATATGCCCGCTTGACAATGCAAGATTTTCAAAACATTCACTAGAAGAATATCGAAATTCAACATCCATCAATGATTCCTCTGCCGCTGGCGCTGGAATAATATATTCTGCCGCAAAACCCATAACGAGGATTTCCTTATTTCACTTTCACAGGACAACCCAATCTCGTCAATATAATTACGAATCTCTAGGTTAATTTTTTCAACCTTTGTTGGACCTCATAATAATGGATATAACAACGTTGGATGTTATTTCGGAATAACTAATTCACGGTTCATTTCTTCCTGATTAATTTCCAAACCAAATGATAATTGATACTTCAAGACAGCCATTACATGGAGTACGAAACTTTATCGGTAACAGTGCCTGCCGGCCAGTCCTCCGGCTATTGTCTCGTAGTAGAAATTAGTTTCGACTATAATTACTCATTTGCAGGGTTGGAGACTTGGATAAATATTCTCTATTATGTATAGTGGCTCCTCTATCGGATTAGTTTCACAGGCTATATTTGTCGCCAACCTTAAAATGATGTTAAAAGTACCAAATTGTGATTTTTCATAACAAATCATAAACGTCATCGAAAAGAGGAGTACGGGTGGAATTCATAATTTTATCAATAGTGTTGTTGGGCCAATACACTACAGAATTCACGTTGGAGATCATACCCAAACGACTGGTGTATCGGAATTGAATTCGACTAGTTTTTTAATATTTTTTTCGTGATCAAAGTCCGTGTGAACATTTTTCTTCGTCGAGTGATAAGGCTGGTTTTATTCTAACAAAAGTTGGTTTTATATGTCATCAAAATGTTTCTATAGACGGGAACGGATCGTGAATTTGTGGGGCCTTGGGCTACTTAGGGGCCTACCTAATTACTCAACTGATTGCCATTTTGTCAAAAAAGTGTTTTCTATAGTGATGTATGTATACGGTATAAGATTGCCATCCTTATGATCGGATTTTTTTTAATTTTAGATTTTTTTTTTCTTCACTTTATGGAGGCTGGGGGCCTTTGTACTCACGGGGCCCTGGGCTGCAGCCCAAAAAGCACTTAAGTAAATTCGCCCCTGTCTATAAATTCTATTCAAATTGTTACAATTGGTCTTCAAGTTGGCACTATTATCATAACGCGCAATGTGGGCCATTCCAAGAAATAATCTTTTGCTGAGAGAATCATCTAACATAAAAATAACATAATAGTAGTTTATGTAACAAGTACGCAACGTGAGGCTTCAGCGGACGAATCGAAATGTTGATGAAGATGATATCCGCTAAAGCCATTTGGGTACGTGTTGCATACAACATTTCTTTCTATTAGCTTTTCAAATAAACAAAAAATTCTACACATATTTCCTCGCCGTGCATATATTTTCAATTACCACACATACGGTAGTGTAGGGAAGTTGTGCAAAAAAGTAGCAAGCAATTGTTTGTCAAATAGTTGTCGAATATTAGTGTTAATTTTTCATAGAATAAGTATTCCAAAAGAATATTTCGAGAAAAACGTGTGCTGTCACTACAAAATTTCAAATTATCTACAGTTATTTGCGTCTTCTGAAACGTTTTTAGGATATTAATTATAGGTTTTCTGAATAAACAAAAAGAGTCCGCTAAAGTGTTGCCATGACGACTTCAAGTACAAGTCCGCTAAAGTGGAATTTTACGTATTCTTTTCCGTATCAAAAGTAGGCACAAAAAACTACTATTTTGTAAACGCATTTTAAAACTCACAAAGCTTTCCTTGGCATCATTACTAGCAGGCGCTCCGTTTGTCGAAATATATTTCATTTGCAAAGTAACTCGAAAACGCATTAATCATGTGCATTTATTACACACCCCTTCCAGAATTTAAAGTAATATGGCATCCCATGCCTTGCACACGTTATCCCGTTATTTGATGTGTCTGCGTACGACAACAACAGAACAACCCAAGCAAAAGGGGAGAAAATTTCAATTCAGTGTCAGCAAGGAGCCATGTGACGCTCATGTGCATAGGCATTAATGCCAGATGCATCTGACATTTTTAATTCACCGGCTAAAAATCTATTGCGGAGATCTGTCTCGTCCATGGATTGCATTCTAAATTCGTATCTATTATTATAGGATTAGCTAATAATATACAACGCGAGCTTCGATTCGACTAAAATAAAAAGGCTAGGAAGATGTGACGAATCCCACATGGAAATTTCAGCCGCAGGGAACATATGGCAGGATACTGTGTTTTGATAGATTTTTTTAATGAATTGTATTATTTTGTGGATCTCAGCTCTGCAGCTCTAATGAGGGAACCATTCATGCGGCTCCATAGAAGTATGTGTCAATTATATTTGTATGTGCGGCTCCCAATAATTATGTTGCAATCTTCCACTCTATTAAAGTACTGCTCCGGTCATTTACATTTGTTTGTTTTTGGAAAGGTATAGTAACACTTTACATTTTGAAGTATATTTCAGATATAGGCACTATACCGGGTGAGTCTGAGAGATGGGGGCACCCCTATCTTTGAGAGAAATAATCCGATTCACAGCACGAAAATTTAGGGGGTTATTGAACAACTAAAATGTGATTTTTTGAGATAAAAATTAATTCTGTAGCACTTTCGGTTTCGCCAGAAATGATCTGAGTATTAGTTTTTCAAATGGAACACCTTGTACATTTTCACTTTTTTGAAATCTAGAGCAAATTCTGAACATGATAAGCTAAATTTTTTATTATTATTTTTTTGTCAATTTTTTTTTAAGGATGATGATTTTTTACTTTTGAACGTTCCTCTCCGATGCCATGTTGCCCGAGAAAATGAAATTAGCATTTCAATTACAATACTTTGCCACCAGCCGCTGTTTGAATGTGACAAAATTACTTTTTTTCGATTATCTCATGTTTTTTAAATGGCATCTCTATGCAACATATTGTTTCGATGGAAAGGAATCGAATGATACCAAAATTTTGAATATCTGTCGATTATTTTCAGAGTTATCACTATTATAATAAAATGTACCACAAAATAGTGCAGCCGCTGGACTAAACAACATCAAAATGATGGAAATTTTTAAATATCACTTCTACTCAGTTGTCTCATGATTTTCAACATTGAAAATTATCATACGTTAAATTTATTATTTTGAATTTGAATACGCGATTTTGAGGATTATCAACATTTATTACAAATTTTTGAAAACAACAAATACGTAATACTCTTACTATAAAAATTGCTCAACATGTTGGCCATTGTGTTCCATGCATAATTGCACCCTTCTGACTGCTGCTCGAACTGCTCTAGTTAACTCTGCTGGGCTGATATTATTGAAAGCTGTGATGACTTTTTGTTGCAGTTCCTCGCGTGTCTCACTAGAAGTTGCATATACATCATTTTTTATTGTTCCCCATAAATAATAGTCTAAGGGGGTTAAGTCTGGTGACCTAGGTGGCCATCTGATGGGACCATGTGTAGAAATTAGTTTATTTCTGTAAGCATTATTCAGGTAATTGATTACCATTCCATGATTATGAGGGGGTGCACCGTCCTGTTGAAAATATAAATTTTGCAGAACCAATGGAAGGTCGTCAATGATTGGCTCGATAGCATCCCGAAGAAACGTTAGGTACCTCGCTCCAGAAAGTGATCCATCAAAAAAAATTGGCCCAATGAATCGATCTCCAAGTATACCCATCCAACAGTTAAATCCGAACCTTTCTTGAGGATTACCTTGATGTAAAAACCTTGGATTCGGCTGTGCCCAATATCGAGTATTATTCCTATTGAAGAGCCCTCTATTGGTAAATTTTGTTTCATCTGAGTATAAAATTCTCAAAGGAAATTGAGGATTTTCGCGAACATTATGAAGAAACCATCGACAGTATTCAAGTCGTCTTTCATCGTCTCCACCATAAAGCCTTTGATGTATCGGATATTTATACGAGCGAAACTTATGCTTTTTCAGAATTCTCTGTACAGTCGATTGACTTGCGTCACATTCATTAGCTAATTCTGGTGTTGAAGAAGTCGGATTTACCTCTACATATCCTAGAACGTCTATTTCTTTACTTCGCTGACTATTACATTTACATTTCGATTTCGAATACGTCGGTTGTTTGGCTCTTGTCTCAACTGACGTTCAAGTTTCACGAAGTATGTCCTACACGGATGTCTTCTACCAGGAAACCTCCGTCTGTATAAATTTGATGCAGCCGTAGAATTCTTCAGACACTCACCGTAAATTAAAAGCATGTCAATTTTTTCATTTTGGCTACATTTATCCATGACACAGTTATAATGATTGGACTGAGATAACAGTTATTTCGTATTGATACTTATTTGACAGCAGATATTCATTTATTTTTTTATCCAAAGGCGACTTTGACAAAATTTGGAGTTGACGATGGAAACACATTCCTTTATTGAAACAGATTAAACTATTAAACACTTTCAGAATCTGTGAAGATGGATAGTGTAATTTCTGTGTTCCTATCAACCATAATGGGTGCATCATGGGAATACTAGTAATTAGTCTTTTTGAAGACGAATTACTTTCAAAATGTGAATTATAGACGAAATGAAATATCTGCTGGTAGCAAACCAGAATTTTCATTAAATTTTTCTGGAGTATGCATCTATTAGAAATACATACATCAAATTTGCCAACTATTCTTATTGGTATAGTAAGTGAGATTTCAAATAATGTTATTATTTGGGATTTTTATTAGTCCAGCGGCCACAATACTTTTTGGTACATTTTTTGTAATAGTGATAAATCTGAAAATAATTGACAGATATTCAAAATTTTGGTATCATTCGATTCCTTTCCTTCGAAACAATCTGTTGCAGAGAGTGTCCCATAGAGATGCCATTTAAAAAACATGAGATAATCGAAAAAAAGTATTTTCCTTCTGGTGGCAAAGTATTGTAATTAAAATGCTAATTTCATTTTTTCGGACAACATGGCATCGGAGAGGAATGTTCAACATGTAAAAAATCATCATCCTTGGAAAAATTTTTTTTTTGAAAAAACAAAAAATTAATAAAAAATTTAGAGGAGAGTTTTCGCATTTATTAAAATTCAATTCCAAACCTACAGCCTTGGAAGTGGAGATGACAGTGCGTAAGTTATCTCCTCCAATAGAGCCATAATCCAAATACCAACAATTAAAATCACAATCCAACGATTTGGTTAATTTTTCGATTGCTAAACGAAATAACGCTGGACCCAGAGGATATCCCTGTGAACTCCTCTTTCAGACATGATCAGGCTATCACTGAAAGATAAAAAAAGTTTCATTTTGGTTAAACTTGTTAAGAAAAGGGAAGAGATTGGGAATCATATTCTTGATTTCGTCTAATAAGAAGTTGCGGTGGATCGAATTGAAAGCGTTATTGAAATCTAATTTCAAAAATATTTTGGGTTTGGGTGATAATTGATGAATTATCGAGCAGCATGAGTAACAAATTCACAACCGCCAGGTGTACCGAAACCAAATTGAACAGTGCAAAATAGTTTGCCCAGTCGATCTCGTACGTCTAAGCATCCCAGTTTAGCAACCAAACGACGATAAAATAATCCGATTGCGAGATGCGAGATGGCCTACGAGAATCCAATCCACTAGAAGAGCACTGGGTTACAGACTTCACGCGGTCTGCCCGCATCGTTTCTGGAATTCACCGTACTCGCGAAAATTACGATGAGTGTTTGCAAAAGTTCGGTCGTTGGGTAGACGGCGATTATGAAATTTTATTGCGTACAACCTTCGATCTTCAACTGAATTACCATTAGCCATACCATAAACAAAATGGATGTCAGCGAGATGTTCATTTGAATAATTTTCCATTTCAACGTTTAGAACAAGACACAAAAAATTTCCACTAAACTGAAAAACACAAATAGATGTAAACCGTTTAACAAACATCAAACTTACAAGTGAATCAAAGTTTTGTTTTACAATTTAAACGTCAATAGTGTCATAGCCCACTAAGTATTTTAGTTTGTTACTTTAATAATACTACCCTTTTATTTACCAGCCATTTTCTCGAAAACAACTAGCTGAAAATATATATTTATATATATATGTGTGTGTGTGTGTGTGTGTCTGTAGTATTATTATTATTTTCGCACTTTTCAGTGTTCCCGGCATAATTTTGGATTTTCTCTGCCGCTAACACAGGCGTACTCGGGGGTTGGATCAGCTCCTGGACTAATTTTCGGATCCTGGTGCATGTCGTCCTGTGACATGACATTTATCAGAACGAAACGTTCCTGACGCAAAACGTTACACTCAAATTCTAACTTGAAATTTTACTCTCATCTCGCTCCAAGAAGTTTCACTTCAAAAAATCAAAAACTCTGTACTACATTCAACAAGAGCAGAAGTAAATAATAATAATATAAAAAAATAACATTTTAAGTTCTTTAATGTAACTGAGATTCAAAGGCTTGGACTTAATTATCAAACTATTCAGAAAGACTAGCAAATTGTCCAATATAATAATATGTAAGCATCATTTCAATTCGTCATTATGACTATTTAAAAAAATTAAAATTGCATCAACGATATATGAAGAAACCCCATGCTCAACCATAAGGTTCCAATGAGTTTTATTTTCTATTGTTTGTTGACAACCTTCAAAATAGTTACATATTAGAATGAAATTCTTAGTTCTACGATTTCCCAATGTCATTTCAAAGAAAAATTAAGAAAGTTGAAAAATTATACATAATATATTTTTTACATATTCTCATCTTGAAAAAACTCATCTGTGTCACCTTTATAAATATATTGAATATCACCATAATGTGGGTAACGTGTATATTTTTCCGCGAATACGTGCTGCTATTCTCGTACTTTTCGAAAAAAAAATTGATAACTTGTAGACTATATAATATATTGAATAGGACACATTATTCAATAATAGGTAGGGAACAATTCGTAGAAAGTTAGTTGTGCATGGATTATCATTATTAATTTGCAAATATTTACCGAATATTTATAATATCAACAAGGTTTCAGCCTCGACAAGTTTAAATTTGCATTTGTTCGCTTAAAAAAATTGTTCGAGTGGGAATTCCATTCAGCTGAAATCCGCATTCTTGCATAACTTAATCTTATTTTTTTGGTCCTTTCCATCAATGATTCTTCTGTGGTATACACCTACATAATACATATCTTATTAAGATAGGAAAGATACGAAAGCTATTCAGCTACTTTATATACAGGGTGTTTCTTAATAACATGCTAATATTTAAAAAGGTTATTCTTTGGGTCCATTTTAAGAAAAAAATTTCACATGAACATATGTCCTAAAGTCTTAACTTTTGAACTATAGGGTGATAAAGTTTAAGAAAAATCTTTTTTTTTATAACTTTAGTATGACCCTAGATATTTTTGTGAAACGTGGTCCGCATCTTCTATGCATCAAAAGGCATTTTCTGCTGAACAACATATTTTTTTATTCTTGCCAGTGGCGTTCGTGCGGGATTTGCACTGGCCCCTTTAAAGAGAAAAGGGATACGGCACTGCTTCTTCTTGAAGAAAACATTATTTTAGAAACCTCATTATTTTCTGAGCAAATCTGGTCTCAAATTATTTTTCGTTTGACATACGGTTTTCGCATAAAAAATAAAATTATTCATTTGCACGTTCTTATGAAATTGGTATTATCAAGGATTAAAAAGATCTAGTGGGTAAGAAGCAGATTTTGTTTTGTAAACATAAACAGTTGTCTACTTAGTCTAGTTGTCACGTATATAAGTCATCAAAATTAACAATATTATTAACAAAACATGGTCCATTTACGAATTCTGAGTTTGCAGATATGCATTACATGTATGGGCTTGCTGATGGTAACGCACTGGAAGCCAGGCGTTTGTATGAAGACCGCTTTCCAAATAGAAATATTCCGGATGCACAAACATTTCCAAACATTCATAGAAGGTTGTGCGAAAAAGTTTTGAACCAGACAATCATCTAAAAGGAGTACAACGTAGTGTAAGAACACCATAAATTGAGGAAGTGGTTTTGCATTCAATTGAGGAAGATCCCGGATTAAGTACCACAAAAAATTAGGAAATTGGTTAAGCCGCTACTTCTTCGCGACATTCCATTACGGATGAACTTTTGCCAATGGTTTCTTCAAAAAGTGAATGAAAATCCTTTATTTGATACTGAAATTTTATTCGCCGATGAAGCCAATTTTTTCAGAAACGCCATCCAAAACTTTCACAATAATCATTTTTGAACCGAAGAAAACCCACATGCAATCTTGGAATCCTGTCATCAGGAGCAGTTACCCGTTAACGTGTAGACTGGAATATGAGATGAATATTTAATTGGACTCTATTTTCTTCATGCAAGTTTGCATGGGCATAATTACCGGCAGTTTCTCGAAGAAGAATTGTCAGCTTTGATGGAAGATGTTCCCATTTTAGTAAGAAATCGACTGTGGTTTATGCACGTCGAGGCTCCATCGGAATTCAGTGCTCTGGCGCGCGAATATTTAAACCAAAATTACAAGAATCGCTGGATAGGTCGCGGAAGACCACAGATATGGCCACCTAGGTTTTCATTTGAAAAATATACGAAAGACATTCTCCTCTGGAGAATATATTTCAAACATGCAAATATTCGATGGTTACTATCCGAAATATTGATATTTCCAAAACAGTCTCCGGGAAAACGCCCCCGCTACCGATTTTGGCCAATCACGGCGCGCCATTCGGCCGACCGTTCTACTAAAAGGAAGCGAACCGAACGCCTCGAGATCAACGCGGAAAAGAGCTAAGCCATACTTTCCACCAGAAGGCGAACAACACCGTCAGGACATGTCATCATGAATGACCAACGAATCCCATGGGCAAACGAGGCCAAATACCTTGGAGTCACCCTGGACAAGAGATTGACATTCAGGCAACACGTAGATCGGAGGCTCGGACTAGCAAAAGCAGCCCGAAAGAACCTCTACCCCCTCATAGGACCTCCAGTTGAGGCTGCTCCTTATCAGGACCATCCTCCTCCCCATCATCCTGTATGCATCCGCCGCATGGGGTCAATGCGCACAAACATACAGGACCAAGATCCAGCTATTCTCAAACGTGAGCCTAAGAATGGCAGTGAACGCTCCCAGATACGTCCCGAATAGATTTATCTACAGGGACCTGAATGTCAATCCTAACTTCATTGATGACCATCTTCGGAACCGCGACATTCCTGAAGACGGACACCCACACGAACCCGGTGATCCAAGACATCCACGCGAACCTAAACCTGGACGATCCCAGGTTTAGAGAAAGGGAAAAGTATATGTATATAAAAATTCCTGGTTATTTTTATAAATGTAAAGAAATTCTAGTATTAATAAACACTGTTTTATGGTATTGAAAAATACCGATTTTGGGGTTGTTGTAGTATTGAGAAATACTGTTTTATTTGGTGTGCCTGGAACTATATTTCGAAGGTGTAGATACGCGCGAGAATGGATCGAGAACTTCACGGCGAGTTTGTCCAGGGCAATTTAAGAGATTTTAATTTAAAAAATCCAACTCGCGCTGACAACCTACAGGTCCCCAGACCTCAATAGTTTAGATTATTTCCTGTGGTTTACAGCCCACCAATTCATACTGAAGAGCAGTTGAGAAATAGCATCATGATTTCTTGCTAAACTATTAGAAACAGTCCCGGCATTTTCCAAAGGGGGTCCATGAGAAAAAGAGCAGAGGCATGCATATTTGCACAAAGTTCACATTTTGAACATCTGATTTTATTTATTTCATTGTGCGTTCAGGGTAATTTTGTGTTAGCATTCCAAAATGTATTTAGATTACTTTAATTTTATAATTTGACAGTTTTAAAATTATTCTCTTAAATAATTTTTTGTTTGAAGTTACATAAATTATTTTTTGCAAATGCGAGATGCAAATGAATGAATTTTATTTTTTTATGCGAAAAGTGTACGTCAATAGAAAAAAAACCAGATTTGCTCAGAAAGAAATGAGGATTTCTTAAAAAAGCAGTGGCTTTCCTCTTCAAAATGATTCAGAGCAAATACCCCACGAACACCACTGGCAAGAATAAAAAATGTTGTTGTACAGCAGAAGATGTCTTCTGATGCATAGATACGTTTCACAAAAATATCTACGATCATACCAAAGTTATAATAAAAAAAACTTAACTTAAAACTTTAGCACCCTGTAGTTCTTCTCAAAATGGACCCAAGAAAAATCTCCTTAAATATTAGCATGTTGTTAAGAAACACCCTGTATAACAGTTCGTTAACCGATTCTATCAGGCATAACTTTGTAGTGGGTATTCCGATTTGGATGATTCTTTTTTTATTAGATAGGGTATACCTCATAGTTGGTCATATTCCAATTTGGAATGCAATAATCCACCCCTATGGGTAGTAAAATAGGGGATGATTGATATTTCACTTGTGAACATTGGCACACATATGTAGTTGACATTGACAGATCCTCCTGCATCCGTCACAATAATTAAATTATATGAAAGGATGTAATTATATACAAAGTGATGAAATCAACTAACAAGAACTTTCAAAAATAATTTATATTATATAACAATAAATAGTTAAAGTAGATAATCATATTATTTAACAGTTAATAGTTGAAGTAAGCTAGGTAAGTAGGTATTTTGGAAGTAATCAAAAATTAAATAGGTAGTAATTAGTATATTTCTGCCACAAAAAATTGAAAAACAAAAACTTTTTAACAAAAAATGAAACCGACGAAAAAATCAACTGAAAAGCAAAAAATAAAATGAACCTTCTTAGTCTTAATGATAATTGAGCTCATAAACTAATGTGGGTAACTAATTTTGAGTCGGCGCCAACCAAACTAGCAATTGAATTAGGTAAAGCGTAAAATGATGGAAGCGAGATGCATAGCGGCGTTTTAATTACTTCTTCAAAGTAATATAATGATCTTCGATAATTGTTTGTTTGGCGCCGAATCAAAATAAGTTACTCACTTTAGTTTATGAGCTCAATTGTCATTAAGACTAAGAAGGTTTATTTTACTTTTTGCTTTTCAGTTGATTTTTTCGTGGGTTTAATTTTTTGTTAATCAATCATACAAATCATCATTGCTTAGCTTCTTTATATCATATATCTTACATTTCATATAATACAACACTAACAAATAGTGAGATCCAAAGGGAACAGAAACAAAGATATGGGTAAGGCAGAAAGACATCCCAAGTGAACCATTTATAAATAAGCTAGTAATGGACAACCAGGGATCTGAAAGCAAATTGGTATTCCAAACTACATACTACTAGACTACTTAATTACAAACACTAAATCAGTACAATGAAGAATCCACTCTTAAGTCCGTATCATCAAAGACAATGAAATGAAGCTGAAAATAAATGACTTAAAAACACTTGAAGAATCGTATTCAATAAAACGAGTACATACAGTATTAGCATCCCTCCACATAGAGAACCGAGTTTAATTTCAATGAAACTCAAGATAAGGAAACAAAATTTTTATGAAATAAATATCAGCCAAAATTAGATTTTTCAAGTGGAAATAATATTCGTATTCTCCTAAAGTTTCCATTGTTTCATTTTATTGTTCTTAGCGTGCACTGTTTGAATGTTCCTTCTGCAAATATGCATTGCATACATTGTGTATCTAGTAGTAAAAGCAATACATTCCCGGACGACAATGTAAATTCTTGGCCGAGGCGTTAAGCCGAGGCCAACAAGCATTGAAGTCTGAGAGGAACACATACTATTTTTTCTGAAATCGCAATTAACATTATCATAAATTAAGGAATTTTTATAAATGCATAACAATTTTTGATTACCATCTTATTGCCTATGAAATCGTTTCCTTGACAATCACTGTTTGTTTATTGTTTTGACAAAAGTCGGAGATTCACCACGTATTTCGGTTTAACCTACTTATCGCTAAAAAATATTCAAAATGGACAGTGATGATGATGTCCAGGTTTGCGGGACACCACCAGAGTTAGAAATGCTGCTGAAAATGTCATCTTAAATTTATTGCCAAATAAATCCAGTAAAATATGAATAGGCTTACAAACGTTTCATGGATTATTTATTGCCAAGAAAAAAAAGACCTCCCGATCTGAAATGTCATGATTGCATACTTTTCCAATTCATCTACAAAGTTGAAGGCATCTATCTACGTTATGGTCAAATTACTCCATGCTGAGAGCTACACTTAGTACAAAAGAAGAAATTTGATATTACAAAATATTCGAAATAACGTGCTTTCCTGAAACGTCAAAGTGACAACTATAAACCAAAGAAGTCAAAAGTTTTGTCAGATAAACAAATTGAAACGTTTATTACTCAAGCACCAGATTATATATACTTAATGAATAAGGTAGGTTTAGAATGTAAGAATTTTGAAATTAACTAGATATTTATGTAGTGTTTACTTTTTAGGTTCCCTTAATATTTGGTGCATGTCGCCGCGATGAATTATATCAATTTAGATTGTATAGTTAGAATAAATGTTCCATATGTGTAATAATATATTCAATAAAAGTTCTTAATGTGAGTTGGTTGTTTGCGTGTATTTACTTACTGTCTAAAATGTATATAAAAAACCGGTAGGGACCGATTTTGGCGGCCTAGGCCGACAAAAAAAAATCCCTGGAAAGTTCGTTGCTTAGCAACGGACTAAAATACTAGAATAGCGTACTTTGGGGTCTGAAGTTGCTCCGAGAAACTAGGCATTCTTGAGCGATTTCAGAAAAATCAAGTTATGAGGAGTGACTTCACTTGACTCCAATCTGTTGACTCTCGCACCAAACAACCTAGCCGGACAAGTATGATTACTAGTCGCGCCACTGCTCCATTATTACAGTTTAAAATAATAACACGCCTTTTAGGTTTTATTGCTGCTTCCCAATGTCGATAACAACAATTAGCCGTCCTGCCAATGGGTACCTGTCGAAGCGTGATATTACAAGTGGCGTTAAAAGCCAAATACCCCCTACCAGGTACCTGTAACCTTCCACCGAAACTTTGATGAAAAAGCGGTCCACCTGCATTGACGACGATCGTCCTCCTATGAATTCCGCACAGGACCGGAATCGCTTTGCATGGCGTTCGGGAGGCCAAGACGATAATTGATCCCGTCATTTCGAAAATTGCACGAGTCACACATTTTTAAAATATCACTGTTTGATGCTATTTTATTCATTGGAGCGTTTTACATATTTCCTGGGAAAAGGGGACATCTTCATGTACCACAAGCCAACTTATAAAGCAATCGAAAATTAAAGTCTATATGAAAACGGTACGAGTCTTGGACTTATGCCCGTTTCAAGTGAAATGGATCATATTGTGTAATTTCCTGCTAAATATGTGCACTATTATAATAAACATGCATCAGCCTATTATTTAATGGAAAACTAATGTAAAATTATGACACATAGAAACAAAAATATCAGATTTTCCAGTAAAATTTACTTAAAACATTTCCAGGAAAACTTTAGCTTATCTTTGGTAGAATGAAATTATGGTGCACTGTGGAAGAGTTAAGAAGAAATAAAAAAATCCACATTTCAATGATAATGCAAAAAGGGTCAATCAAACAGATATTGAGATCCACAAAAGACAAGCAAATACACTTTACAAAAAAATACAGGAAATGGAAGCTAGGTGCAAGAATAATAAACTTTAGTCACTACTTCAATCATTATGGAAGATACGGGGGTGTTTCAATGGAAAGTGAGACAAATTTTGATTTTTCAGAACTAAAAATTTTTCAGCTAATATATGGATTGGTACTGAATTGATGTCCTGATCATGAATCCGTAAGAATTTTGAGCCTTTCTTGCCCCCTTATATCATTTTTAGCAAAAATCAATATATTAATCGCTCCTGGCGCGCAGTGTATGCCACTCAGATTGACCCCAGGAGAGATTTAGACTTATTCTCGGTGGATATTACAGAATTCTACTACAATAATAACGGAAAATACGAGGGTGTTTCCATGGGAAGGGAGACAAATTCGGATTTTTCACAACTGAAAATTTTCCAGCCAAAATATGGATTGGTACTGAAGATGATGTCCTGATCACGAATCCGTAAGAATTTTGAACCTATCTTGTCCCCTACTATTATTTTTCGCAAAAATCGGTATATCCATCGTTCTTGGCGCGCAGTGTATGTCACTCAGGTCAAACCAATGAGAAAATTCAGACCCATGCCCCGTATATCTACCGATCGTGAAAATTACAGAATTCCACTCCAATAATTACAGAAGATACGGGGGTGTTTCCATGAGAAGTTAGAGTTTCCATGAGAAGTGAGACACACTATATATATATATATATATATATATATATATATATATATATATATATATATATATCTTGTTATATAATAATGAATTGAATAATAATAGTTGTTGTTATATAATGATATTTGCAAAAAAAAATGTTTTTATATAATAAGATTGCTAATAGTTTTTTTTTGCTATTCTTATGAGCCAAATTGTATGATATAGATAGATATTTTTGCCCTGTATAATATTGCAATGATGTAATAATAATTGCTAGCTACGTCACTGTTCTCTCGTCACGTTGCTGCCAATTGTTATAATTTTTCTTACCACAGCTAGCACAGTTGGTACACCTCTTATCTCAGATAGCCGGTTCAAGGCAATTTAGCCACTACTTGATATGTCAAAACTCAATTTATTCAATGGTCGTAGGAATGATTGTTGATCATTGTAAGAAAACAAACAACAAAGTTTCAAAAAGCAATTATTTCCTTTATTCAGGAAGACTTAATTTTACCTGGCCTACGAGAAATAACTTATTCTAATGTGAATCTACAAATATTCACGGATAATCATAAAAATGAAATCATGGATAGATAGACAGAACCTCACTTTTTCCTTGAGAGTGAAGTTTTCTGTTATAGTTCAAAATAAAGTGAAATGAAGTTCTTCAGATGTGAAATACGTTATTTGTGAAATTATTCAGGACCGGATGTGCACTATTAAAAGTTTTTATACCTGGCTGGAAATGTCGGTGTTCAAGATATGCCCTGAAACTGGATCCCTTCTCACTCCAAGCTCTATCAGGAACTCCAATACCATAAATCAGGAACCATTCATATGCAGAAATCAGCTTTGGACACCTGGATATGTTGTACTATTCAGGTAATATTGGTCTCTTCCTTCTCCAAAATTGATGCGTGGCATTCTTTTCTAATTTTTTTTCGATCTCCTTTCTGGCTTTGTTTGTTGTCACCTAGATACGAATTTTCCTTCCTCTTTTTTCATTTGAATTTTTGAATTCGCGCACCAAATTGTCACATGTCACTGTTTGGGTTCATCTTATATAATTTATATATACAACTATTTTTCCATTCTTATTACTATTTACAAATTTCAATAATAATTGCTTATGACATCATCCCGTTGTTATTCTCTCACAATTTCCAATTTTCCATATGACCATCTATTCCCTGATTGGCTAATCTCATCGAGAAGTTTGCTGTTCTACCATTGGTTACTTTTAGTTATCTACCATTTCATATACTGTATGTTTCAAATTTATAAATGTGTTGATCACTTTTTATTCATGAAAATTTTGTAAATCTAGACTTTTTGTTGTCTTTTTACCAATTATGGGTTATAATCATTATGACAGTGTATGAAATTGATTGTTTTATAGTATTTTGAGATTTTTATCTATCCATATTATACATAGGCTTACAAATAAATAGAACTTCCAAAATTATGTAAAAACAATCTCTTGAAACTAATAACTATTTAGTAATTATTCTTTTTTGTGGGTTTTTACCTTTTAAAACTCATAACTGGCATAACATAACAAGAACAGTGAGCTGTACAAATGCTTCCATCTGAAGGTTTTTCATTTGTTTTCTGTGAATGCTCGACCTGAAAAAAAAGTTATATTAATTAGAACTATTATGAAAGTTGAGCAGTAATATTCTGAAATATCAAACCAAAGTCTCTTATAAAAAGCAAAGTTGGCAATATAGTATATTAAAGTATAAGTGGATAAAAAGGGCTTTAAAACACGCGCGATTTTTCGAGCACGACGGCGCAGCCGGAGTGCTCGAAATAGAGCAAGTGTTTTTAAGACCAGTTATCCACGAATACTTTACGTTATTTTTTTTTATTGGTGCACTTTGAAATCATATATCTGGTATTACTACACAAAAATAGAAATAAGAACTAATAATGCAAGAAGGTTGAATTCGTGATGTGACATCAGTATACCTTTCGTTGTCATGGAAATGAGAAAAACATTCATTTGCAATTTGTTACCAAAGATCAATATTTGTTGTCACCAGAGCTCAAAAATGATTGATTCTAATATCGATTTTTTGAATAGTGAGGCATAATCGCGGTTAATACTGCAAAAATCCAGTGATATATATAAAAAAGAATATGAAAAGTTCATCAACTGGATGGAGGAGCACATATAAATGAACGAATTGTGAGTAATATATATTTGACGTTACAAGGTACTCCCTGTCAGATCAATAATCAAAAATTTGTCATTTAGACTTCACGTTTCTCGATTTGTTGATGTTGTCATGGTTACCTTTAAAAAACGCGCGTTTTTTAAAGTTCGATTTAAACACGCTGAGGCGTGCTTTAAATGGGTAAAAAGGGGCACCAATAAAAAAAAACATTATAGATCAGATCAGTCATAAATTGCCTCTTATGAATTATTATTAATTTATAATAATTGGTCCTGTTTGAAATGAAAAATTCACTTCGATGACTCAAGATTCAAGATTTGCTACTGTACATGTAGCCACCATTAGAAAAAGCTTGCTGCTTAGGAAAAGACTTACCTGTCCAACTAAAATCTATGAATGATTCTGAATTTTCACAACGAAGCCAGATTCAAAATATTTATTCTTATAGGCCTTCATCTGCATTTGGGAATGAAAGCTATGGCAAAAACCAAATACGAAATAATATCCATATTCCTAACAAAAGGAGCACCATCAATTGAACAATTCAGTCAGAATTATTCACTGTAAAACGATCTAAATCACTGATCAATCTCAACTTCATTCCAATACAGTGATAAAAATGTAAACAGAACAAGGGATGTATTTTCAAGCATACAGTTCACCAACGTCTCTGCTTTTCAACAATAGTGTCTTCAGGTAATCACTCTCCATCTACATATTATTAATTAACAACACGAAAGCTACGAAAAAAACAAAAAATACACTTTTTTCTACTCCCGTATTATAATACTCGAATTAAATGTCTGCTACCGATTTATTAATATTGTCCATTTTAACACGGATTCTCATTTCGAAACAGATTTTGGCCAATAAAAACACGTACTTTTCATTATGAAACGGATTTTCGGCCTATAGAAACAAGTACTTGGGGATAATCAAGTGGTATGTTTCTACATACTTGTCCGACATTCAATTTTAATTGACATTCAATCACAACTCGTCAAAAGTACCTATAAGTATGTCGAGCAGTGACGAATTATCTTGTACACCACCAGAAATTCTTGTTTTTATTTTATTATTCAGTGACATAAAAAAAATAGTGTATGCAACGATCATGTAATGGCTATTAATACACTCGCACAAGGTTTACGACACTCGCCTTCGGCTCGGGTCGTAACTTACCTCGTGCTCATGTATTAATAGCTATCATTACATGATCGTTGCATAATATATATAACTAGCCAACGACTCCAACGAGCAGACTGACAATGATTTTCTTGGCGATTATCAATTTGTGATTTGTGTGCCTACATCCGCCATATTGGGTCACGTGGTTTGGAGTGCCTTATTCTGGTCAAAATGTCAAATTAATAACCTAACCTCATATATGTATGTCACTAGTTGTGCTGCGCAGTAGTATTCAAGCGTCCGCATGAAAAATGGGCAAACTGATTTTCGTGACTTCCCTTTGTTAACATGGCGTCTTAGGAGTGTTATCCATATTGGTACTTAATAAACTTATGGAATTTTCAAAGACAGCTGTGAACATGGGGAAATGTTATGGTGAAGATTTTAAATATTATTTTGTAAAGACAATTTGGGACACAATCGCTAATAAAAGTATTTTGGAGAGTTAAATCGAGGAATAAATCCTTTTTCTGATATTGAGTTTGAAACTACTAGAGATGCGAAGAGAATGCAACTTCAGAATCTTACAGAAAATGAAAAGTCGCTGCAGCTGCTTTGATAATACGATTACAATATCATGATGCTTGTGATGATAATAAGTTCTTCAGATGAAATTTTCCACATTGGATCGCTGGAGTTAGCATGGAGGGGAAATGAAGGAGTCAACTGTTGTGTCTATAATTTTCAAGTAGAACTGAATAATGATGGAAGTCAGTCAGGACGTATTCAGTATAACCCCATATTTACGAAACCTTGCCAAGGTGGTGATAAAAACTTTGCCGAAACAAAATGGCTGATCCAAATGCCCGGTTAAACTTTACCACAAACTTATAGATCAAGAATAACCACTGACCGATTTTTTCTCACTCTCAATCCTTACTATAACAAACCTGGATCATCGTGGTATAAGAATTCTCCGGTAGGAAGAAATACTTTTGGAAAATGGAATAGATTGTCAGCAAAAAAATGTGGATTTAATACTGAAAATAATAAAATCGACTAATCATTCCAGTCGCTCAATAATAATTTAGAGCTGATCAAAATTAGTGGTGCATCATCACTTAGCCACATATCTACAGTTGAACAAAGAACATATTCTAATATACTTGGAAAAATAGAGCTGCAGCTACGATAACGCATCGACTTCTGAAACGATTACCGATTCAAGGCATAGACTTAATTATGAACACTGTACTTTCAATCATTTTATCTTCAAATAATTTTATGAAATAAAAAAAATTCAATTTTCCAGATTTGTCTTGACGAATATAAATCGTCTAATATTCTGACGGCAAATTTTGGCTGTATAATATACTATATAATATACTGAAGCATTGTTGCCTTCGAGCAAAAGCACTCCACATCTGCATAAAAAATCCCTCGGCTAAAGCGCTCTGGATTTTTATGTATGCAGATGTGTCATGCTCTTGATAGGCAACAATGCTTTCGTATATTATATTGCCAACATTTTTAGCCGGCCAAATATCATGTCTTGTTATATTGTATATGAAAAAATTTATGCAATGAAAAGTGTGCAATTTCTTTTGATAATTTCACGGTAAATAACATATTTTAATATATGTTGAAAAGGGAAACATTCTCATTTGAATATTGAATAGATCAGAAAAACTAATGAGAGTAACAATATTTTCAAGAATATGGGATACACATGGGTTTGATACGATTATAAGATTTCTAAAACACTTCACTCTGAATCCGAGGTAGTTTCATTATTCTCACTTTCACTGTCACTGTTAGATCATACAGTTATTATTAAGAACACCAACTCCTACCTTCTTTCCCTTGGTTCCCACGATGTTCCTGAAATTAGGATACCCTTTTCGTGGGAACAAAAAAAAAAAAAAAGTCGTCAACTTTATGCCAAAAGCAGGCTCCATTTTCATGTAATCTTGTTCTAATTTTTTAATATGTTCACATCTGATTTTCCATTGTTCATCCGAGAATGAATTGATAAATTTAGCACACAAGCTTTCCAGGAATTTAAAATTGAAAATGAATTTTTTTCAGCATTTCACTTACTATGTTGCATTTACATTCAGATGATAGGGAGGTAAACGTGAATCTAAATGTCCTTTATCGGCGAGTATTTTATCGATTTCGTAAATTTTGAACCGAGGTTTGTTTATCTTTATAAGACTGTATGAATCTGTTTTCAACATCATTTGTAAATTTTTATATATATATATATATATATATATATATATATATATATTTATATAGGGTATAATCTAACCTCTTGCACCCGTGAATGACGAGTGTATAATGCCATTTCATAATGAATAACAGTGGTTGAAAATAAAAAAAACTAAAACATGTTTTGTTCTTTGTAAAATTCGCCACCCGCCTAATTTCAGGTGACCTACTCAGAGGAAAACTTTGACAATTGCCGAATGCAATGAACATTTAACTCGACATTTGAAAAATGTAGAATGATGAACTGATTGTGTGGTAAATGTATACCTCGCAGACTGCCTGAGATAGATATTCAATTTCAAAGTGAAGAAAACAACTAACCTCGTTATATCCAAACTGGTGATAAAGTCAGAACTAGTTGACTTCACTTGTAAAAAACAAACGACACAAACAGTATTGAAAAGGGCAAACATTCAGAATTGAATATTGTTTAAAAAAATAATATCACGACCATTGTTGTGATGCAGAACACATGAACTGAACACTGTTGCCAAGCAAGATTCTTGCATGCACGGTTTACAAAGCTGTCTAGATTCCACTAGTGTTTTCTGATTCTCTGGTGAATGAAAGATCCTAATTAGCAACCAATCAGAAAACAGTACGCGATGTGCAGGAGACTTAATTTGAACATTATTGTCTTTGTTTTTTGCTGGCTCTTAAAACTAAACACCGAGCTGTTCCGTGCGTATTTTGAAGAGTAGATGACAAGATTTATGAATGAAGTAGTTAATTTCAATTCTGGTTGGGTTCTGCAGTCACCAATCACTATGCGGGTGTTTTCGACCTATATATATATATATATATATATTAATATAATATGAATTATTTTTTTATAGAATGGCACATTTTATGAAAGACAAAGACAATAATGTTCAAAGTAATTCTCGTGCACATCGCATACTGTTTTCTGATTATATGTTAATTAATATTTCAGGATCTTTCATTCACCAGCCAATCAGAAAGCAGTAGTAGAATCTAACAAACTTTCGTTCGTAGACTGTTTTGTAAACCGTGCATGCGATAATTGTGCTTGGCAACAGTGTTCAATCCACGTGTTATGAATTTCTGAATCACTACAATGATCATGATATTATTTTTCAAAACAATATTCATTTGCGAATGTTTCCCTTTTCAATGCCTCAATGCCTCAAAGCAGAGTATGAAGTCAACTACTTCTGACTGTATCACCAGTTTGGATAAAACAAGGTTAGTTTTTTTCTTCTCTTTGAAATTGAATATCTATTTCAGGCAGCCTGCAATGTGTACATTTACCACAAAATCAGTTCAACATTATGCCTTATTCAAATGTCGAGTTAAATATTTATTGCATTCGGCAATTGCTGAAGTTTTCTTCTGAGCAGGTCACCTGAAATTAGGCGGGAGGCGCTACCCAAAATTTTGTGGAATTTTACAAAGAACAAAACATGTTTTAAAATTTTTGTTCAGATTTTTAACCACTGTAATTTGTTAAAAAATGCCATTATACACTCGTCATTCACGGATGTGCAAGAGGTTAGATTACACCCTATATATATATATATTGTTTGGTGATTCTTGGGGTTTTGGTTCGTAATGACTATTGCTATGTATTTTGAACATTTTTTTTCCTTTATTTTTATAGTGAAATACAGCTTGATCGGTTCTTCTGTCTTTTTCAAAGCATATTATGGATTCTGGATAAGTTATGCTGTTTTGATTTATTTGAGGATAAAATGGGAATTTACTTTAAGCATGATTTCGGAACAAAGCAACTTGGCTTAGTTTGCATTTTCTTCGTTTCATCTTTTCTGATGGTCTGGAGGATGATTTAAACACGTTAAAACTATTTTTTGGTTTAAATCATCCTCCAGATCATCCGAAAAGATGAAACGAAGAAAATGAAAACGAAGCCAAGTGGCTTTGTTCCGAAATCATACTTAAAGGTAAGAAATTTCCATTGTTGTCCCAAATAAATCAAAAAACAGCACCCACTCTATTCCAGAATCCATAATATGCTTGAAGAAGACGAGGGAACCCCGTCAATTCTGTATTTCACTATGGAAATAAAGGAAAAACAAATTTCTAAATACGTAGCAATATTCATTACGAACCAAAACCCCAAGAATCACCAAACACAACATACTCCGAAGGTTCAAGAATCCACATAATACATCTATATATACATATATATATATATATATATATATATATATATATAATATATATATATATATATATATATATATATATATCGGCAGTTGATTCGTCCACTTCTTCATTCAATTGGTTCGAAACTAAATAATTCAGGTTTTAGCTAAACGGAACTATGATGTAAGTGTATTTTTATAGGGTCAAGAGATTAAAAGAGAATTATTTTTGTTTCTGTTAAAAGGTGGCAAAATGAGTTCTCTTTTGTGAATATGTTATCTAGCAACACCTTTAAAGAAATATAATTGCCTTATCAAAATGGCTTGTTACAGCATATAGGTAGTTCCTCCGTTGAGGTATTCGACAAAACAGTAAGTTATTTTTACTACAAGGGAATTATATATTTGTTACTGGCGGGCATGCAAACATCCCATACCGTAAGTCATTTTTGTTGTTAGTCCGGTATTTTATACACGAAGTTGAATTTATGTAGGAGCAATCTCAACTTTTGAACAATATTGTTTATTTGTATATTCCATTTCAAGTTGCTGTCTAGATAAATACCAACGTTTCATATGCGAATATATTTTGACTCCCCTTTTGTGTAAATTTGGAAGAGACCACTGAGATAAATGTTAAAGAACATTAACCCCAGTGGTGTTCCATGAGGCAGACCATATCTTACCATTGCGCCTGAGCTGGTGGCATAATTAATTTCTACTTGTTGTTTCCTGTTGGTCAAAAAGCTCTTCAGTTATGTATATGAAACTGAAATCAATGATATTCAACACATTCATCAATTCATCGTAACATACCCATTTTGGATGTTTTTTTCGTTTCGCTAGTAATACTTAGTTAATGATGAATTCAATATACCTTTTGTCACATTTCCCTTTGTCTCTACACACTCTCCACAATCGTTTTTTTAGTCTGATTCTTTCACTCTTTCTCAAAGATTTTTCCTTCAACTTAAATTTTAAGGGAGCGACTAGGTTGTGTATTTACCGATATCTATATTTTTTCACATGAATATCATTGTTCTCAATATCGAAGAAATAGTCAACAATGAAGAACATCTGAATTGTAGAATTACATTGAAAATAAACCAACAATACTGATGTTCTTTTCTTTATTCTCGCCATTCTGTTGGTGAAAAGGGCAGGCGATTTATTTTCTTCAACTTAGTTGGTAATTGATTAGAAATTATATCACTACAACTGAAAATACTCTAATGGAAATGGATGTTGCTAGCATCACCTATGTGATTACTTTCACATTCGTGAAATCATGAAAATTGGCTTTTTTGGCTTTGCTCCAGTGCCATTAAACTTAGCTCACACACACACAAAACGTGAAAAATCACCCTAATTTCCATACACGTATGTATTCTGTCAATGGGGCATGTTTACATGGTTTGCGTGTTAATGCATTTGTGAATTTTCAACATGATTGCTCCGCGATGGCGGATGAGTTTTGTGATTAATATTTCAAATCTATTTAAAATTAGTATCGGGCTATTTTTGGTATCGAAGATGATTAATATTCCAGATTTTAAGATGTCTGTTCCAAGGTGGCGTCCTAGCTCGTAATTTATGGCCCAAATTATAAGAAACCTATTTTTGGGGTCAAGATAATGATTTTTTGTCAACATTTAAAAATTAAATATGGCGAATGAGTTTTGTGATTCATGGACCGAATCTTTTGTCGGACTGTTTTTGGTATCAAAATCCAACAAAGATACAGGCACAGAAAAAAGATATCGGCTTCAAGATGGCGGACAAACGTTTTATGACATGGTCGACATTAGTTCAATTTTGTTAACAAGGGTTTTCGGGGATGGAGTTTATTGATGTTTAGAAGACCATTCCACGATGATCTTTGCAAAGATTTGCACTCAAACCAATGAAGAGAACTCACCAATATAAATAGCCTCCACTCGAAAATTGCCAATGATATCTCCAGTGTGAAAAGGTGGTTTAACTCCAATTTGCTTTCGTTAAATGTAGATAAAACCAATCTCTTATCGTTCAAATGTAATTTATCTGATATTCATTTGAGTACTGAAGATGTTATTGAGCAAGCATATACGAATAAATTCCTTGGAATTCATCTGGACACCAACCTAGATAGTGAAAACCATGTGAAATTCTTGAATGCAAAACTAGGATCTGGGTGCTATGCTCTGCGGATAGTATCGAAAGAAATGGGTTCAGCCACTGTGAAAGTACTATATCACGCTCTGATTGAATCTCATATTAGGAATGGCATACCCTTCTGCGGTATCTGCAGTCAACAAAACTTCAAAAGTATATTTGTTCTTCAAAAGCGTGCAGTTCGTTACCTTTGTAAAGTTGGACCCAGAGTATCTTGTAAGCCTCAGATCTCTCAACAAAAAATCCTGACCGTTCCTTCGTTATTTATTCTAGAAACTGTGTGTTTAGTACACAAAAATAAAGCATCATATGAGGCAGTATCACTCGCCAAAATAACAATTTAAGAGTATCTATTCCGTCTTTAAATTTAACGAAGAACTCTCTGATTTATAGTGCAGTCAAACTATACAATCATCTCCCATCCATCTACAAAAACATTGTTTCGCCACCTCATTTCAGGAGATCTATGAAAATCTCACTTATAGATAAGGTGTTTTATAGCGTTCAAGAGTTTCTTGACAAAGATTGGAATGGTTAATTTAGATGTGATACTCTGTTGAATCCTTTTGGAAAGTTTATACATTCTCAAATGCTTAACTGGATGATATCTGTTTGTTCATTTTGGTTACTGTTGTTCTGAAAAATGTATTTTTTATAATTGTGATTGTTATGTTACCTGCACCATACGACTTATAAACTTATTTATATACTTATTTATTCACTTTATATTTATATGACTTCATCTACGAGATGTAATATCTTCCGATAATAAAGTATATATTGATTGATTGATTAATTGATTGAATAGAAACAATAGGTCTCTCGACCCTATAAAAATACACCACATCATGGTTTAGGTAAAATAAAAATAAAATAATTAACAAAATGAGAAATGTCAAAATCTCACATTGCCATCACATACAAAATCTTCAAGATTCTTCGGTCTTGATGTCTGTCTCATGGAACAGGAACGTATCCGAGATGTGAGATAGTTTTTCTAATTTCTTCATGACGATATTTCTTATAAATTTTCTAGAGTTTGGCTGGTTATATGATAGCTGTTAGAAAAAGAATAAATTCCTCCAACGTTATGACAACATTGGCACTATTTGGTTACTGAAATAGTAATTCTGATAAGCATTTGATTTTGTGGTCCTGAGCATGGATATTTTGCTTCAATTTTAGACTTTTTGGGTCATAAAAATGACCAGCGATTTATTCTAGAAAATATATAGTAGAATATTCTGCCATATATATAAAAAATTTATATCTTCATTGTTTCTATTATTCAAAATATCAGTTATATCATTCCAGGTGATAAATTGTAGAGGACCGGTTTTATTCAATTCTTACTGAAGATTCTGCGTATCTTTTATCTTTAGCAATTATCAAAATTATGTATCTATCATGAGAAGGAGATTGAATCCATGATAGAACAGATCACCTAATGGACTATGGTTTTCAAGGCAAGGTAATACCTAAGCTTTTGGCAAATTAAAAAAAGTTGCGACTGCATTTTCACTATTCAATCAGGTGCCGAAAAAACATTGTTTCTTCAATGAAAAAATTATGCTTCGGCAATATTAGTTCCAATTTTCTGATTGATTGATCTACAATTTGGTATGAAGCACATATAGTGTTCAAGTACACCTCAAGTTATTTCAACTTTTATTCCGGAATCAACCCAACTCAAATGGGTACGTACATATGCACTTGGACACAAATGAAATATAGATCAATTGACTAATCAAAACATTCGGAATGTTATTTTCAACTGGTGTGATTATTCCACATAATCGATCACTAGAAGTAGCACTTGAATAAGATGCGATCAAAAAATGTGTTTTATTTCGTACATTTACGTCAAATGGATTTTTCATGTACACTGATAGTAATTACAATGGCCAATATGAAAAAAGGACATGATGTATTGGGAAGATTAATAATATATTCAGGTGAAAATGGAATACTGAAGGTATCAATCCGATGTCCATTTGTTTATACATTTGTCTGTCTATCAATTGTTCACCTGAATTCCTGATTGAAAATTAAGTGATATAAGTGGAAAAATGTAAAATATTTTTGTTTGTACTACAAAATCAAAGAAAATGGATTTACTCTCATCGAACATCGGCAGCACCACCTCAGCCAAGGATTCCATACTGAAATCTGGACTTGATAAAGGCGTAGTATAAATTTTTTATATGGTAAGTTACTAAAATGATAAATATTTGAATCTGTATAGCAAACTACTGCCAGTGTTGACGACGTTAAGCCTATTCCATTTTAGGTTCTTTTCAATTGCGACACCTAAATATTTTATTTCTGAAGCTGAATGAATGTCGATAAAATCACTATTATGTGCAATATTCTGAATTCGGGAAGTCAATTTTTATGGCACGTTTAGGGCATATATTTAGTTTTGTTATAATTAATAATCAGAGTATTGAACCAATTCAAGATTTTCACCATCACTCAGAGATTTTGCTATGAGATTCGTCCAGTTGATATTTCTGTAAAATCTGACAGTATCATCAGCGAAACTAGTTATTTGGCCATCTGTTTTAGGGAACAGAGTTCGTTAAGATATATTATGATCAAGATGGGTCCCAGCACTGTGCTTTGGGGGGCTCCACATAAAACATCCCCAATGTTATGGATTTCCCGAATTTGTATAATTTGCTTTCTGTTACATAAATAGCAAGTGAAGAGGTTGGAAGAGTTTCTCTTATACCATGTCTCTTCAACGCCTCTACGAGTAGAACATTATTTTGCCTTGGAGAGATCAAGAGACAAACATCGGGTCTCCATCATCAACTGTTTGGCTTGGTAAATGCTCCAACAGAAATAACTAATAAATTCATTCGTTGATTTTCCGATAATTTTTTTTAGGATAATAACTTGAATTTATACAAATATTCCTCCAACCTTCGTTTTATTACCTTTTCGTTATTTTTTGCCACAGTGGTAATTAATGGTAATGAACAGTTAGAGTTTTATCTACTTTTTTAAATGTGAAAATTTTGTTATTATTATTTAAGCCATCGGTTCCTTGCTATGTTTATTCAATATAATATCTGGGGCTTACAATTTGTATTTGAATTAATCGAAGTTTGTTCATTCATTGCATACGTCGCAGTGGTATGGACACACTCATATCGATTCCCACTCAAGCGCTTTTTCCTATTGAATTCCTTAATGCAGCCATTCCACAATTGATTTATGATCATCAAAATATGATAACGGTCTGATTGAATCTGCATGATAATTTGTCACAAAAAATATAATCTTTTATCTAGAAGTACTTGGGTACATTGGGTACAGTAAAGGAGTTTCAGTGCGAATGAACCCTCGCATTTTGGTGAATAACCTCATCGAAAGAATTCTTCCGAACTTGGGTATATGAACTTGGATTCCGTATTTTTGAATTTATCTGTAATATACATTACTTATAATGAAAATGATTCAAATATGTATTGACAGACTTAGTTATAACAGACGTTATTAAAACAAATACTTGGGACAATCATTTCATAACAAACTTATTTTTATAATTCATAATAAAGTATGTGTTGTGGTGATAATCTCAGAATTGTTTTGTGATTATGGTTCGATTGTATTCAAAATTGGTATGTGGTGGTTTTCAGGAACAGAGATCACGAATTTTTCGTCAAAATTCATGAATTCAAGATGGCGGCTCCAAGATGACAACGAGTTTATAGCCCGATTCCAATAAAAATTGGTATGTGGGGCTTTTTGGGGTCGGTGATTATCAGAATTCAATGAGATGACGGATTTCATAAATGACTAAAAAGAATTGAAGAAAAATTATAAAAAAATTAAGACAAGCTTTTATACAAATGCATTGCAAAGGAAAAAATTATATCTTTAATTGTTTGACCTAGGTTATTCTGCGAGTAGCAGATTCAAAAGATTGCCGCGAATATAAAATAGGTATTCTCGATTTTTTTTCAATTTGTTAATTTTTTTTTCGATTTTATATACCATATATATATATATATATATAGTGAAAGATAGTCGTTGCTGACTAGTTAGGTGTAACAAATTGATTATTGGGTGTGAGCAAAAGAAAAAGTGTACTTTTTAAAGTTTGTCCAAGCTTTCGGAATGTTTTATTTCCATCTTCAGGGATAATCTTTGTTGAGATTAGTTTCTATGTTGTTTATGAATGTTCTTCATGTAAAGTACGGTGAAATATAAGTTCTGAATTTGAAGTTGGCAACACATTAGTTGACGATTTAAAACATGTGTTGCCAACTTCAAATTCAGAACTTATATTTCACCGTACTTTACATGAAGAACATTCATAAACAACATAGAAACTAATCTCAACAAAGATTCCCGGAAAAAAACATTCCGAAAGCTTGGACAAACTTTAAAGAGTACACTTTTTCTTTTGCTGCATACCCCAATAATCAATTTGTTACATATATATATATATATATATATATATATATATATATATGGGATATAACTAAATTTGTAAACATTTTCCAACCGAATGGAACGAAATTTGGCCCAAAAATACTTCCCATCAATACCCCAGATAAGTTCGAAGATAGGCTAAATCCATCGGTAGTTTCAAAATTGCGGCAGTTTGACACATTGGAAAAAATTCTCAATCTTTCATTTTTATACCAATCAGTAAACTATGAGTCGTTTGGTAGAGCTTTATGAGCTCCACAATTTTATTCTAAAAGTTTTTCTCACACACAAATATTGTTAGGATTGGTACTTTTTATCTAGTGAATCATAAATATTTTGTGTGAAGTGACAGATGGCATCTTGTGTTGATATATTTTTTCTGAATCCAAATTGTCTATTTGATAGAACGTTGAATTTTTCTAAGAAATTTTCCACTGTAAATTTTAAAATTTTTCAAATGTTTTATTTTTGATGAAGTAATATAAGTATGGTTTATGGACAGCTAGTGTTTTATCCATAACATTTCAGATAAGAAAGTTTGCAGACACAGCGAATTCATTCAAATAACCGACAGTATAAATTAAGTGAAAGTCGCACCTGAGAAGTATGATGAATCTTGCAATGGCGTGTCGATGCAGGTGGCATGCATTCGAAGTATTACTGTTTTTACGGAATCGTATCAATATGCAACACGCTCGAAATATTCTATTTAAAAATTCATTGAAATACTTTGGTATTGGTATTTTAAGATGAATTCCTAGCAATTGGAGAAGGGCAAGAGTGAACTGTTGACCAAACATGCTGCGCTCTCGTGTTGCTTTTCCTTAGTATTTGATATGGCTAATAAGATACTCATACAATAAATAACTATACTTTACCTCTTCTGTCCAATACTTTGAAAATGTATGCATTTGTAAAATGAAATCCAGTTATACTTCTGAGTCGGAATAAGAAATAGGTTATACGAGGGTGGACTGAAAAAATTCCGACCCAACAGAGATACAAGACATTTTTTCTTCAAATTTATTTTTATTTTTCTACATAATCGCCTATTGTGAAGACTTATATCACAATTTACCTAGCGATGCTTCCATCTCTTTAACCCGTCCAAGTAGTACTCGGCGTCTTTCTCTGCAAAATAATTGTTTATGAAGGTTATCGCCTCTTCATTTGACGAAAATATATGTCCTCCGAGCGCAACTTTCAGCTTAGGAAACATAAAAAAGTCGCTTGGGGCTAGATCTGGTGAGTACGGAGGGTGGTCAAGCAAACCGTAATTCGTGGATTCTTGCCAAGGCAAATTTGTCTAGCAACATTTGGTGAACTTGAGCAATGTTGTTATAGTCAGTGGTTGCAGTTTTTGGACGTCCCGAACGTTCATTGTCTCCCAAGTTGGTACAGCCACTTTTAAATTCAGCTGCCCAAAATTTCACTGTAGTAAATTATGGTGCAGACTCCCCGTACACATCGTTCAACTCGTCTTTGATTTGCTTATTGCTTTTCAAAAACAAATATTTAATGACAGCTCAATACTCGATTTTTTCCATTTTCAAAAAACACTCACATCGACTCACTCAAACGATTGTCAAACAACAACTGCGTGTCCAAAATGGGTGCAATTTTGGTTTCAAAAGATACGCAAACACATTCCCTAGCTATTGTTGACGAGTGCTGCCATCTTCACGTTCAGGTCGGAAACTTTTCAGACTACCCTCGTAATTTCGAAAACTGTACAGAAGCTTATTCCTCAAATCTAAATTGGTTATATAAAATGGCTTCTATTTTTAATTCTTCTCACGCTTATACTATTTTTATTGCTATCACTAAACCGAAGTTGACTAAATGCTTCGTTTTTGTACTAATTCCAATAAAGAGTAGATTCAAGAATGAATCCTATGCAGTAGGTATAATATACAGGGTGTAATCAAACCTCTTGCACACCCGTGGATGACAAGTGTATACTGCCATTATATGACGAAATACAGTGGTTGAAAATCTGAAAAAAAAAATTGAAAACATGTTTTGTTCTTTGTAAAATTCGACAAAATTTTGGGTAGCGCCTCCCGTCTAATTTCAGGTGACCTGCTCAGAGGAAAATTTGGCAATTGCAGATTTCAATGAACATTTGACTCGACATTTGAATAATGTAGAATGTTGAACTGATAGTGTGGTAAATGTATGAATTGCAGGCTGCCTGAGATAGATATTCAATTTCAAAGTGAAGAAAACACACTTATCATACTTATCACAGTCACTTGTGAGAAACAAACGACACGAACAGTATTGAAAAGGGAAACATTTGCGATTGAATATTGTTTTGAAAAATAATATCACGACCATTGTAATGATTCAGACATTCAGAACACGTGAACACTGTTGCCAAGCAAGATTCTCGCATGCACGGTTTACAAAGCTGTCTACGAACGAAAGTTTTTTAGATCCTACTAGTGTTTTCTGATTGGCTGGTGAATGAAAGATCTTAATTAACAACTAACCAGAATAGAGAACGCGATGTGCGTGAGGATTAATTTGAACATTCTTGTCTGTGTTTTAAAAAATGTGTCATTCTATCAAAAAATAATTTATATTACATTGATATATCTAGTTCAAAAACGCCCGCACAGTGATTGGCGATTTACTACTTCATTCATAAATGAATGCTACGAGTGATTCGTCTTGTCTTCTACTCTTCAAAATACGCACGGAACAGCTCGGTGTTTAATTTTAAGAGCCAGCAAAAGACAAAAATGTTCAAATTAATTATCCCGCACATCGCGTACTATTTTCTGATATGTTGCTAATTAGGATATTTCATTCACCAGCCAATCAAAAACACTAGTAGAATCTAACGAACTTTCGTTCGTAGACAGCTTTGTGAACCCTGCATGCAAGAATTTTGCTTGGCAACAGTGTTCAGTTCACGTGATCTGAATGTCTGAATCACTACAATGGTCGTGATATTATTTTTCAAAACAATATTCAAGTGCGAATGTTCCCTTTTTCACTACTGTTTATGTCGTTTGTTTCTTACAAATGACTGTGATAATTATGATAAGCGCCTCAAAGCAGGGTATGAAGTCAACTAGTTCTGACCAGGGTTGTACCGGAGGCCTTCTTAGCGGAGGCGGAGGTGTACATTCATAATTCATAGTACAATTTCTTAAAAATACAAACATTACCTACTAGTAATCAAAATTAAGAGGAGGCATATTATATTTCACAAACAACAGTTTTGCGGATTTGTCACCTTCCAAACGATTTCAAAGGGGTTCATAAATCGGCCGCGTCATCGAGCGTCGCTGCTCGCGTGTTGTATTACATTTTACGAGTCGTAATTCACCACTTACGACGTAAATAAACCTCATTTACAACTTTACCGAATCGAAGACGGAGGCGGACGTACGATTTCTTTCGAAACGTCCGCCGTAACGGAGGCGGAAGCGAAGCTCCGTTACAACCCTTGTTCTGACTTTATCTCCAGTTTGGATCTAACTAGGTTAGTTGTTTTCTTCACTTTGAAATTGAATATCTATCGCAGGCAGCCTGCGAGGTATACATTTACCACACAATCAGTTCAACATTCTACATTATTCAAATGTCGAGTCAAATGTTCATTGCATTCGTCAATTGCCAAAGATTTCCTCTAAGTAGGTCACCTGAAATTAGGCAGGTGGCACTACCTAAAATTTTGACGAATTTTACAAATAACAAAATGTTTTAATTTTTTTTTCAGATTTTTAACCACCGTAATTCGTTATAAAATGGCATTTTACACTCGCCAATCACGTGTGTTCAAGAGGTTAGATTACACCCTGCATATTTCAAAATTGACTTTATTGAAACAAGTGAGAGTTCCTATAAGGGTAGTCGATTTATTAGTAGTAATAATATTACTACTAAAGCAGTACCTAGATAATTGGAAACGATTTCTTTGATTTCTAAAGGTGAGCAATTGGATCAAAGATAATTCGTATTGGAAGATTTCATATCACATTTATAAAAATTATGTTCAAACAATTTTCATTTTGGAAATTCAATTTGAGCTAATTGGGGATTTATTATCAAATATTCTTTTTGTTTTGTTCAATAGGTAATGAGACCTCGAAAAGCAATATGATGCGCGATAAAATCTCTAACACATTTTCCTCCATGCCTCCTTATTTTATACTCTTCTGTAGCAGTCTCTTACATGTCTCCACCCTTTGTAACCATTTCATTTCAGGTTTTTCTTTTGTTCTACCTACCGTTATCCCTGCTGCGAATTCTTTTTATTTCTTGGCTTCTCCTCGCCAAACCTAACCACCACATTCTGTTTGTCCCCGTGACGTTGGTTATTGATGGTTCTCATAACTTATGATAATTATCCTCAATTTTAGACCTTCAGCGATATAGTTTAGAAAAACAAAAAGTGACAAAAATCTTAAAATATTTTGCAAGACGTAAGAGGGGAGACATAGACCAAGGCCAGCAAAAAAACACGTATATTAACTCAAAGCTAAAACTTTTTGAGAAGTAAGCCAGTGTTGTAAATAACAGATCAGCGCAAGTATGGCGGCCCGTAGGTGTCGGCGTTGCGCTGCGCAATTTTTTAAATATGTCAAAAAAAACGATGCTTGGAGAATGAGCTCAAAGGTAATTCTTGTTTTATATTATACATAGGCAGCCAAAATATGAAGGAGTTGTATGCCATACCGATGCAGCGTCGCAAACTGTCCGCCATACTCAATGAAAAGTGTCATTTTTTATGCTCTCTTGAAATACAGCTCAAAGCAAATTTTTTCACCCAATGATAGAAAAAAATGTCTCATTACCGATTATGACCATGCCATACTGTTTCGGTGTCGCTAAGTACAAAAATGTCAAATTTTTCACTAACCATGTATCATAGGCCCAAGTATGGCGGTACATTGATTTGTTGAAAATATAAACAGGATGTTCATAAAATCAGATGTGGAATAATCTGCGACTGAAAGATAAACTTTAGTCACTATATTCCATCGTAAAGATAACCTCTTGTGGGGTATTCATGTTGGAAAGGGAAACATTCTCAATTGAATATTGATAGAAAGATTTTTCTGTGAATTGAAAAATCCACGAATAAAATGAAGTAATTTTTTGTGAATGTCTTTATGACCATAGAGGTCCATTTTGATGATTATAGATAGATAGATAGATTGATTTATTTGAAGCTTTCAATTTTGAATAGTTGAAAAACTCAAGTCGGACATAATATACAATAAAAAAATATAAAAAATACAATTGTCACTTATAAATAGAAATACTTCCTAATAAAAGTAATTATAACATGTATTGAAAAAGAAATTTGAATATATAAAATGTCACAGTCATAGGTGTAAGATTGATTGAAAATTGTATTCAGCTGTAGTAAAATTATTTCTCCATGAATTCTTGTAATGAATGAGGCTCGATGTCACACAACAGATCAAAAACATGTTTTTTTTAAATGTGTCTTGAGCGAGCTTCTTTAATGATTAACGGTAAATTGTTATAGAATTTAATGGATGCATAATGTGGCCCTTTCACTGTATTCGTCAGTCTATGCTTGGGAACAATAAAATTGGATTTCGCCTGGTAGAATACTCATGTCTGAATCTGTCTTCTTCAAAATTTGCTTTATTATCGTACACACAAAGTACACAAACATATATGTATATGGCATAAACGGTAAGCATTTTGATACATCTGAAAATATTACGACAAGAATTTGTATATTTTATATTCAACATAGTCTTCAATATCCGTTTTTGCATAATGAAAATTTGTTCTAGTTGTGTACTCCCCCCCCATACTAATATTCCATATTTTGAAAAGGCATAAACAATCCCATATATGCCGTTTTCAGTGCATCTATTTTTAAGTGACTTTTCAAAACTCTAATTGCATAAAATTTACTTGCCAGTTTTTTTGCGAGATTTTCAATATGTATTTTATAGTTCAATTTATACCTATATAGATTCCTAACAGTTTTGTACTGGTTGAAAAAGAAATACTATCATTTCCGAGCTGAATATTCTCCGGGAAGGTATTATTGTGGAAAGTTTTAAAAATTATGCAGTTTGTTTTAGCGGTGTTTAATAATAACATGTTTGTACTGAATTATGTTGAAACTTCAGAAAATTTGTTTAAAATTGATATAAGCAATGGCATACTGATAGGTGGTAGTTAAATGGCCGCCAAGCTGAAAAAACTATTTTTTTTTTCAAAATATTCATAATATCATGGGTAAGTTTTGGAAAATAATTCTCTAGTCTTTACATTAATGAAGGAGTGATGTGAAATTACATTTGCAACGTTTTATGAAAAATTAGGACCTATATAATTCATTGAATTTAATTTCTTTTAATAAATTATATAGGTCCTAATTTTTCATAAAACGTTGCAAATGTAATTTCACATCACTACTTCATTAATGTAAAGACTAGAGAATTATTTTCGAAAACTTACCCATAATATTAATATTTAAAAAAAAAGTTTTTTCAGCATGGCGGCTATTTAACGGCATTGCTTCTATTCATCAAAACCACGGGGGTCATAAAAACCGACCGCCATACTTGTGCCTATGATACAACAGTATAGCATGGTCATAATCGGTGATGAGACATTTTTTTCTATCATTGGGTGAAAAAATTTGCTTTGAACTCGTATTTCAAAAGAGCATAAAAAAATTACACTTTTAATTGAGTATAGCGGACAATTTGCGACGCTGCATCGGTATGGCATACAACTCCTTCATACTTTGGCTGTCTTCTGTATAATATAAAACAAGAATTATCTTTGAGCTCATTCTCGAAGAACATCGTTTTTTTTACATATTAAAAAATTGCAAAGCGCAACGCCATAATTGCGGTGATCTGTTATTTATAACACTGGCTCACTTCTCAAAAAGTTTTAGCTTTGAGCTAATCATACGTGTTTGTTTTTGCTGGCTCCTGGTCTATGTCTCCCTCTCCTTAGCGTCTTGCAAAACGATTCAAATAACTAAGATGTTACAAAAAATTAAATAATAAACAGCGCTGGATACATGTAAAAACTACTGATAATTGTGTAAACATGTAGGTATCGTTATATAATGTACTATAATTGTTGAATAAAAAGTAGCAATCACAAGTACAGAATGATTAATTAGTCAGAAAGCTTATATCCTTCTTTATGTGCAATATAAAAATGTATAAACATGGGACTTATCCCTTGAATGTGTTTTTAAACTTTCATTATGATTTGTTGGTCTTTTATTATTATATTATAATTATTGAATTTTATTATTTTTCCATAATTCAAAGCTTGTTCTAAACACCTGAATAATAATAATAATCGTCTTTATTGTCATTGCATAATACATACAAAAAAGAAAATTAGCTCAGAAATAATTTGATGACAAAAGGCGAAGTTCAATAATTGACGGGGAACCTGTCAATTATTGTTCTTCCATTTAACCTTAACATGTTCACACCGTACCATATCATCCTACGATTTGAAGGTGGTCATGAAATATCACCTGTTTTATTTGTCGCACATCTTGACACACTAATTTTCACTCCAAACACCTTTATCAGCTGATCAATCTCGATCATATCATTCTAACATCTGAAAAAAACGATATCATTCCTTTATTGCAATTGGATCTTGATACCTACCCACACCTCCTTAACTCCGAGATAACAATATTCAATATGTTACAATTTCGGTTGGTATAATTGGCAATGTAACACAGGTCCTATGTGGGAGTATTTGATTATTCCAAAAATTAACAAAGTTTTAACTATTCTCCGAAGAATCAGTATAGTGATAGATTTTTTCCGTTTGAAGATATTAATAATGAATAACATGACATTTTACATAACTTAGATTTTAAATTATTTTCTAATTCTGATTTTCCTTCATTATTTCCAAATGATTTAATAACAAAAAAAAAATTAGTAACTTTATTATGAATTTTATTCGCAAGATTTTGTGGAAAATAAATTATTAATAATGTTTGAAGACTATATTATCTCGAATTTTTTGAGATCAAGTAAACCGATTTTCACAAAAAGGGTTGGAACGTCACTCCACGATAATGAAAAATGGCTATGAACTATACTTCCAAAACAGTAACTGCACACTCATTTAACTTTCTAGCTATATTTTATTTACAACTTTTGATGATTACAAGGAAAAACACCAACTACTTCTCATTTAATTTATCGAGGGTAATATCATAAGTGCTAGGGGTTTTATGGTTAATTTTTTTTGAAATTTTCGAGAAATCATTTCGCTGGAAATTCTACTGAGTGCGATTTGAGGTCTCATTATCTGATTAAACCACGAAATCGAAGCTTGAGTGGTTTAATCTTTGATAATACGGCACGAATGATATTTGATGAGAATATTTCCCGAATCACATTTGAAACTGGATATAATTACCAGAATTCATGTTATATTTGAATTTTCAACTGGGAAAATTACAACAATTCTTTTCGTTCCAATTTTAAAGGAATCGTATCCGTTTCTAAATGCTTCGTTTCTCAGATTCATTTATTTACAATGATCATTCACTGCTCTTCAACTCGCCAAAAAACCTAAAATACATATACATTTTTCACTATCAAATCAAATATGTTTGTATCTAAAACCGATTTAAAAAAATCCTTGAAATTGATTCGAACCCGAGCCTCCCGGGTGAGAGACACTACTCCACGAGAATTATGAAAATAACGGTTTTCAATTATTCTTTGCCTTACTTGAAAACCTGAGGCTTTCAACATGCTTAAAAAGGTATATTTCAATTAAAATATCAAATCACTGTAATAGTGAGTTGATAATCCCTTATTTAATCAATTTTGCATTTCCTGTTTCTCTAAATAGGAATTGAATGCGTTGACATATAATTTTGACAGGACCTCAGCGACGTTTTATCGCAAAACAATATCGAATAGTTTTATCACTTTAAAACTGACCTGATTGGTTCTCTGTTTGACATTTTGGGCTTTTGATTGGCTCAAAAATAATGAGGGAAATAGTCGCTCAAATTTTTTTGAAATTTTCGAGAAACCATTTTACCTGGAAATTTCACTGAATGCGATTTGCGGTCCTATTAGCTGATTGAACCACGGAACGAATTATGATAAGGCCGCAAATTGCACGAGTTAAATTTCTTGAAGGCAAAATTGAGGAAAAAATTTAAAAAAAAATGCGATAAAATACTGTAGCACATGAGAATATTTCCAGAATCAAATTCAAGACTGAATAAAACTACCAGAATTCATGTTATATTCGAATTTTCAACGTTGAAAGTTACATAGAGTATATTCTTCTCGATCCAAAAGCGAAGGAATCGTTTTACAGATTCATTCATTCATACTGATTGTTCACTCACTCAAAAACTTGAAATATATATAATTTTTTCACAACGAAATAAAATATTTTTGTATTTGGAACTGATTTTGACAAAAAAAGATCCTTTGCTAGGAATCGAATCCGAGCCTTTCGCGTGACAGTCTGAAAAAAAAGATATGTGAAGTGGTTCTCATTTATAAAATACTGAATAGATAAAAATTTGATCTATGATCATTAAAAAAATTACAAAAAGGCAACGACGACGGCACGCGGTATTCCCAAGCTGTCACCCATCCAAGTACGAACCTCGTCCGACGTTGCTTGAATTCGCGTGACAGCCACTATTCCACAACATTTCTTGATTCTGTGAGAATATGGGAAATGAATGTGTCACGTAAAACTGAATATTCACCAAGATCTGACTGAATATACTTTGAATGTGGAACTATAATCTTTGCCAGTGACGTGATATGAGGACTGTCCAACCTGATCAGAGGACCGAACCCAGACGAGTCCGACCGACAACCTACGCTACCGCACCAGAGTTGCCCGGTCAAAAAAAAAAAATATATTTTATTCCGTCATTTGAAAAAAAAAAATACCTATTAATAACTTTTTCAGACATGACCTATTGACAAACTTTTTGTAATGAGAACTTTACTTGACAAAATCAAATAAAAGATATTTGACTACCATCTAAGTGACAAAACAAAAATAAGATGTTCTTGGAAACAGAAGGGTATCAATATCACGTATATTTTTAGCCCACCCCAACTCATTCATTTACATTTTCGAAAACATTTACACTTCCAAACACAAATAATTCATGGTTTTTGACATTGTGAATGATGACACAACGACTCATCTCATTGGAATTTATCATCCACTAGGTACGTACTGATTATTGACGGTATTCTGAAATTTTTGTCTGGAACAAGATAGGCCTATTTCTTCTTCTATATCCGTCAAGAATTCATTAAGTTTCCTCTGTTCCTCAAATTGAAAGTCATTCTGAATTCCTCATTCCTGGGGAATTTTTTCAGTATTGGCAACGCTTTTCGCTACCACGGATTTTGACATGTGGTGTTTTCACGGTACTTATGCAGGCCCAATTTTAGTGGAGATGGAATCAACTGCTAGCGCGGGATTACGTATCAGATTCAAACTTCTTCCATGATGTAAAAAATAAGGAAGAGAACGGGAGATGTCAGTTTAACTTTTGAGTTTATTATTATATAGGTACGTCGGTGGAGATTTCGATTGGACTTTTTGATATGCTCGAAAAGTTGAGCACAGCTGATGGGTCAGCTCAGTTGATCCTTCGTTAATATAACAGAACGCTTCATACAACCGGCCCTTATATATTAATCATTGTTCGCGAATTGCTGACAGGAGGGGTCCAGATTTCTGTAATCACGGATCCTGAAATAATTCTCAGTAACGGACTCTTTTTGTCGACAATTTTTGAATGAGAAATAGTTGACTTCGCAGGGAAGTCATTATGACCTCCACTGAAATACGTCAATTGACGTCTTGAAATATGACGTCATTTTTAGGTCTCCTTGTGGTCGAGGACGTCACGGACCAATAGTACTTAAATAAGACGTCATTACCTGGGTATGATGCTGCTTATACAGGGTGTTGATGAATAAAAACGACAAACTTCAGGAGGTGATTCTGCATGAAAAAATAATGACAGTTTGCTACATAACTTTTGTCCGCAAATACTTCGTTTTCCAAGATACGGGGCTTAAAGTTTTTCTTAAAAACTGACTATTTATTTATTGCTCTGAAACCGGTCGATATATGCAAATGAAATTTGGTGAGTTTTAAGAGGTAGTTATTGCGCAGCATTTTTTGACATGCAATTGAAAATTGTATGTTCGTAATTGGCGCGCATACGGGTAATGACATCAATTTTTTTTGAATTCCTCGTTCAATTTGTGACAAAAAATCTCTCGTGCCTTTTTTTCCTATGGGGCGCTGTTTTTATGCAAAAAAAATAAAACATCTTAACACGTATTTGTCACTACTTTAATACATTATCTAGTAGCGATACTAGTAGGCTACTGTCAACATTCTGTTAAATACGAATATTTCAACAAAATCTCAAATTGGCTTTTCTTCATTTTTGAGATTTTAGTTTGGTATAACATCAATGATAATAAGTAATTAATTTTTCTTTTATCGAAAATAACGGAAAATTATCCAAATGCGGAATTGTCAGACATGCATTTTGTCTATGGTCGAAGTAATGGAAATGGTCGGCAAGCTCGACGATTGTATGCTGAGTTGTATCCAGGACGTAGAGTACCCCATCACACAGTATTTGCTCGTCTTCACCAACGTTTGCGCGAAAATGGTAGATTTAAGAAACAAACGGCTGACTGCGGGCGCCCTCGAGAAGTACCAACTGTGCAACTAGAAGAAGCAGTTCTCGAGTTAATTGCGGAGTCACCTGAAACAAGTACTCGAAAAATTGCCAACATACTGAATGTAATCAACTTCACTTAAAGAACAGCAATTGTATCCATTTCATATTCAACGAGGTCAAGCTCTACTACCTAGATACTTTTTTCCGCGCCTAGTTTTTTGCCATTTGATTCTTTATCAAATCGCTCAAATTCCTAATTTTTTAAATGACGTTTTGTTTACTGAGGAGGTTAATTTTGGACGACAAAGTATAAGAAATTTCCATAACAATCACCTCTGGGCTGAGGAAAATCCACATGGAATCTTTGAAGTTCATTTTCAGCATCAGTTTTCACTAAATGTATGGCTTGGGGTACTTGATGATCATTTAATCGGTCCACATTTCCTCCCACAACGACTAACAGGCGACTCTTACCTTAATTTCCTACAGGAAGAGTTACCTGTTCTTCTTGAAGAAATTCCTCTACAGCTGTAGTCCATTTAAGCATTATTGTACGTAATCACTTAGATACAGTATATCCAAATCGTTGGATAGGTAGGGGAGGTACGGAACATTGGCCTGTACGATCTCCGGATTTAAATCCTCTAGATTTTGGGGTTTTCTTAAGTCATTAGTTTATTCCACTCCCATCGAAAATGTTGAAGACCTGAGGAATCGAATTATATCCGGCTGTGAAACAATGAGAAATACACTAAGAGTATTTGCGCGAATTCGACAATCAATGAGGCGAAGAGTTGAATCTTGTATAACGTCTGAGGGAGGTCATTTCGAACATTTGTTGTAGCTTTGCGCCTATTTATTTATTAGTGTTATTTTCTGATATTGTTCTGGTTTAACGTTATTGTATTAGATAATTCTTAATAATGTATTAAAGAAATGAAAAATACGCGTTGAGATGTTTTATTTTTTTGCATAAAATCGGCGCCCCATACGAAAAAAAGGCAAGAGATATTTTTTGTCACAATTCGAACAAGAAATTCAAAATATCTCAGTGGCGCACCATTTTTTCTTTAAAAAAATGGAGATCATTACCCGTATGTCAAAAAATGCGCAATAACTACCTCTTGAAACTTATTAAATTTCATTCGCATATCTCGACCGGTTTCAGAGCAATAAATAAATAGTCAGTTTTTAAGAAAAACTTCAACACCCCGTATCTCGGAAAACGAAGCATTTGCGGACAAAAGTTATATAGCAAACTATAATTATTTTTTCATGTAGAATCACCCCCTGAAGTTGGTCGAGATATATATATATATATATATATATATATATTTTTTTGTTTCAGATTGATTGTAAAAAGAGAAAAAAATTATTTTTTTTTATTGAAGTTGTTGATTGCTTTAACGACATTTGTTCTAATTTCATTACTTTCGTTTGTTGGTGTGTTTTTTAAACTTGTTTCTATACTTGCAATGTATTCTGTTATTGGGATATCATTTACTTGGTTGATGGGTCCCATTTTCATACAATCGAATCTGAAACCCAAGAAAACTCCAAAAATACAATCACCAAGATTCAAGAACCCACTATACCCTATATATATATATATATATATATATATATATATATATATGATATTGTTCACTCATCATTTATATCTATCAGATTGGGGTGGGTCCAACAAACTCTAGATGCCAAAATAAAAATGCTTCTGAAAAATCAATTGTACTCATTTTTCGTCTCAAAACTATGTGATCGTCCCTAGAATCCAAAAAAAATTTAATATACAGTGCGTTCCATTTTAAATGGGGTCGTTTTCGGTGAAACCGGAAGTGATGGGGGATTAGGAAATATTGAATGATATTCCAATTCTCGAATCCAACACCCCTGCCAAGTTTGAATCTCATGCCCTCGCAACTCTGGAAACCATGGCTTGTCTAAAGAATACATTGACTCCCATATACCTTTTCAGACACACGGTAGTTTATGTCATTTAACAGTTTCCTGGAGGGACGTTCCAAAACCACCCTTTATGGACCTTCCAGGTACCATGTCTCCTAAAATTATGTTTTCCGCGCGAAAATGTCGGTTGCTCTACAGTTTTTCACGCATTTTAAAGCACCTGTGAAAATTTAGTGAATATCCGGGCAGGCCCCTTTTTACCCCCCTTTCCGAATTTTTTTCCGGGATTTAAAACTTTCCAGAATCTGAAAAAAAAACAAACGAATTAAGGTAATATAGAAGTAACTGCGTACACAAATCATTTTTCTATGATTGAAAAAAATAGTCAATTAGTAAACTGTATTCTGAATTTTGGTTTATCAGCTAATCTGTCTCGATCATATCATTCTCACATCTGGAAAACACTAAAATAATTATTTCATTGCAATTAAACCTTGATATCTATCACACCTCCTCCACTCCGAGATAATAATATTTGATATATAAAAATATCCGTTGGTACAATTCACATTGCATCGCAGATCCACGAAAACCGAAGGACCAAATCCGGCTCTGTACATTCCAAAGCAGCGGGCCCTCTGCCCTGTTACTTCTCACACTTAACAAGTCAGCCTGGCCAGACAGCTGGCGCCAAGACTGCGCCCACACTCCCCCCTGGTAGGGGCCTACAACTGAAAACATTCATGACAACTTTAGTGTAGTGCAGCTCGTCCCCTTAACAAGTCAGTTGGTCGAACTTCCTCCTCGACTGTTCAGACCAACCCCTGCGTACAAGTGTTATTTTAATTTGGGAAGTTTTACGCTTTAGAAGAACCTAATGTGCCATAATAGTTTTGGAAACTTTTTTGTGCTGTGATATTTTATGTTTGTTTTTATGGGATTATGACGAATGGAGATTTTCAAAATTCACATGTGAAAGGTGAGTTTCATAATACCAACACATTTTTTACTATTATTAGAATATATTTTTCCGTACACATGCTGTTCATTCAGTAGGTACTATTTTAAGTCGCTGTTTATTATTTTTCGCAAAAATAGTTCTGTTTTCAAGAAGATCCTATTAATAAACATTCTCAATGAAAAATATCGATGTACTGTTGATATTATAGCACATTTTTACCCAACTGTTTCTATTATAGGAATTCAGTTTTGCTCTCCCTGTGTGGGAGTACTTAATTATTCCAAAAATTTGTGACAGGTTTACGAAAAATCACGACAGTGTTTTTCTCCATTTAAGGATATTAATAATGAAAAATATATGGCACTTTACATAACTAAGATTTTTTACAATATTATTTTCTTAATCATGATGGCATCGGGACGCAAAAAACAGGATTTATTTCAAAATGATGTATGGATCCTTGACATGATTTTTGAAATTACCTATAACCTACCATACATTGAAAAAAATAATCTAGATAATCCAAATATGTCTATAGAAGGGACTTGATTGTTACTGCATTCCCAAAATATCAGTAATTTGTATATTTACTGAATTTGTATTTGCAAATTTTTTAAAACATAAATTACTAATAATTTTTTAAGCTCTTTGGTGGAGGAATACTCCTTGATTTTTTTTCTGGGATTAATAACCTTCCGAAATCGGAAAAGAAATAAATACATCCGGAAATATATAAGTGTAGAAGTTACACCAAATTACTTTTTCACCAATAGAAAAAGTTTGCGAAACCTGAAATAATTTGCTCACAAGTTATGAGAACGGGAACTGATACAGGTTCCAAAACGTCAATAGTGTATAAGTATCCTTTTTTTCTGATAGCAAAATTTACATGTTACTGACCTAATGAAACTGTTTTCCATTTATTATAAAATAGTTTGGTGTACGCAGTAACTTATCAGGGCAAACTAATTTCCTTGCCTTTCCACACTTATCAATTAATTTAATTTTATTCCATTTGTGACTAGGTTATTAGTCTCAGAAAATATGTCAAGAAAATCAATAATACTCCTCTGTAACAAGTTGACATTTCGGGGGCCATATTCTCACTCATTTCCAAAATTTAAGGATATTGATATTTATTCCCTGTGTATTTATTTGTCAGGCAAATTCACAATTTACAATTTTTTCTCTTCACACGTATTATCAACATATTGGAATTAGGTAGTTCCACTCTTCACTTGTATAGATTTTCTGTACTTATGTTCTCACATCTCTCAGATTCCAGGTTATAATAAAAATAAACATGTCAAGCGATATAGTTTTTCCAAATAATGACTTTCAAGCAATTATGTATGGATGATTAAATTAAATAATATTTACCATTCGATGCAGATCAACGAACAAGAACCACGTCATTTAGCTGGAAACAAGATGCTTCAATATTTCACTATGTTATACTTCAATTAGTTTTCTGTTTACTTTGGCTGAATGGTCCAAAATGTATTACTCATATTTTTGGTTCCCGAGTTTGCATTCATGAACTAAAAAGGTATAAGAGTGAAATGTATTTTAATTATCATCATTATCAATCGTTATGAGTTTCTCACATTCATTCATAGTTTTGTATTTATAATCTTCCAAACCAAATTGGTCTAATGACATTCTTAAAAAGTGTATCGATTGAACATCCATGTAGCGAACATATTACGATACATACCATTGAAAACCTAAAAATATCAGCTATTCTTGATGTCTGGATTATATATATATATATATATATATATATATATATATATATATATATATATATATATTACCTCCAGGGTCATAAATTAAGTAAAACATTGTTTTTGTAGAATTTATGTAATTAATATCTCGTATAAAAAATCAATTGTTTTTGCTAGCTCTTATCTAAGGAACGTTTTTGTATTGAAGTATAAATCGTATAAATCCTAGTTGATTCTGATAGTAAGTATGTGCTAAGTACGTGTATAAAAATGCACGTTGCGGTTTCTAGTAATAAATTCGAAGATAATATTGTGTTAGGTAATTAAAATATATTCTTGACCCGATTTTACGAGAGGTGAATTTATCACCTCAAGAAGACATGTTATTTGGTATTCACTTGACTGTGTTAAACAAGACTGTAAAGAATAAGACCATGTTTTCATATGATTGGTATTTAATTGAATATTGGTATGACTAATAAATTAGTACAAATTTAAATAGCCGCACAACCTACGTTACTGGGTATAACTGAATATCCATAATATAATCCAGTTATCTGGTGCACCATTTACAAACCTGGTACTACATTCTGTAACAAGGTTAGAATGAAAAAAATCGATACGAGTGGAAAACCACGAATATCGATTTTTTTCATTCTAACCGAGTAAGAGACTATATTTTCTCCACAACCAGAAAGTATGAATCAAAAACAATTAAATCCGAACAAAACAAGTTATTTATTGAGACATTTGTATCACATTGTATTAATATTTATATTCATAGTGTTGGTACAATTACTGAAATTAAAAACTGATTCATTGGAAATATTTTACGTTATATTTTTCAAAACAGATTGATTTGTAGAGGCAGACCTTAAGCGAGTCATAGTTACGACCGCCACCGGGGGGGTCTGGGGGGGGGCGGTTAGCCCCCCCCAGTTACGTTCAAGTCCCCCCCGAGTGTCCGACTGTGGAGGCCAATGGCCTGCTATGCCTATTTGAGGGCAGAAACCGGGTTTTCCCTTACATTGCACATACCGTCGTTCGATTACATACAACCGGACCATCCTACCCCTCTTACCCAGCAATTCACCAGCCACCCACTACGACAAGATCGGTGCGCTATAATCAATTTGGTGCGCACCTTGACCTTCATTACAGTCCGATGTTCCGGACTGGTACGGCCCTCTACCTTCTGGGTGCGTTAGCCAACCAACTGTAAGGCGGAGGGATTGAATACCCTAACTTAAGGGTATGCTCACAGAGTGGGTAACGGGCCCACTGTCAGGACCCACCAGCGACACACCCCGAGAGGCCACACCAGACGAAGGGCAGGGACACCTGGGATCCCTTCACCTCGGTACCAGTTGATTGTGAGTCTGTGCTCCTGAACTAGACTGTGACAGTTGGCATGCCCCGTTACAATACTTGCTGACCAGGACAATGTTACTAGACGACTAGATTGCGTTGCGAGGCGCAATCTTATGGGTAAACGCTATGGTCTAACCGTTGCCTCCTGTATCAGTCTGTACAGGTTCTTCACCGGTTGGCTACTGTACCCGTCGCCAGCTGCACTCACCTCTTGGCTTTTTGTGCCTTCCGGTTTTTGTTTTACAGCACCCACTCCGTAACTCTAGTCCCCTGTATCAGTCTGTACAGGTTCTTCACCGGTTGGCTACTGTATTCCTCGGGGTTTAGCCTTGGCCCACCGAATCTTGCTTGTCTTTTGCGGTCTAGCGCCTCGCATTCTGACAATATATGTTTGGCCGTTTCTGTCCCTTTGTCACATTGCCTGCAGGAAAAATCTCCGTTGTACAGCCCCATTTTGGGCTATGACCAGTGAGAAGGCCCGTTATTGTTCTGACTTGGTTCCCACTCATCTTGAGTAGTTCTTAATATATTTTTTCCATGGTGCATGAGAGGGTCTTCCTTCCAGCGCTCCCTTCGTTTTCGTTTGACCCAGTCGCTCCGAGTGCAGGTTCTGGGCCAATATATGGAGTTGATGCCACAGTGTCCTGGAACCCAAAGTTATTTTCTTGTGTTCTGCTAAGTCACTGAGTTCTCTCCTTTACTCTGATGTCACTTTCCTGACTTCAGTGATGCCTCTCTGCCATATGATCCTGGGAGTTTCTTCCCTCACTGTATATACCAGCACCAGTTCCAGTGTACGATTGCGTACATTTCCGCTTGGAATACGGAGGTATATGTTCCCAGTGAGGTGCTCCTTTGGGAGTTTCTTCCCTCACTGTATATACCAGCACCAGTTCCTTCCTTGGTCTTCGATGGTGTCGTCTGTCCATTCCCTTCGGTCTTTTATGATCACCTCGAAGTTCGTGTCAAAGAAGTAGGTATCTAGGAGTTGTGTGGTTCGTTGTTTCATTTCAAGAATGTTGCCTCCCACTATTTCCTTTATCTTGTTATGATCCGATCTGTTGCTCGTGTTTTGTAGCCTTAGAAGTCCCATTCTTGCCTCCCCCATGATTGTTATGCGAATCGGTGGAAGGTCCAGTAGTGATTCCATGGCTGCTGTTGGTGTTGTTTTCATAGCCCCCGTTATGCTGAGGCAGGCAAGTCTTTGTATCTTGCTCAACTCAGCCGCGGCTATTTTTTGGGTTATCTTTGTCTACCATACCAAAGATGCATAGGTGATCATGGGTTTCACCACAGTATTATATGTCCAATACACCATTTTGGGACTTAGCCCCCACGTTTTTCCTTGTGAGGGGACGGTTACTGACGAATTAGATTCAGTAATTGAAGAAACTAATTGATTTGCTACATTTATTTGGTTTTGAATTTATGCTTCTGCTACTTGTGAAGACTTCCAGCCTTCCTTTTTAATGTTGTAATATCCGCATCTGCATTTACTCTTGTGGGTTGTCTAGATTCAGAAATGTGGCAATTTGTTTAGGAATATTGCTCAGTTTATTTATCAATTACTTGTCGGGTACTTTATTTTTTTGGAATTAATAAAAAAAAATAAGAAGAACGTCACAAGGCTCAGTATTTCTTACCATATTATAAAAATTCCCGTGAATGTAAACTCTCTTGGTTATTTAGTTTTTATATTAGGAATTGCAATTAGTATTGCGGATCCCAAATCTTTAATGTCGCAAATTTTAATGTTGTAAAGCTCATTCTTGCGACAGCCCCCAAAACACCAATGACAAGGGTAACTTAAAAATAAAAACTACCTTTTATTAAAATTGCTATTTTAATTATAATTGTTATTACTTTGTGGCTAAATGTATCTCATCCAGAGCATTTTCTAAGAATTTGATTTCTCAGCTACCTACTTTTCAGAAGAACGTTTTAACAGTTTTTAATTTTTTGTATCCTGAAATATCGATATCTGTTTCACATTTATCGTTGCTTTTAGGATTGAATATATTTTACATAGAGTCGAGGATTTCAATTTTCTTGATAAATCCCCGAAAAATGCGATTAAAACATTTTCGGAAAAGGAGCCCGTTTTCTTTTCTTGTTGCCAATCCCTTAACAGTGCATACATAATACTTTTCATATTCATGTCCCGATTTTTGCGGCAGCAGGTTCTCGCTTATATTATTTGCATAAGTACTTTGTAATTTCAGGTGGAGTATTATGAAATTCCATATCTGATTCACTCGATTTTTCACTAATTATTTTATTTAAATTAAAACATTTACATCTGACAGCAGTTTTGAAATCAATGGCAATCATGCGTCTAGTTCGGTTACGGAATATTCATTATGTACCTTGTTATAGAATGAAAATAGATGCAAAACACCTAAGAAGCCAGTGTTTCAGAAAAAATATTCTAACTCAAGAGAAAGAAAGTTCGGAATTATTACATTCACTAATGGTCATGGAGAAAATATATTATTTTATGAACAATAATTGCTTCACTTGAAGTTCAAAATTGAAGTTACCCTAACAGAATACAAGAGAAAACTTTTTGTGTATATATAAATGTGCAACAATTTTTACTACGACACGAAATCGAAATATATCTGATATTATTTTAATTTTTTTTATTTCAACAAAAATAACCCCGCATCAACTACAATGAGTTATTAGCAGGGAGAGACAAATCACGAATTGAAAAAGAAAAATCAGATTTTACAATATATGTTAATGTCTTTAAGGAATTTTAGCACTTTCTGTAGATCACTGTTGAGGATCGTTTTGATGTTGTCGCCTAGATTGTTCTTTATTATATAATGGACACTCCACCAAGAAGTGTTTTACTGTGAGTTGGGTAGCGCAGTTGTTACAGATGGGGGAAGGATTCTTTTGTAGGATATGTTGATGAGTAGGAGTGTATGTCCTAATCGGAGGCGGTTGAAAATGACTTGGTCTCTCCTTCTCATGGGTAGTGATAACTTCTCATTAACTAGTTCGTTGATTTCTTTGAATTTGGTTGTAGTTTCAATCCAGGTTGATTGCCAGGTGTTAATAATGAAATTTTGAATTGATGACGTGGTCCGAGGATGAAAAGTTACTTATTATTTTATTATATGAAAATCACCAATCGCTGGTTTATAAACAATCTCTCCACATATCGTTTTTTTAACTTCAAATAATGTATTTCCCTTAAGTGCTGATATACAGAAAACACTTATTAGTGAAGAGAATATATAAGAAAAAATCAAGAGGCCAAATAAACCTCATTAGTTTCGTATTTATTGATGTAACATAAATTCTAACTAACTGAAATGATAAGCATGATAAATGCAATGAAATTGTCAAGGAAGAAAAGATTCCGTTGCATTAGCAATTAAATATGATCTCCTTTCTTCCTTGGAACCATAACATTGCTTTTTTATCGTTCGTAGTTGTTCATTCTCTCCAAATTATCTGTTTCAATCAGAATACGAAATTCATGTTTGCAATTTCATTGTTTCAGAGTTCAAAATGGCTCTACCTACAACAGATGACATGGGATTCTGCTCGAGTGAGGACTATCTAGAAAACGAAATTCATTCTCCAACAGATAGTTCCGATGATAGTGTGGAAGTCAAAGTGTCCGCCATATCTTTGACGAATAAAAGGAAGCTGGTAGAATCCAGGAAATCTCCAGAAACCTTCTCCGGACCTTTGAAGAAAAGAATGTGCCTCAAAGTAAAAGCCGAAATCAATGAGAGCCATCCATTCAGACCTTGGAGCCCCGGCCCCAATAAAACCCCTGAAATAGTGAGAATCAAGAGTGAGGAACAGTTTTTTGTGCCATCACCAAATAGTGTTAACCAACCTAAAGCTGAGACAAAACTAGAAGCTCAGTTTGCCCCTTATTTTCGGCCCCCGTCGCCTGTTCAGTTTTACCAACAAACCGAACCCGTTTCGTTAGTGAAAAAACGTGAAAATGTCGACAGAATCAAAGCAGAAGAAAGTGATAGCAGTTCTGCAGACTTGCGTGTACCAATTCATCCGCAGATTCAAAGCATGTCCACGGTGGAAACCGAAAGGATGATACTAAAAACAAACGAAATGTTTCCTTCTTTGCAGACTCCCTCTACCAGTGGGAGTAGCAGCAAGAAGTCTCTAGACTGCCAAAGGAGAGAACAAAGAAATTACAAAAACATGACCAGAGAAAGGAGGATAGAAGCGAATGCGAGAGAGAGGACGAGAGTGCATACAATAAGTGCTGCGTTCGATACGCTCAGAAGATCTATTCCCGCATATTCTCATAATCAGAAACTGTCAAAGCTGTCCGTTCTGAGGATAGCTTGCTCTTACATAATGACTTTGTCTTCCATTGTTGATGATGATGATGATGAAGAATCTAGTGATGGGCCTTCCACATCGGAATGTGTGGATATGGTATCGCGTACCATTCAGCGGGAGGGGAAACTGAGGAAAAAGAAAGATGATAATGACTGAAGTGCTACATTTGTGTTTTATTTTGTTGAGTTCCTAGGTTTTGAATCTATTCCAGTTTTTGTTCTGAAGCTGCCAAAATATGTTTGTACTTATATTGTATATAGATTTTTACAAAGAATATTTATTTAATTATTTAATAAAAAAATATATCTATGGAGAGTTTTATTGTAATGGCAAGCTACATGTGTCTGAAGTTCCTAGCAATACATTTTTATTACGAGTGACAATAGTAGGTATATTGTACGAAGCAGCTAATAGGATCCTAAAGAACACTAAAAATTAACAATCTACTTCCAGTTGTAAAATACGGAAAACAGGAAAATCAAAATTTGACACATATTACTCTTAACCACTGGAATAATGTAACGTTTAATATTGTTAATAATAATAAATGAAAATATGTTGAGTATAGATACCTTCATCAAACTAAAGTGTGAGAGATTAACTTTCTTTTTTTTTCTCATTGGAATAACCTAATATTTGTAATTATCATTTGACTGCTTTGTAATTTTTTCATGAAAATGAATATTTGGGTAAGTGTTTTTGAGTTAATTGTTGGTTCCCTGAAATTTTTTCATTACAACTTTATCAGGGTGTTTTTTCTCATAACTGCATAATATAAGAAGAAAGGAATATTAGAATTTTGTTGATTCGCAATGAAAGTGAGAGTAATGTAGGAACAATATCTAATTCGCACAAAAAAATATAGTATACAACGAGCATGGAATTCTCATTTCTCAGGAGCGTGAAAGTTCATATGTGTAAGAAATGTTCGTTCCAAGCTCGTTGTACCCTATATTTTTTTCTGTGAATTAGATATTCTTCTAGTTTTCGCACTACTTTGGTTTTGGTGTAATTGTATTGTTACAAGAATTGTTGATCCCAAATCTTGCAAATCAGATTTTTATTTGGTGCAATTCATATTTCCGGCAAGCACCCATAACCTTAGATTAACTAATTTCCTTAATCTAAGCCCATAACGGAGTCAATGCAACCTGCAAAAATTTATAATTTTTACATGCCAATAAAAAAGAAATATTTGAGATTTGAACCGCGACACTCAATCTTATACCTAGATGTTTTGACAACTGAGCTACAACGGCATTTATAGTTGTTTATGGTGAATTTATACAGCAAGTGAAATAAAATAAAGTAATTTAAAAAGTTGAAACTACAAAACATCCATAACAAGTTTATACAGAAATAAAATAAGAATTAATATAAAATAAGAAGTAAAATAAAAGATGGTTCACTTTTATATTTTATTTTACTTTGACTACATACTGAATAATTTAGACAAATTGACGAAAGTGGATGATAGATGGACATGTTATAATAGCTATTCAGTCCTAGTATATGTTTTTTTTTTCATAACTGGAAAATGGCGTGTTCAGTGCCATTTTTTTAAATTTCGTTTTTGGCCAATAATGACTTAAGATGACGAAAATTTCATAATATTCTTAGTTTTGTCAACAGTAGCTTATTTTTTATTTAATAAACAATAACAGGGACCAATTTTACAAGTATACATCATTGAAATTGAGGTAACCTCAACATAAAATCCCAAATTTCGATTGACATCTTCTTACTTTTTACATTAATTCACTCAGCTGTATAAACACTGAAAATTCTTATTTCTTATTTTCTTTATTTTATTTCTTATTTTACTTTATTTTATTTCTTATTTTATTCTACGTGCTGTATAAACTCACTTTTAGAGTTATATTAATCGAATAAAATTATTTGAAAGAAGTTTTGAAATTATATATTCTATTCGTATTTTTTATATATACTCATTAGCAATTCATCATCTTCTGCGCCTTCAATAAAGTCATTGATTTCTTTTGCTGTAAATATTTTTTAACCGACGAAAAAAAAGGAGGTTCTCTAGTCGGCGCGTATATTTTTTTATTTATGACCACGCATAACTTTTTACAGAGTAGTCCGATTTTGATGATTTTTTTTTAATGGATAGGGTATACCTCGAAGTTGGTCCCATTTGGAATCCACTCCTAAGGGTAGAAGGGGGATGATTGTTGGTTCACCAACTGAATTTTTACTTCTTAACCGATTCTACTGCATAACTTACTGGGTTATCCGATTTAGATGATTCTTTTTACACGCTTTATATTAGCTTCACTTGTATGTTTGTTTGTAACCGACTCCTTTGGGCTTGATTTCTACCCACTTGCAGACGTCAGAATGATTTGAAATTTGGCAGGTGTACATAATTCCGGTGACAATGCATTGAGAATTTTTTTTGTGAAAAAAAACAAAATGGCGGCTCCAATATGGCGTACGAGTTTCGTGATTATGGTCCGATTCGCTTCAAAATTGGTATCTGAGGGTTTTCGTGGTCGGAGATTAGGATTTTTTGTCAATATTGGAAAATTCAAGATGGCGGCTCCAAAATGGTGGACGAGTTTTGTAATTATGGTCTGATTCTATTCAAAATTGGTATGTGGGGGTTTTTGAGGTCGAATATTATGATTCTTTTGTAAAAATCTAAAAATTCAAGATGGCGGCATTAAAATGGCGGCCGAGTTTTGTTATTATGGTCTGATTCTATTCAAAATTGGTATGTGGGGGTTTCTGCGGTCGGAGATTATAATTACCTAATTTGATAAGATTATTCCATTTTTTTATTTGCAAAAAATAATAAAAATAATAGTTTAAAAAAAACTAAAAAAACACGCTTTCATAAATAAACCACACTAAAAAGTAGGAAATAAATAATAGTTTAAAAAAACTAAAAAACACGCTTTTATAGAAAACCAGACTAAAAAAATAGAAAATAAGAAAAAAATGTATTTTATTTAAAAAAAAGCGTGGGGGGCATGGTATTAATAATTATATAGTACATTACACACCTATGGCAGTAAAGTAAGAAATGTCCCAGTTCACAGATAATTGTTGGCCGAGGCGATACCATGCACCCCACGCTCTTTTTTAAATAAAATAAATTTTTTCTTATTTTCTATTTTTTTAGTCTGGTTTTTTATAAAAGCGTGTTTTTTACTTTTTTTAAACTATTATTTATTTTATTGTATGGGGTATGCTTGGAAGTTGGTCCCATTTGAATTTGAAAAAAATTACACCCTTAAGGGTAGAAAAATAGGGGATGATTTATTGATTTTACGCCTGTGAACCGATACTGTTGAAACTTGGCACACATATGTAGTTCTGATGACACTACAACATAATGGAGGCCCGGAATTAATATGATGATGGAGATGGAAGACAGTCGAGGTATCTCCTCAATGGTTCACAGCAGCTACCTAGTGTTTGGGGTAATATGTACATATATAATTACATGTCCTGACTAACTGACTCACTGATTGATTGATATACGATCAACGCCCAAATCAAACCACTGGACCTAAGAGCTAAAAAGCTAAAATTTTGACAGCATATTTTTTTTATCCATCCCTAAAGGTGGGAGAGAAAGGGGGTGAACGTGAAAGTACAGTTGGTTTTGAAATTAGGATCATGAAAATTATATTTGGGGTTTTTAAAAATGTTTTGGTGTTTTTGGAAATTCAACCCCTAAAGGGATGAAATGGGGTTAAATTGGATTAGAAGTTTGTATAGGAATTCCGCTAAATTTCAAGTTGTAGTAATAAAAATGTATATTTGAAATCTTTGTTACAAATAAAGAATGTTTTCATTTTTTAGAAATTCCCCTAAGGGTGAGTATTTGGGAAAATTGAGGTCTTTGTAAGGGATAAAGAAATACACATTTCAGTATTTACTAGAGGGGGGAAAGTTTGTGTGAGGGTTCCGTTAGTTTTGAAGTGAGGGGCATAAAAATTGTATTTGAAGTCTTTGTTACAAATAAAGCAATACGTGTTTCACTATTTTTAAAATTCCGTCCCTAAGGAGTGAGTGAATTTGTAATAGTCGTCACAAAAAATACAAGTTCAACGCGGACAAATCGCTGGTACCAGCTAGTTATAGTATATAACACTTAATAGTTGAAGAAGGTGGGTAAGTAAGTATTTTGAAAGTAATCCAAATTAAGTAGGTAGCAATTAGTAGGTTTTAGCCTAAAAAATTAACAAAAATTAAATCACGAAAAAAGAAACTAAAAAATAAAAAGAAACTTTTTAGTCTTAATAACTGAGCTCCTAAACTAAAGTAACTAATTTTCAGTCGGTGCCAAACAAACAATCAACGAAGATCATTAAATTACTTCAAAGAAATTATCAAAACAAAATAACATAAAAATGCAACGTCAAATCTCCAGCGATAAACAATAACATTCCAAAAATGCGCTCTCCGCACGACCACTCGCGAAGACGCGACGTGTGCCCTAACGTGTGAGTCCATTCGGGTAGCTGTCTCGCTGATATTGACTTCGAAAACGCTCCGGCGAAGGGACGTGCCGCCGCGCACCCCGCTTTCATCATTTCACGTAATTAATTTGGTTCATTTTATTTTTTGCTTTTCAGTTTCTTTTTTCCTTGGTTTCAATTTTTTGTTTTTCATTTTTTTTTTGGCGGTAACCATCTGATTATCTTTTTTTAAATACTCTCAGCTTCGGGTATTTTGAAATAACAACGTCATCATTGATGATCTTAACATTGAATATTGATTCCATGAAGTCGTTGATTTTAATACTTTTGGGTTTTCACCAAAATATGCCAAGAACACGTTTTCGGAGAACGATCCTGAATTCATACCATTCTTCTAATCAATGAACAATTTATAGGCAAGTTCATACTCTTTTCTAGACTCTCTGAGAGTAAATTAAAAGGAGCTACCTTGGTATTTTCCAAAATTTTGTTAATTCCAATTCAACATTGTTTAGATCTTCCATATTTTCAATCGATTCAGAACTTTGAATCATTAAAAACTTCTGTCACTTCTGTTGATGTTTTTCTGACAACTCGTCCATAACTTGCTTGAAACCCCTACAGCTGCCATTAAAAACAGAGGCTTATTAAATTAAAAAAAACAAAAATTATGATTAAAATACGTATTTATGAATCAGTTTTATTTTACGTGTCACACTGTAGAAATTAACTTAACAGGTCATGTTAAAACTGTGGGAATGAAAAGATACAAGCGACTATCTTTCCTAATCAACTACACTGATATATTGGGTATATTTCTGGGTAGTCGTAGAAAAATGTAAATTCAGTATTGAATATCTAGTCTAATCGAAATATTTTATAAAGTTGGAGAGGGATTCTTCACTTTCGTTCGTTTCGGGTAGATGGTTTCTGAATGTATATGTGATGCTGGGTTAAATCTGTTTGATCTCTTTCCAAATTTTATCAGTATTGTTTTTCAATGATTCCTATGTGATATTGTCATAACCTCAAATCATTCGATATATTCAGGATATAATTATTTATGATTCTCGTCGCTTTCCTTTTTAACCGACGATAGGGTGTACTTCGACTTTGGTCCCATTTGAATTTAAAAGATGAAATCCACCCCTAAGGGTAGCGAAATGAAGGATATTGATCACTCACCCTCTGAATTCTGGTCCGTTAACCGATTCTATCAGGCATAACTTTGTACTGGGTTCTTCGATTTGGATGATTCTTTTTTTAATAGATAGGGTATACCTTATATTTGGATTTCGAAAGGAATTAGCCACCCTTACGGGTAGAAAAATAGGGGATATTTGATTTTTCACTAGTGAACATTAGCACACACATACGTAGTTGACAATGACAGATCGCTACTGACATTATTCTTGTTCCGTCAAAATCAGTATATTTTATGAGAGGATGGAATGATATACAAAGTAATGAAATAAACTAACCAGAACAACGAAAATAATTTATATTACAACAAATAGTAAAAGTAGATAATCATATTATTTAACTGGTAATAGTTGAAGTAAGGTGGGTAAGTAAGTATTTTGGAAGTAATCAAAAAACAAGTAGGTAGTAATTGGTAGATTTTAGCCACAAAAAATTGAAAAATAAAAACTTTTTAACAAAAAATTAAACCGACGAAATACGGAACTGAAAAGTAAAAAATAAAAACTTTTTAACAAAAAATTAAACCGACGAAAAAATCAACTGTAAAGCAAAAAATAAAATAAACCTTCTTAGTCTAAATGATAATTGAGCTCCTAAACTAATGGAAGTAACTGATTTTGAGTCGGCGCCAAACAAACTAGCAATTGAATTAGGTGAAGCGTAAAATGATGGCAGCGAGATGCACGGATGCGTTTTGATGACTTCTTTCATAGATAATGATCTTCGATAATTGTTTGTTTGGCGCCGACTCAAAATCAGTTACTTACATTAGTTTAGGAGCTCAATTATCATTTAGACTAAGAAGGTTTATTTTATTTTTTGCTTTTCAGTTGATTTTTTCATCGGTTTAATTTTTTGATTGTTAATTTAAAAAAAACCTAAAATTTTTTTTTCCAAAAAGAAAACGTTGATTAAAGGCCAGGATATACATTTTGAGACAGGATACAACAAATTCAAAAATGTCGTGTAAGGAACAACTTATATTTATAAGAAAAACTCCATAAATTATTTTGTCATACAATAGAATTTCTGAGCCTGATAAACAACTAAACGTTGAGCTGGGTTGGTGGTCGTGAGCGTAGAGACGCTGGCTGATGTCCAGATGGTCCAAGTTCGAATCTCGGCACGGCTACTGAAATAAAAATTTATTTCTGTAGTTTGCTATAGAATTTCTGAGCCTTGATAAACAAGAAAACGTTGATTAACAGGCCAAGATATACATTTTGAGACAGGATACATCAAATTCAAAAATGTCGTGAATGGAACAACTTTATTTATAAGAAAAACTCCATAAATTATTTTGTCATACAATAGAATTTCTGAGCCTGATAAACAACTAAACGTTGAGCTGGGTTGGTGGTCGTGAGCGTAGAGACGCTGGCTGATGTCCAGATGGTCCGAGTTCGAATCTCGGCACGGCTACTGAAATAAAAATTTATTTCTGTAGTTTCGTTGAGCGGGAGGAGATAGGTGACCAACCGAACATTCTTGGTACCTAGATATCAATCCTTCGGACTGTCCACGGTTACCAGCCGAGTAGTGCTTCGGATGACACTTAAAAAGCTAAGGTCCCCGTCTTCTTAACTCACACAAGTCTCTGAATTTCGAGGGTTGCTTTGCAACTAAGTTGGCGGTTAAAAACTATTTTAAAACTATTTTAACTATTTAACAGGCCAGGATATACTTTTGAGACAGGATACAATGAATTAAAAAATTTCGTGTTAGTATCAAAGAAACGTTGGGGAAAGACCTACCTAAATAATTTGGAAATATGAAAAGTTATATTAACTTCTAAATAAGCTTTTGTGTATTTTTTTCAAATTGCCTGAGAGGGAGCGAAGTAGATCAAAATATTTTGAGTTTTTTTAAATTTTCCGAGAGGGAGCGAGGTAGATCAAAATATTGTGAGATCTTTTTATAGTTCCTGGTGGCACGTGGTGAGATTAATTGTTGAAAAGTGGTTTCCATTGATATCTAGAACAAAATATTCAATTCAAGTAATTCATCAAACACGCATTTGACTGCTCGTTTTCGACATTTTAATTTTAATGTCTCTGTTCGTAATGGCCGCTCTTTGCGAAGTTCAAGCAAGAACTGAAATTAGGGTGTATCTCTCTTCTCACCATTGTACTGAATGATACGTTGGTCAGACAGGCCCATATTAAAAAAAACGAATATCTGAACACGAAAAAAAAATCGATGCCCAAAATCCCACTGTTCTAGCAGTATATACTAGAGACTTTTGATTTCACAAACCCCATCATCCTTGATAAAAAAACCCTTCCTGTCAATAAGACTTACCGTCAGAAGAGAGATTAAAGGATGGAACACGTCCTATTTCGTTTTTGATTTGTCAAAATATGGATGGAGGAAGTGTGCTCAGCGGTGTCAGTGAAAAGCACTGGTACCAGGAATAGGCAGACATTAAATTAAAAAAGAAGTAGAAATAATGTCACTGATAGTACGAGTATTATTAGAAACAAAATAGACGAGACAAAGATACATTTGAAACCTTCAGAAATACCTAATTTCTTGGATGGGTGCCCTTTATGTTTGATTATACTTGAATGAAAAATACTTTTTCAATTCAAGAAAATTGTCATATTAGAATTTTATCTTGAATGTCACTTTTACATTGTATCAAGTTCAAGATGATCTAGGGATGACACCTGAAGAAGATATCATATAGCGAAAACACGTTTAATTCCATTATTATTTGAATGTTTAACTGTAGCTTTTCTGGAAAAATATTCTAATTTAACAAAACTTTTTAACAAAAAATTAAACCGACGAAATACGGAACTGAAAAGTAAAAAATAAAATAAACCTTCTTAGTCTCAGTAACTAAGCTCCTAAACTAATGTAAGTAACTAATTTTGAGTCGGCGCCAAACAAACAAGCAAATGTATTAGGTAAGGCGTAAAATGATAGCATCGAGTTGCGCGGTGACATTCTGATAATTTTTTTGAAGTAATTTAATGATGTTTGTTGATTGTTTGTTTGGCGCCGACTCAAAATTAGTTACTTACATTAGTTTAGGAGCTTAGTTACTGAGACTAAGAAGGTTTATTTTATTTTTTTTTTGGTTATTAAGACTTAATTATTCTAATTACTACCTACTTGTTTTTTGATTACTTCCAAAATACTTACTTACCCACCTTACTTCAACTGTTACCAGTTAAATAATATGATTATCTACTTTTACTATTTGTTGTAATATAAATTATTTTTGTTGTTCTGGTTAGTTTATTTCATTACTTTGTATATCATTCCATCCTCTCATAGAATATAATGGTTTTGACGGATGTGGAACAGAAATAATGTCAGTAGCGATCTGTCATTGTCAACTACGTATGTGTGTGCCAATGTTCATAAGTGAAAAATCAATTATCCCCTTTTTCCCAAGGGAAGAATCATCCAAATCGGAGAACCCAGTACAAAGTTATGCCTGATAGAATCGGTTAACGGACCAGAATTCAGAGGGTGAGTGATCAATATCCTTCATGTTGCTACCCTTAACGGTGGATTTCATCTTTTAAATTCAAATGGGACCACCTTCGAAGTACACCCTATCCACTGAAAAATCGGACGCCTCAGTAAAAAGTTATGCGTGATCATACATAAAAAAAATGGTGGAACAAAAAAATATATACGGGTCGACTAGAGAACCGCCTCCTTTTTGGTTTCGTCGGTTAAAAATAGGAACCGTTTCATTACTATCTTCAGAATATATTTTTATATATATATATATATATATATATATATATATATATATATATACGAGTGCATAATGCTAATATATAACAAATTACAGTGGTTAAAAAATCCGAAAAAATTTGTTTTGTTCTTTGTGAAATTTGACAAAATTTTTGGAAGCGCCGTTCTAACCTCAGCTGTCTTGATCAGAGCTGTAAGTTAACGCAATTGCCGATGCAACAAATATTTAAATAATGTGGAATGTTGAATTGATTGTGTGTTATGGTGGATTTATGCAGCACCAATTAACAATTATCAAGTAACAATTATCAATTAGCAATTATAAGTTCAACCATCATCCTACAATGGCCGTGTTTATGCAGACAAGTAACAATTATCAATTAACAAGTAGAAAGTTGGCCAACTTTTAACTTCTTAATTTAATTGAATCAAATTTTCTTCTAGTGCGCAACTAGTACGCAGATGACCGTGTATTGGTCCGTGCGATGACGAAAGCTAACCCAACTTTCACTGAATAAAATATTCTGGTTTATTTTTGTTGTGGGTTGTGGCGTCTTCTGGAATTTTATTTGTTTGTGAAAATATACTGTAAAAGTGTAAATTGATGATGCCATTTTGATCGACGTCGTTTAGCAATTTCCCGTGTTGTATGACTTGTGCGCATGCTTACTTTTCTGCCTTAATTGTTAATTGAATGTGCATAAATGCCATCATTTTCGTTACTTGTTAATTGCTAATTGTTAATTGATAATTGTTACTTGATAATTGTTAATTGGTGTTGCATAAATCCACCATTAGATGCACAAAAAGAGTACATTGCTTGTGATAAATATTCAATTTCAAAGTGATGAAAAGAAACGAACCTCGTTATGCTTTAAAATACATAACGCATATATAAATTACAGAAAACATTTTTTGAGCCAAATTTCAATTACAGCAGTTTCCATTCGTTTTTTAAAATCAGCAAATTTTGAAGCTACTAATATTGGCGCACTTTGTGACGTAAACGACCGAGCAGCTGATAGGCGTAATCGTGTTGATTATGACGTTAAACGGCAATGTTTTTTAAACTAAATGTCAGAACTAGAACACTATTCGCAATGTCAAGATTTCAAAATATGGCAACGTTGCAAAATTGATGCTGTCAACTGTGGGATCGAGTGATTACGTCACAACATTTTGCAATGGCGCCAGAAAGAAACCATATGAATTTTGCCGAATTTAAATATTTTTTTAATTGATAGAGAATATACAGGGTGTCCCACGACTATTAAGACAGGGAATATCTCGGAACTCGAGAGTAGTAGAGAATTGTAAATTTGGTGTGGTAAATTAAAGTAATTGGTGCAGCTGTTTTTGATATTATGATACCCAATGAGCTTTCTGTTTCCGGTCACGTGACATCAGATTCACAATTATTAATGGGACAACCTGTATATTTTGGCATTTCTATGTTCCTCCCGATAAAACGATTCCAACAAACTATCACACTTGTGGTCTAAAACGATTAATTTAAGAACTACAGGTACTTCAATATCCTTGGGCCCACGATTACAACAAACGTCTGAAACGAGCAATTGCCAAATTATTTAAGTTTAGGGTCACCCTGTATATTCGGGCAGTCCTATATTTTTTGTGATGAGTAAAACAAGGCAAAATTATAATTATTATTCGTATTTCATTAACAAATCGTTGTATGCCCAAGGATATTGAAGTTCCTGTAGTTCTTAAATTAATCGTTTTAGACCACAAGTCTGATAGTTTGTTGGAATCGTTTCATCGGGAGGAACATAGAAATGCCAAAATATACAGGTTGTCCCATTAATAATTGTGAATCTGATGTCACGTGACCAAAAACAAAAAGTTCATTGGGTAACATAATATCAAAAACAGCTGCAACAATTGCTTTAATTTACAACCTCAAAATTACAATTCTCTACTACTCTCGAGCTCCGAGATATTCCCTGTCTTAATCGTCGTGGGAAAACCTGTATAAAAAAAATTACCAACAGAGTTTTTACAAGCTGTAAAATCCATTAAAAATATTTTGAAAAGTTCGTGTCGTGGATCTATCTCAAACATAAAAAAATGTTAGAACATTTTCCTTTTCATATTGTCACGGAAAAAGAATGGACCAGTTAATTTATTATTGAAAATGCCACACCAGACGTTTGTTTCAAAGGAATATTGGTCCTTGCATTCTATTTTAAAATTTGGGTTTTCGTTGGCCCACCATCGGCAATTTTGCGGTTCCTACTTTTTTTCAATTCAATTTATTCATATCATTCCATTTTGTGTACATATGCAACTATAAATAATGAGTTATAAAATATGATAAAATGAGGTACAGAAAACCAGATAACATCCACATCGCCTAAGCTTCAAGAGCTTGTATTGCGGTTTGATATCCTCTGATTTTCTGATTTTCATATCTACTTGTTTACAAATTATAATCATCTTTCTAGTACCATTTTTCAGATGATAGAATCTCTCAAATTTTTCCTAAACAGGTGGGTGATTATAGATTAGACGTTCATTTACTGTAAGGACTATTCGAAAATTGTATTATACATATTCTGATTTCGTCCGATAATATCCTTGATAACACGTTTGTAGGAATTCAATGTATTTAATTTTGCTTGTAGTGGAAGCATATTGTATAACCTGGGTCCATAAAAAGTATATTTCTTTGGGAGTGATTTTTCTCATTAAGGGCACCCTAAGAGACAGATTTTCAGTGAATCTGGTGGATAGTGAATGATTTATAGAAAAATTAATTTTTCTTTGAATACAGATCAAGCACTGGTAAGCGTAAACGTTTCTGATCATGAAGATATTGGATTCCTGATAAAGAGACTGCGTTGAGTAACGTCTGTTTTCTTTAGCATAATTTTTGAATAGAGTTTTGAGCAAGCTGAATATTTTTTAGAACATTTTTTATAGAGACCGCCCCAGATGATGATAACTATCTTACCACAGATTCTACTAGTGAGTTATATAATAATATTAGATTGTTTTTATTAAGTATATCTCTTAGAATATAGAATCTGTGGTAAAGACTTCTAATTCGTTTTATTACTACTTTGTTGATCATCCCATCGCATGTCTGATATAACAATGCCAAGGTATTTCATTGAGGTAGTTTTATCAACTTGTGGACAGGTACATTCATTATATTGTTTTTTACAGGTGAATTTGTGTATTTTCAGTAGCTCATTCCTAGGTTGGTCTGTGGCTTGAAGAGTAAAAGGTGATATATTTTGTTTTTTATATTCAAGCTCAATAAATTGTGATTTAGCCAGGTCTGGATTTTTTTAAGATCCTCTTCTGCTACTTTATACAATCAACCCATGTATCACTGGAAAACACTATGGCAGTATCATCAGCATATGATATTAGGCTTCCTTGGATTTGTTTTATTTCAAAAAAATACTGTTAAGATATATGAGAAATAGTATAGGACCTATTACAGTACCTTGTGGAACTCCGATATTTATTTCTAGTGAGTCACTCAGATGGTTATCAATTTTACTTGTTGAGTTCTATGGTCCAAGTAATTTCTCATGACCTCAAGGGCTGGACCACGTATACCTTGTATAATTTATCAATCAAGACACCATGGGACGGTGTCAAACGCTTTGCTAGGTCGAGAAAAACAGCATACATTTTTTTTGGCCCTCAAGGTGAAAATTACTGTCTACTTATTTCAATACTGCATTTCTGTCCAATATTTTCTGGAAACCAAATTGGCTCCGTGATATTATTGAATGTTTATTGAAAAACTCATAAGTCTATCTTTCATGCATCGTTCAAATAATTTAGCAAAATTGTTAATTACTGAAATCGGTCGGTAGTTTGTTAGTTCTTCATGCTTACCGGATTTATATACAGGGGTCACTAAAAATTTTTCCACTGAGGGAGCATACCACTTCTGAATACTAAATTTATGGATGTACCAGGGTTTTATCAAGATAGTATGATTTTCTTTATGATTTTTTGCTGGAATTCCATCTGGACCAGGGAGAACATTTTTTTTCAAGATTGATATTTTCAATGAGTTCATTTTCAGTAATTGGGTTAAAAATAAAAGAAGATAGAGCTGAAGATTCATTTAAGAATTGTCTAGGTAATTCTTCCACTTTTCAATCTTTCCAGCCATTTCTGTACCAATACTTAAAAAATACTTATTGAAAATGTTTGCTTTTTTCACTATTATTTGAAATAATTTTTCCATCAGGGGATTTCGGTATATCTTTCAGATTTTTTTTTAGTGACAGTATTGTTTGGGGCCTCATTCATCAACTCCCAGGTTTTTGTGTTTCCGTATACTTCCTTATTTTTTTATAATAATCATTTTAGTGTTTTTATAAGCTTAGTCAATCTATTTCTATATTGTGTGTATTGTAATTTATTTTCTTCAGAATAATTATTCAGTAACCGCTTTTTAGATAATCTCTATGTTTTATCGATTGTATTAGCCACAGGTTATCCATGGTTTTATTTTCTTTGTTCTGAGGTTCTAAGTGTTATTTTGTATGTTGCTTTGTTAATGTAGTTCTGTATTTTTAGATCAAATATACCTTATGCTTCCTGTATGTTTTATTGTTCAGAACATCATTCCATGATTCAGTTTGTAAATATAAATTGAGTTTCTGTGAATCGGTTTTCTTTATATAATTTTGCTTTGGTGATATGTTTCTTTATTGCTTATTATTTCGATACCGATAGCTATCCAAAATGATCGGATAAGTCCTTTTATTACCATTGGTTTGATTTTAGTAGATTTTTTTCAATGACTTGTTTCTAAAAAATGTGGTCTATTATACTTTCGAATTTTCGTTACTCTTGTGAATGTATTTATAAAGGAAACAAATCCATCTCTCCAAAATTGTTGATGTATGTATTTACGTCATTTGCAGGTAGTATCATGAAGGTTTATATTTATATCACCAAGAAATATTTCAATCTGTTCATTGTTTATATTTGAAGATACGTTTTATGTCTTCAATGAATTGTGATTGGTTAGTTGAAGGGGTCTGTAGGAGGCAGTGATTCCTATAGTATTATTATTCTTATTCAGGATTATCCTTAATAATTTCGTTTCTGTTAGGTTAAATAATTGTATATTAGCAGGCATATCTTGTTTGACGTAAACAATCAAACCATCACTTTTATTTATGCCGATTCATTGTGATAGACATTAAAATTTGGAATATTGAAATCTCTCACGTTATCAATGGCCCATGTTTCTGGAGAACTATTACATCAATATATTCACTTTCGTCTTGCAAGTATATCATCAGTTCATCAAAATGTTTTCGGATACTTCTTATGTTAAAATGTATCACATTTAAGTGTATTCTATCGTTAACATATCTGAAACATTCACTTATATCATTACATATTTTAGTCTCAATGTCACCCTCCCCATCCAGAATATCAAGAACTCTATCATCCTTTAATAATAATGCACATATACAATCAAGTGAGTAATGATAAAGGAAAGACGGCTACGAAGAAGCTGATTAGGTAGTTCAAGTAGGCTGAGTTGCGTCAGTCTCCCAGCTATATACACATATATACTAATCTATACATTTATATTACAGTATGAAAGTGTTTTACTTCTGTTGATATTACTTCCAGGTGGATACCGATAAAAGTTTACTTTTCGAAATTCATTGATAATGATTCTACTAGTTTTCCTTAATTATTATAAGTCACTATAGCTGCTGAAGTAACTAGATTTAGAAACTACGTTTTATGCATTCATTCAAAGAAAAAAACTTAAAGCAAAGAAAATTATTAGTAAAAATAATAATATTCGTATAAATGGACATAATTAAACATATATGGTAAGTTCGTCAAACCTCATTTAATTTGGCTAGGTTTCTTCTTTATTGATAGTTTGGATTTCATTTCGGCATTTCCATTATTTTTCCATTTTCAGTCATCTGATGTCTTCGATAATTTATTTATAGCCTTTGTCATCAGCTCAAGTCTCCATTGGGTTAGATCTTCTTTTATCACAACACCAGATCCTTTAGTAATTTTTTGTTTTGTAGATGTTTTGTTTTTGTGTTTAAATTTCTGAGCCTCATGAATATCCTCTAGATTTTTTTCCTGCATCAGTCCCAGTTTTCCGATTCTTGACAAACTTCGATATCATCGATAGATATTTTCAGTATCATTTTGTATTGAATAGGTCCATTTCTTTTTTATGTTTCTCCTACTTTTTCCTTATAATTCAAAATTCTAATGTTTAATTTTTTTGGTATCCTGCTCCAAACAATCAGCTCTCTTTATTATTTCCTGATTTTCCATTTTCAACTTGTGAGATCTTTGTCTAATTTTTTCGATGGCTATTTGATTATTTTTCTTCTCTTCGTTGATCCTTAGAAATATTCTTCAGTTTTGTTCAAATGTTTTGAGTTTCTCATCCACGCTTTTTGTTATATTTCAGCACATTGTTTACAAGCGTTTTATGAATGTCTCGTCTTTCAACACTAAAGTACAGCCAGATTCACGACGCCTTTTATTTCGTCCTTGATTTCTCGTGTCATTACCATTTTTTTTTTGTCCACTGTTCTTATTACACTATCTTCCACTTTATACAGAGTAACGTTTTTTAACAATTTGATTCATATACTTCGTTTATTATATTTATATAGCCGGGAGTACTGAATAGGTGTTTACACTCCGAACGGCATGATACCCATTTAATATGTTTTGTGTTAAAACAAAATTCCACAGATCCCGTGGCCAAAATTTATTTTCCTGTGTGACATACGACCGGATTTTCGGGATGACGCAGATTAAATATTTCTGCTGCTTCTATGTTCTCCATGAATGAGAATTATTTCAATTTTGTCATTTGAACTCAGCATTGTGAACACATCTCTAATTTATACGGACAAATATCTCCAATTATTAAATTTCACAATGTATAAGAAACGCAAAATTGTTTACTGCTCACAATGTCAAAAAGTCAAAGGTAATTCATATACGAATTTCCTATGTTATTATGAAATTATTCCTAATATTGTACGATATACGTTCATACTGGAAGTATAATCTTTCGTTTCAAAAAAATATACCTTTCTTCTTCGTTATACCGATGAATTAGAAAATGTTATTAAGTAGTGTGGGCCAGTATCTTTAAAAAAAATGTCAATAAAGAATTTTGTGCAGGAACAATAAATGTTTGGCGATGGAAGGAAGACATGTGTAAGTTTTAGGATTCAATGAGATTATTTGGGTTTTTGTAACTTTCATTTGTTTAGCATTAATTAATTTATTTAATTATTTTCTTCCATTAAATTATACTGATAGTTATTATGGACATACATACAGAGTGAAATATCAAATTTGCACAAAAAAACTAGAAAACAATTAAATCATTTTCAAAACAGACGTCGATATTCTAGTACAAATAATAAATAGGTTTTTATCAGATAATAGTACTCTATGAAGCTAGAACCAAAAACATTAAAAATAAAAAGTTTGTTGCGTAGTGTGGCACTTCTACGCCTTCGTACGTAGGTGCCTGTGATTCCAAATCTGAATATTGTTTCTGATTCTAAACAATTTTTCCAAATAAACTTTGTTCTCCCCTGTACACCGTTTGGAAATTTGGAATTTTGACAACTCGAATGCAAGTTTTTCGCAATGCACCAAGAATAACATTTTCTGGCAAATGGATAATAAAAAAGTTTCCCATATGGTGCAAATTGTGATTTATCATCGTCCAGGGGAAACCGCTGAAGCTATGAATATGAAATAGTTCAGTAGTTTCACTTTATGATATGGAGACCCACTGAGAAGGTATTTTCCAACACTCGATGGTTGAAATAACCCCCTAGATATTTGATAATTTGAAATGAGAAGTGTTGACATGGCGCCATTTATTCAAATTGTGTCGAGTATTCCGCAAATTTGGTGGTAAAAATAACACCTACTTATATATAAAAGAGGATCGATTATATATTAAAGAGTATCGATTCTATTACTGAAATTTTGTAAGAGGGTAACATTCCAGGGGGAGGTGCGAAATAAGAAAGGATTTTCAAAAATTCGAATCCTAAGGTGTTAAAACCAGGTATTATACCTTCGAAATATTTAAATAGTTTTTAAATTTGAAGCTGTAAATTTTTTTCATCATGTAGTAGATATTTTAGTTTTCTTGCATAGTTTTGATTTTAAACTAAAGAAAGAGAAAATACATAAAGTATACATTCTCCCAACGAAAATTAGGGTTGGCAAAATTGACCGTCGAATTTAGCGGAGGTGAATTTTATGTCATATTTTCGTTAGATTCACAACTATTGGAAATATATTTTATGAGATGTAGTAACACCGTAACATAACTTTTAGACTTTGTATAGAACAGAATGCAAAATATTATGGTTTAAATAAAACTTTTGTGACAGTGATTCAAGACTAATTATTTTATTGACAAGTAAACAAAACATAACATTCATAATACATTCCAGCTATTTTGATATTTCAACACTAACTCTCAAAACAACTGGTGTAACCTCCTTCATTCTTCTTCTTCTAGTCGAATGACTCCTAATAAATTCCTCAGTATTTCGAAACGTATACGGGGCAAAGGTTTCGTCATAATATCGGCGATTTGTTTCTGTCCATCTATGTGTTCAATTTTGATGACGCCCTCCTGGTATTTTCACGAGACAAAGTAATATCTCATCTCGATTGCTTTGAACGTTTGTGAAATTCCGGGTTCTTTGCGAGTTTGATGGCACTTGCGTTGTCGACTCGGAGTGGGTATACTCACTATGTTGGGCAATTCATTCAACAAGCGTATAAGCCAAATAACTTCTTTGGTACCTTCACTTGCGGCAACATATTCCGCTTCAGTTGTTGATAATACAACACTCTTTTGTTTCGGGTACCCATGTTATCGCTCCAGCGGTACTTGCAAACTATACCTGTTCTCGAACGTCTTGTATTCAAATCTCCTCCATAATCTACGTCCTATCCTCGAGTTCTTTGGTTTGAACTCGGCTCTTCCTCCATAGTCTAGGGTTCCTTTCAAATCTTTAAATTCGTTTTATGCTTTAAACTGATGGTTTTCTAAAGATTCTGCTACCCGCTCACTGCATAGGAAATATCTGGACGTGTTGCCATCTAGATACATCAAACTACCCACAGCTTGACATTGGCACTTCATCACTATAATGCTCTTCATGATCTTTGTTGCTCATCCCTTCGCATGGGTTTTACAGCATTTGCATTCCCGACATCCATCTTCTTCAGAATCTTTCTGGCGTAGGCATTCTGATTGAAATAATGAACCACTTCAATCGTATTATTTGCATTCCAAGATAAAAATCCAAAGGCCGACTTTACTTTAATTCACGTTCCAAAATTGACAAATGTCAAAACATCAAATTGTCCTCTGCTATCAGTCCATCCCACATGGGGGGATAGAATTTTTATGATCTATGAGGGGACGAAACAAGCATGGATCGGTGTACTACATTTCATACCTTGGTTTCGCATGAAATCGACAAACCTATTGTTCCAGCACCTCGGAGCCTGCTTCAAACCATATAAGCTTCGATTTAGTTTGCAAACACGTCCTGTATCATCACTATAACCATCTGGTTGTTTCATATAAACTTCCTCTCGCAACTCACCATATTAAAAACGCTGTTTTCACGTCGAATTGGGATAGATGCAGTTTTTCAGAAGCTGCTACACTCAGAACTGTACGAATTGTATCGAACCGTGCAACAGGACTGAAAGTTTCTTCGAAAGTCGATACCATGTTCTTGTGTAAAACCCTTTTTACCACCAATCTTGCTTGAAACGGTCCAGGTTTCCCATCAGCTTTGGGTTTTACCGAAAACCAACGATTATTTATCACTTTCTTGCCCTTCATCAACTGCCGGGTGTTATTTTCGGCTAAAGAAGAGGCTCTTCATCCATAGCATTCCGCCACTGCTCTGCTTCTTGTGATGCCATTGCAGACTTGAAAGAATCCGGTACTGTACACTCTGCGAGCAAAACATAATCATTGAGATATGATGGTCTCTTCGTTCTTCGTGAATTCCTGCTGAATTCCTCTTCAAATTGTTCATTTGTTACTTCCTCTGTATCAGTAATCTGCGGCATATTCAATTCGGAATTGTCTTGGACGTTTTCGATTCTATCACAATTGACAACTTCATTACTGCCGACCAGTCGGTCCAACATTCAAACTCAACCACTCTGGCGTGATACTGTCTTTACTATCGGTAGAACCTTTTCCGTAAGATTTCCTCAGGTTTGAAGATAACGTCTCGACTCAAATTAATTTGATTTTTGTCTTGGAACCAGATACGATATCCATCCTTTTCTCCACAATATCCCACGAACCTGCCTTCAACACGCTTTTTATCAATTTTCTCCGAAGGGGTTTGGGAACATGGACAAAACATTCCGTACCAAACACACGAAAATAATCAATATTAACAGTATCACGTCCAAACCAGAGTTCAAAAGGTGTTTTATTCACTATTGGGGTTGGACCCGTACGATTTATGACATGAACCGCTGTATTTATTGCCTCTGCCCAAAGTCTAATCGGTAAGTCTTTCGCGTGAATCATTGAACGTGCACTTTCTACTAACGTGCGATTTTCTCGTTCTGCCGCACCATTCTGTTCTGGACTGTAAGGCATAATCTTACGAAAATTAATGCCTTTGGAATGGAGGAAACTTCGCACCATGATATTATCGAACTCTTTGCCACCATCACACATAAACTCTTTGATGGTATGTCCAGCATTTTCGGTTTCATTCACAAAAGTCTTTAGGCAATTCGAAACTTCACTTTTCAATTTTATAAAGAAGATTCGTCTAAATTTCGAATAATCATCCTTAAAACATAGAAAGTACTTCGCACCACCAATCGAATCTCTTGCATTGGTCCACAGACATCAGCATGAATGACCTCCGCTACAGTCGTTGGCCGATATTTCCTGATTCCGAAACTTGCTCTGTGCTGTTTACCATACATGCACCCATCGCAAAATTCTTCATTGATATTTACATTGATACCATATTTATTCAGAACTTTCTTCACATGGCTTTTATTCTGGTGACAGAATCTCTCGTGCCACAACTGTAAGGTATCAATTTCCGATGCAATCAATATTTCCGCTGCCCTTTTTGGAACTAGTACTCGCATTTCTAGTTCATAAAGCCCTTTTTCAGACCTTTTTCCTTTCATTCGTATCACTCCGTTTTTCATGAAAGTGCATCCATTTCGATCAACTTGAAGTTAAAACCTTTTTCAATATTTTGCCTATTGAAAAAAGATTTTGGCCCACTTCAGGAACATACCACACATTTGTTAAATGGTTTCGTTGCCACTGGCCGTTTATATTCATCTCTACGTTGATGATTCCACTTCCGTATGCATAAATTAAATCTTTGTTGCCCACTTGCACAGACTTCGGTGTAACAAACGCCTGGTAAGTAACGAAATAATGTTTGTTACTCGTCATATGAGCTGACGCACCAGAATCTGCTAGCCACAACTCCTTCTCGCTGATATTTTCGGAAAAACAAATAAAATCATCTCCAGTGTGTTTTTCTTTCTTCTGAAAATTTGTAGGTAATGTGGATTGGTGGATATCATCTTGTTTCGTTGGACAATTTTTTGCGAAATGTCCAACCTTATGACATTTGAAACATTTCTTTTCGAATCTTGTAATAACTACCTTTTTTATGCTGCGTTTAGCAAACAGAGCTACGGAATTATCTTGTTTTGTTGGTAATCGCATTTCAATCAACCGAAGACGTTCCATCAATTTGTTGACTGTTCTGTCTTCAACTGGAACTGATTCCCACACACTCTTGAACTCGAAATATTCAGGGGGCAAAGTTGACATAATTCGACTCATCAAAAGTAGATCAGGTAATACGGTCCCTATTAGCCTATTCATTTCATCATTCAACTCACGAAAATTCCGCTGTAATTTTCCAATGTGAGTTGCAATATCTTGTGGTGTTTTTTCAATAGTGAAAAACTGTTCCATCAACCGATCTACGCGTTGACCAGAACTTTGTTCGTAGATTGAAGTTAGCTTGTCCCAAGTAGCTTTGGCTGTATCACATGTTGCAGTCACCTCAACATTTGCATCATTGAGCCTGCTTACCAAAATTAATTGCGCTAATGCATCGCCTTTCTGGAAAACTTTTACAGAAGCTTCATGCGCGGCTTTATCTGCTGCTAAAGCACCTTCTGGTAAGGGAATAGGTGCAGTTTTCTCCCCTGTAACTATCCCTTGCACATCATGATGACGAAGTAACAAACTAATCTGCCTTTTCCACCTCGCCCAATTTGCAGCGCTGTCGAGTTTTTCGACTTGTGTCTTGAATTCCATTTTATCTTTCACCAACACACTCTGTTCAGTTATGAACGAACTGGGCCCATAACCTTTTAGACTTTGTATAGAACAGAATGCAAAATATTATGGTTTAAATAAAACTTTTGTGACAGTGATTCAAGACTAATTATTTTATTGACAAGTAAACAAAACATAACATTCATAATACATTCCAGCTATTTTGATATTTCAACAATAACAGGCCGAATGTAACTTAAATCATTGTTAGACAATGCTTAATGCTTAACACGTTGAATGCCACCGTGGACAAAAAAAAAGTGGTCCGTTAGGCCAAATTTTTTTTTCGCTTTTCTCCAAAGGAAAATAACCATAAATAACTTATTTTGCTACTAGAAGCTAAAAGAAAAAAATTTGGAAATTTAAATAGAAAAAACAAAAATGGTGACACGTTGGTCTCATGCGGCCACTGACTTGCAATTTTTGCCCTCGGGCCATATGAGACCAATGTGTCACCATGCCGATTTCATGTATTCACAGGTCTCGACATGTAAGTAGAGGCGGCTGTGGTCGCTCGCACTTTGTTTACAATATCAATTCAGTTGTTGTTGCACTTTCGGCGCGTAAACATGTCTCGTTACGAGGAAGAACAGCAAAAATTACAAAAGTTATTGCAAGAATGTTTTTCCGATGAAGAGGATATGAACGATTTTGAACCCGACGGAACGTCAGATGAATTTGAACTCGAATCAGATATTGAGTCTGACTCTTCAATAGAATATGAACCGCGCAAAAAGAAGAAAGTTTTAACAAAAATAAGTGGCTCAAAACGCACTGCCAATTTACACCCAGTGAACTTAGGAGCATCGACGTCTAGTGAAATTACCCAATCAGCCAGTAAACCACAACATAATATATCAGATACTATTGAAGATGTTATTCAACAAATGCAGGTTTCTTCATCTGGTGACGAAGAAGATGATCAACAAGTGACTCATGGTACATATGTCTGGGGACCAGTGACTGGCAGTTACCTAAAGAAATTTGATTTTTTGGAAACCGAAAATGGTACTGGATTCAAAGCAGAATTGTATGAAACTATGTACAATAAAACTCCCTATGATTTTTACAAATTGTTTGTAAACGACGATATCATAAACTTGATGGTATAGGTAAAAATACTTACTTTTGGCATTTTTTTATTTTTCTACTTTTAGGTGACTGAAACTAATCGCTATGCTGACCAATGCATTGAGAAAACCGTTTATCGTAATGCTCGCGTGAAGTCTTGGAAACAAACTGATTCAGATGAGATAGAAAATTCTTCGAATTATCCTTTGGATGGGTTTATGTCATCTTCCTCAAATGCAGAGCTACTGGTCCCGAGACAAAATATATACTAATTATATCTGCAAAGTTATGTCTCCAACAGGTTCCAACTTTTACTCAAGATGCTCCATTTCAGCGATAATAGAATTTTGTCAGACGACAGGCTGCAAAACTGAGGCCGCTACTAGAAAAATTGAGAACTGTATTTCAAAACCCGATTTTACCTTCTGAAAACGTATGATTGACGAAACTTTAGTTCCGTTTCGAGGACGACTAAAGTTTTTACAGTATATTAAAAATAAGCGCCACAAGTTCGGCATCAAGTTGTTCAGTTATGCCTTGAAAAGGGTTATACCTACAACTTTAGTGTATATTGTGGAAAATCCAAAGACGAGCAAATGTCAGTTCCATCCAAAATTGTCATGGATCTAATGGAGAACCTCTTAGGTAAAGGACGCACGCTTTACACTGATAATTGGTACACTTCTTGCAGTTTAGCAACTGAGTTATTGAAGCAAAATACCCATCTTGTGGGAACATTGCGTGTAAACCGAAAATTCAACCCAAAAGACGTTATTCAGAAAAAACTCAAAAAGGACGAAACAGTTGCTGCTGAATGTAAGGAAGGAATTGTGGTACAAAAATGGCGCGATAAGCGCGATGTTCTGTGTCTAAGTACTAAGCACACGGATGAGATGGTCCGAGTGCTGAAAAGAGGACAAGACATTTTGAAGCCAAAAATGATTATGGATTATAATAAATGTAAGGCATTTATTGATCTATCCGACCAAGTGAAAGCCTATAATACATCTCTAAGGCGAAGCTTGAAGTGGTACAGGAAGCTGGCATTGGAACTCCTAACAGGAACGTGTCTTGTCAATGCTTATGTCGCCCATCAACAGATAGCTAATGAGAATATGTCAATTACTAAATTTAGAGAAGAAGTTGTAAAAGGGCTATTAAGACAAAATGAAATTTTCATCCCAAATAATGTAGAGTCCGAGGAAGCCTCACATATACTGGAAGATGTTGGTCGAGCTAACAGAAGACGTTGTGTTATTTGTTATGCGAAGATCTCTGAACAATAGAAATCTAAGACTTTGTTACCTTTATTTTAAGTTTTTATGAAAGGAAAAAAAAACCCCAAAAATTTTTTTTTAAAGTATAGTTTTATTATCATGTAGTTGTACTTCTTTGTAAGAAATCAATAAATTAGTACTGAAAAAACTATTAAAAATTGTTTCTAGTTTAAAACAAAAAAAAAGAAATCAGATTGCTGTAGGGTGCCACATCGGTCTCGCATATCCAGGCCAAATATAGCAATTGGACCGTCAGGCCATGCTTTTTAAGATCCCATTGATTTAAATGCATACAATGATACCAATGCTGCTTCATATAACGAAATGTGTCGGCGATGCATTTGAGTCCACATTGGTCTCACGAAGCAATCAATGCCCAGATATGCATGAGACCACGTTGGTCTCATCTGGCACTCAACGTGTTAAATGTTACATTTGTAACACACAGAACAACGCTGTTTATAAGGAACGAAAAACTAGCTGCGCCATCTCTCAAAGAAAAGTCGAACAATGTTTCACTTCGTATATTGATTTTGAAGAATTCTTTATTCATAGAGCAAGCAACAACAACGCTGATAAACCTCACAGCTAGATGGACATACATCGAGTTTTGCATGTGTCGCAACTCTCGATAAGTTCTTTCGTTTGCAGCAATGTATAAGCAATGGTAGCACTAAGCTACACGAAAACTGAGTTTGTCTCTTTTTCCAACATAATGCAGCAGATACGTACGTCTTTTTTACAATTACATCACACTTTTTGCAATCAAAACTAATTGTTAGACGAGAAACAAAATTTTAACTCGGTAGGATTAAAGAACTTGACTTGGCGTTAGTTCAAAATCAACCAATCGTGTGGTTCAGTTGGTCAACTTGTCCCAGAGTTAATTTTTTACTCTCTATTGAAAAACCGGATCTTTAGCAAAGCTACTCATAAACACAGAGACACACTGATTTTAATTTATTTTGATATTGGTACGAATCCCATAAGCCACTGCCTGTGTTAACGTCTGGTGAGTGAGGTCGACTGGTTGACCTCGATTTTCCAACTGAACAATCCCTGGAAATTCCAGATGATCGGAAAAAGACAGTTTAGTAAATTCTGTTGACTATATATAAACAGCTGTGCGCCGCTTGGATTCTTTCATTCTAGTAAAAGTAACTAGGACAGATTGATTCCGATATGGTGTCGTGCACAATATTTTAGTGGTGAACTGAAATTGATTTAATTGATAGAGTACACTGTTGTTGTAATATTGAAGTGAAATAAACGAATAATAAATAATTGAGTATTTCAATAATCACGGACCCCTGTTTCGTAACACGAGCGAATACCTATGAGAAATACACCCTACGACGAAATGGAGATGATCAAACAGCAGTTTGCCGAGCAAGAGAGACGACTGATGGAAGAAAAACGAAATGAGGAGTCACGACGGCGGATGGAAAAACAAGAGGAAGAGAAACCTCCATAGGAGGACGAGGAACGACGGCGGATAGAGAAACAAGAGGAAGAGGAACGTCGACAGAAGGAGGAACGCCAACAAATAGAAAAACAAGATGAGAAAACAGAGACAAACATAAAAACAAGAGGAAAACAGTTGCAGGAAAATTCTGGAAGAACAAATCACAGGACCGAAGGAAGAAGTTGATGCAGTATGAGAAGAAGCTAGGAAATAATTCCGGGCAGTGCGGAAAGAAGTATGGGCGGTACGAAAAGTTAATGAGAAAACAATACTGCACTTGGAAGAACTAGAAAGAAAGTTGCATCATTGAAGATCCAAGACTACCTCAACCGGAATGCCACATCGAACAATTCCGTGAAACCTCCGACTTTCGATGAACAGTCACCATGGTCTCTATATCGAAAACAGTACGAAGCTGCGGCAAAAGCCAATGGATGGGTCGATGCCACTGTTTCGGCAATGTTACAGACCATCCCGGAAGACCTAAAATTGAGAATATATGGCAACCAACATAGAGAATAGTTACAAGTCATTTTACTGGTAGAGTTTATTTGGTGCAGCTGATTATAAAAATCTTTACACAAGTCATTGAAAAAAAAATACATGTCTATGACGCACAGTCATATGTCCATATAAGTCAATGTGAACACATATACACTCACATACACATACTAGAAAACACAAAAAAAGATGTACGCAATAATATATAACACAATGAGATTTGAATAAATATATGAAAGTATAATAACACAAATAGTTAAAATCTATGTGTGGAAAAGGGAGTTTGGTAAACTGAAGTAGTCGTGTAGATTATATATAGTATTCGTGGAAAGTACTTTGTTCATTATTTTCTTGAATTTATAAATTGAGAGGTTTCTGGTTTCCTCTGGCAGTTTATTATAAAGTTTTATGTCCAAGCTATTTTTAGCTGAAATTTCCAATCTATATAATTTATCAACAAGGTTGTACCGGACAATAATAATAATAATAGTAATAGTATTTTATTTCTTTTGATCATGTGAACATGATATAGAAAAGTTCAGTTTTACATGTATTGCACTTTACTAACAAAAATTACAAATAAATATATAGATAAAAAATTGAACAAGGACATAGGGAGCTTAAGAGAGTATAGGAGTGAAACTCAGAGCACAGGGAGACAAAAAGAAAATCAGAAGATTTACTTCGTTATTCTAGTGATTGGTCATTTAAAAATTCTTCACTGTATAGTATGCTTTGGATATCGGTAATTTTTTCAATTTTAGTTTGAAGAGTCTAATTTCCAGGTTTCTTAAGCTTGACGGCAGTTTGTGTGTAGGTATTTCTAGTGTTATAATTGTTGTTATTAAGGGTCTTGAGAATAATGGTCCTTACATAGGTCGGAAGCTTGTATATGTATGTGCAGGCTAGAGTGAGGATCTTCAACTCAATGAAACTTTCCCTACATGTTTCTCTTCTTTATCCCTGCCATTATTCTGTTAATTCTTTTTTGAATCACGAAAACTCTTGTGGACTTTGGAGATGCACCCCCAAGCGGAAACACCGTAGGAGATTAATTAGTGGAAGTGGGAGTGGTAATATACCAGCAGCGCATTTGTATTGCGTAATTGTTAAGTACAGAAAACAGCGGATGTTATTTTTTTGCATAATTGTGGTTGTCCCATTTGCAGTTCTCACGGATTATGACACCTAAGAATTTATTACCCTCCAATTGTTTGATGCTTCGAAAATTTGATGTTACTAGTAGGGATTAGCATAGCTGAATTTAGAAAATATGTTTTTTTTTCGTTCATGATCAGATAATTCTCCTCGAACCATTTTGAACAAGCCTTATGGTTGTAGTCGCTTCCTTTGTGAGGTTTTCAATATTGTGGCTGTTCGGTCTAATGAGATTTTTCACTCGACTTACTGGATTGCTTGCAGTGTGATAGTAAGCTTGCTGGATGATGATGTTTATGATTGATTGATTATGAATGTAAGACAACACTTACAACACGAATATTTAATCTCGTATTTACAATGACAATGAATAGAGAATGACTTATATTGACAATTTAATTACGAGATTAAATATTCGTGTTGTAAGTGTTGTCTTACATTCATAATCAATCAATCATAAACATCATCATCCAGCAAGCATACTATCACACTGCAAGCAATCCAGTAAGTCGAGTGAAAAATCTCATGAGACCGAACAGTGGCTATTCATAAGAAGTGTAGTATCATCTGCATACATTACGTAATAATCACTTTGGAAGTCATTTACATATGATTACTCTCGTTTCGGACGTCCTTCGTCTTAATGGTCAGTTCACCTGAAGACGATTGCAGATACAAGCATTCAAAACGTCATGAAAACCTTTTAAATCCATTAAGACGATGGACGTCCGATACGAGAGTAATCAAGTTACCACATCGTCTACAACCTTCAAACAATCATTAACATATATTATGTAAAATAGTGGTCCTAGGATAGAGTCCTGAGGTACTCCTGTTGTGGTGTATAATTTTTTTGATTCCTAACCGTTTGCTTCAACATGATGAACTCTCTTTTGTAGGTAACTCCTAATCCACTGTAAGGGTATGCCTCGAATCCCATATTTTTCCAGTTTGTTTAGGAGTATTTCATGGTCAACCATGTCAAATGGTTTACCGAGATCCAAAAATAAACCCAATACTTTTTTCCCTTTTCTAGGTATTCTGTTATATCCAGAAATGTTATGATTGCAGTTTCGGTACATTTACTTTTCCTGAAACCGAACTGATGATCGTTAAATGCATTATACTGAGTGAGAAATTGGGTTTTGAAGTTTGCAAAGATTTTTTCATACTCTTTTGCAAAGGGTGAGATGAGGGATATTGGTCTGATATTTCCAATTGTCTCTTGGTCACCTCCTTTGTGAATCGGTTTTATTTTTTCCATCTTTAAACATTCGGAAAAAATTCCTTCTATTTATTAAGTGGTTGAGCAAGACAGTATGACCACAGCTTAGATAAATACTAAGCTGTGGTATGAAACTTTTTTGAGAAAATCAGTGCTTACTTCATCAAAGCTGGTTGAATGGCAATTTTTCAGATTTTTTTTTATCTCTATTATATCATATTCAATGACTGGTTTGAAATATATTGAGTGTGGGATAATCTTGGAGGTTTTGGTGTTATAGGTTTTGCTTTGGTTTTTCCCATTTAGCAGCAGTGTGGCTGACTTATTGAAATATTTATTCAATTCTTCCGCGACTTGATGTGTTTCTATTTTATCGTTATTAATATTGAGTGTTATGTTATTTGTTTTTGATGTGGTAGTCCCAGTATCATTGATGGCCATCTTTATTATTTTCCATGTTGTTTCAGATGTATTATCTGATTCTGCTATTTTGGTATTGAAGAGTTTTTTTGATGTAATGAGTAGTGTTAGCGCATAAAGATCTTTGAGTTTTTGTCCTGATATTATTAGACCCTTTGTCAGCCACGGTTTTCTTTTTTTTGGCTGTTTATCAGTTTTTTCAGAGTTACAAGTGTCTCTACTGAGGTAGGAATATTCATGAGGGTTGTTTATGAGGTTGTTTTGATTACTTATGATTTGGGCTGATTGGTGATCGCTAATATTGTTGATTATTACCCTGCTGGTAAATTTATATCCTGCGAAAAATGGAAAGATTTGTATAGTCGACATGATGACCGCGAAAAAGACCGTTTTTCGAAGACCAGTTTCCAGGCTTTGCATCCTTCAGAAGGATATCGAAGAAGGAAGTAATTGTTAATAGGAGCAATTACTGGGTGGGAGAAATGTTGGAGTTTTATATATTATTTGCACTGTATATGTTCCTATTTTATTCAACTGCATGATAATAGTTGACTGTGAATTTGTTGTTGTTGTTTTAAGAAATAAATATATTGACAATTTTTTACAAGAAAAAATATAATTTCATTTTCGTTCTTCGAGACCAGATATTTTCATGAAATAAGCATTCTTCCAGGTAAAGTCAAATCAATAACAAGATATCTTTGAATTCTCAAATGGAATGCAAAATGTGTAAGTGAGTTCTTAACTTAGAAAAATATAAGGAAAAATAACCCATCAGACAAGAAAAAATCGCGAAATTGTTTTCAGATGAATTTAGAATGATAATAGTTTAAAAATAAAATGGTTACATTTCAACATAATATGCAAAACTCTGTAGTGCAATCTACTCATAAAAAAATTTAATAACACATTTGACTCTGAACTTTGAAATAAATTTTTACGCCACAATTAAAAATGTATTTCCCTACTATCTAAATGTACTAAAAGTTATTCAATCATTGATGCAAATAAACGTTTCATACATGTCTTCTCATAATGCTCTTTACATACGTTTTTCGAAAGAATTTTCAATTTTTTTCTCTCAATTGTGATAAACGGTGATCTGTTTCATATTGGGTTATAGCAATTGAACTTCATTTTTTAATTTTAATAAATGTCATTTCTTTCATTGCACGTTTTCATTCCGCTTGTTTACTTTGTTTGTCAACATCTTCATTCTTTTATATATCCAAATGATTCTGATACTTGAATCTAGCATTTTTGCAATTCATGATTTTTCTTGAAAATTTTCTATTAACAGTTGAATTATTATTATTTTAACCACAACATAATATTCTGGAAAAGAAATATCTGCAGCAAATTTATTTCCATAAAAAATGTCGAAATTTCACTTTTATATTTTGAAAAATATTCTTGAAAGTAGTGTCTTCTTTGATTGAATTATATTGATACATTGTTTTCTCTGATGTTTTGAAAGAAATCAAATTTTTATGAATTAAAATCTGGAGCAAACTTTACATTCTTTGAACAGCATCATCACAATTGGTTATGACATGTGTATCGAGGACTAATATTGCTTTTGTCAATTTATATTTCAAACAGCAACGTTCATAGATTTTCTTGACTAAAGCTTTTAGAAACATTCTACAATCTTTAAAAAATAACACTATTCCTTTTCCAATATGTTTTTTTTCCAATTTGAGGACCTTTCTCGTCTTGAACCCTATGTCAATAGAAGGATATGGTAAATAAATATTATTATTTTCAAAATCCAATTTCATCAAAGAATGAACAAATTTATTCGTGATCATTTCTTTCTTTACGAATCTTTGTAAAAGAGACCTTACAAGAATATCTAATTCCCTATATAAAAATCAGCTGTGGGACACCCCCGCACTTGACCGGCACGAGCCTCGGGAGAATGGGGTTATTTTGAAATAAAACATTGATGAAATATTTTTAGGGCAGTACGAAGTCAATCTGATCGGTCAAAACAATAGTCAATTGACCCAGTGAGATATTTGACCCCAGTACATTGAGCGGTCCTGCACCAAACGCGGGTCGTCCTAGTCAAAGCCCCCATGAGCGAGCGTCTCGGATGGTAACGCCAAGGAGCAAAATTAAACATTTGTAGCGCCAGACTGGAAAACAGTGGAAAGCTCCAACTCCAAACCTAATTTTTTTTTATTGTGTTGCTCCCTGCCGAATTCAGTTCTATCGGATACATTTTGAATAATTGAATGGCAAAGTTTTTAACTTTGCTATATTTTTATTTTTGACAGATGTCGGTTGGATAAATAATTTTGACTGTTCTGGATACAGTTTTTCAAGGGCTTCAAATGACATATTGCAAGTCAAGTTCTGAGGAGCTATAGTATCTGTCATTTTTTAATAGTTACACTTCCGTTTGAAAGATGTCAGCCAAAAACTAATGGTCGTATTCGGGGCATGCAGAAACTATATTTTCATACCAAATTTCAGGTCGATTGGTCAAACGGTTCGGCAGTTGTCGTGCAAGATTACAGAAAGACAGACTGCACTCTGGTAATGGTCTCAATTGTCCCGGGGAATTCCAAACGGATATTTCCGTCAGTTCCTCGTTTTTTTTTTCGCACGATTACATTACTTGACTACTAGGGGGGCCGGTCAAATAAAAATGGAGCTAATGGAGTAGGAGACTGAATTTTGGTTGGGAAGAACGCAATATTGCATTTCAATCATTTATATTCAAATGACTTCTTCACATTTTTTGCAATGGTTGTATTGGGCAATTTTGTAGATTTATCAAAAACACATTTTTTTAATATCATCAGCCATTTCCAATGCCCTGAGTGCATCTCCTGAACTCTCAATTCATCTTGTGGAACAAAACCATTTAGGAAAGTTAGTTTGTCCTGTTATATTCCTGAAGTCGAAAAAAAATGCCTTTGAAATTTCATTCAGTGTCCAATTTGCTGCCTTATGACCTGTTTGTAAGGCACCATGTATAACATGCATCCCGCAGCACCCCATTACCAAAACATTGACATTTTCATCTTCTGATAGGCTTCCAAAAACATTTTCAATTTACGTTTGGACCATCCATGGACACTTGCAACAACTTATTTAAAGGTAACTTTGAAGTGTGTCAGAATATCATCTGCAGATGCGTTATTCTTTAAGACAGATTCTAAATACCTGAAGAATAAGGAAGAATTAAAAATTGTTTGTATATATTCGTAAGAGAAAAACCTAACACGAAAATGTGAATCCAAATCAATCTGTATACTAGGACACACAACCAACAGACATGATGATTATAATAGTTCCTCTCACACTATAGTTGCTCAAAAGTTGAAAGCATCTGCATGAATTGTGAGTCATAAAAAATACCAAGTGAAGATAACTACTTACCTAGTTTGTACAGTTCCTTCATCAACATTAAAAAATCTCTATGTCCATCTGTCCTCTTTGGGAAATCTTGTTCAATTATTCATTAAAACACAAAAAAAAGATCACATTTCATGAGGTTTCCATCAAGTTCCTCAATGAAATAAGGAGCAATTCAAATGTAATGATGTAGGATCATTTGGTGGAACCGAGGGTAATTTTTTGTGCAATTTTAATATCTGAAAACATTTTCTTGAGCTGAGGAATTGTTTCGTTAACTGAGTTATTGGTAAATATGAAGTTAGCGTACACATGCTCCCTGAATATAGGTGAAAAACTTTTCTTACGTGTCTAAGAAGAAATGCGACGGTCTCATACCGTTCGAGTTTTCATTTTTTTTAACCTCATTTTCAAGCACCGTTTTCTCGCACAAAAATCTCTCAAAATGCTTCCTTCTTTTTATCAGTATAAACAATAAACCCTAAATCGCTTATTTCCAACACAACTTCGCCGTTTTAATCGAAAAAATTCTCCTTCTTAAACAGTTCCCAATAAACAAACTGCACACACCTGACAGATGAAATTTAGTAACTTTCCCTATTTTTCATGTTGGTAATAAATGAATCACTGCCAAAATGATAAAATGTTACGAAAAACAATTGCAACCATAAATGAAGGAGAAACTATTTATCATATTTGAATTCGAAAAGTTGGTGGTGATTCATTTATTACCAACATGAAAAAAAGGGAAAGTTACTAAATTTCATCTGTCAAATGTGTGAAGTTTGTTTATTTGGAACTGTATAAGGAGAAATTTTTCGATGAAAACTGCAATATTTTGAGCGAAGTTTTTCAGAAAATAAATTAGTTAGGGTGTATTGTTTATGCCGGTAAAAAGAAGGAAGCATTTTGAATGATTTTTGTGCAAGAAAACGGTGCTTGAAAATGAGGATACAAAAAATTAACTCGGGAACGGTATGAGACCGCCTCATTTTTCTTCCGGTTTTGTGTTCTGGAGGCAAAAACACGTAGGAAAAGTTTGTTATTTAACCGACGAAACCAAAAAGGAGGAGGTTCTCTAGTCGACGCATATATTTTTTTTTTTATTTTTTTTTATGTATGATCACGCATAACTTTTTACTGAGACGTCCGATTCCGATAATTCTTTTTTCAGTGGATAGGGTGTACTTCGAAGTTGGTCCCATTTGAATTTGAAAGATGAAATCCACCCCTAAGGGTTGAAAAATGAAGGATATTGATCACTCACCCTCTGAATTCTGGACCGTTAACCGATTCTATCAGCTATAACTTTGTACTGGGATCTTCGATTTGGATGATTCTTCTTTCATCAGATAGGGTATACCTCATAGTTGATCATATTTGGATTTCGAATGGAATTATCTGCCCTTACGGGTAGAAAAATAGGGAATAATTGATTTTTCACTTGTGAACATTGGCACACATATGTAGTTGACAATGACAGATCGCTAGTGTCATTATCACAATAAATATATTCTGAGAGGATGGAATGATATACAAAGTAATGAAATAAGCTAACCAGAACAACAAAAATAATTTATATTACAACAAATAGTAAAAGTAGATAATCATATTATTTAACTGGTAATAGTTGAAGTAAGGTGGGTAAGTAAGTATTTTGGAAGTAATCAAAAAACAAGCAGTTAGTGATTAGTAGATTTCAGCCACGAAAAATTGAAAAATAAAAACTTTTTGACAAAAAATTAAACCGAGGAAATACGGAACTCAAAAGTAAAAAATAAAATAAACCTTCTTAGTCTCCATAACTAAGCTCCTAAACTAATGTAAGTAACTAATTTTGAGTCGGCGCCAAACAAACAATCAACGAAGATCATTAAATTACTTCAAAAAAATTATCAGAATATCACCGCCCAACTCGATGCCATCATTTTACGCCTTACCTAATTCATTTGCTTGTTTGTTTGGCGCCGACTCAAAATTAGTTACTTACATTAGTTTAGGAGCTTAGTTATTGAGACTAAGAAGGTTTATTTTACTTTTTACTTTTCAGTTCCGTATTTCGTCGGTTTAATTTTTTGTTAAAAAGTTTTTTTACCTATTTTCAGAGGGTATGAGTACAATATCTTTATATTTACCCTAGGTTCTTCCCCACTGTGAACCAAAACAAAAACACTCCTATTCAGAGAGCATTTGCCGACAAAGCGAATCCGAAAATTCACGAAGTAACATCATATGCGTATATTTCCGCCAATCAAGTCTTAGTAGAGAGCATTTGCCGCGAAATTTGAAATTGATGAAGGAAGACAACAGGGCCGGCCTAAATTGTTCTTTATCTAAAATCAACTGATGTGGAATCATGTACAGCCGTTTGATTTTCCATATACACTCGTTGAATTCCCTGACTTCTGCTGAAAATTGCGAAACTCCCTGACTTTTTCAATATTTTTTGAATTCCCTGACTTTTCCAGGTTTGTGGGAACCCTGCTGTAATAGGTATTTATTGCATCGATGAAGTTATGTAACTGTTATCTAATTATTTGTTTCTTCACATATACTTTGAATACTTTCAATGAAATGATATTTTTTATTTGATTGTTATCAAATATATGTGAACAAAATCGTAATGGGCGAGGACACGAAATTTTCAAAATATTTGTAATGGATTCTACAGCTTATGATAATTTTCTTATTTTTTTAATTTTCTAAAATTTAGAAAAAATATTTAAAGTCGGCAAAATTCAAATGGATTCTTTTTAGCGCCATTGCAAAATGTTGTGAGGTAATCACCCGATCAACCAATCCCACAGTTGACAGCTTCAAATAATTTTGCAACGTTGCCATATTTTCAAATCTTAGGCCGCGCCTCCATAACACGAATGAATGATTGGCTTTCTCTTTATCAGAAATTGGTTTGATGGACCACAATGCTTCATAATATCAAAAATAACAGGGTTTACGTGCACTGTAACATCGATAATATATTGTTTTATGACAGATCGATTTTTTTTACACCCTTCAAATCCACCATCGTCGCTTGACATTGCGAATAGTGTTCTAGTTCTGACATTTATAGTAAGAAACTTGTCAACATTGCCGTTTAATGTCACAATCAACCCCTATTGGCTGCTCGAGCATTTACGTCACAAAGAGCGCCAATATTAGTAGCTTCAAAATTTGCTGATTTTCAAAACTGAATGGGAACTGCTATAATTGAGATTTGACTCGAAAAATATTTTCTGGGTACATTTATATATGCTTTATGTATTTTAAAGCATATTTAAAGCGATAATAATTTCTCGTGTCCTCGCATTAATGAATTAAAAACACAGTAGTATAATTGCTAAATCCAATGCAACAATGTACTAGAGGACAAAAGTTACGCCAATTGATAAACATTTACGACAACTGACCCTTAAATTCTTCAGAATAATGGAAAACTTTGAAATTTTGGAAAAATATGCCATATGAAGAATACCAGGCGTTACCCCCCCCTTCACAGGCATCCTTAACCAACAATTCTAGAACACATCTATGGAATCCTCAATTAAGTTTTTTTTATATCTCAACTTTGAATATTTATTTTACTACCATTCCCTTTTCAACATTTTTTTTATTTGAAATTTTCGAAAATCTATTTGTTTTCAAGATGTATTTATGTTTATAAGGTATTGATTATCTCATCATAATGGGCTGAAGGACCTAGATTGAAAACCAATTGGATCAATGTAATTGGTTCAATAAAATGCATTTATTATTATTTTCTATCCCAAAGAATGAATTTGTGGAGGCCGTAAAAAAGTGCTCCAGACAATCAATTCCAAGAGGATGCAGAACAAATTACGTTCAGGGCCTGTCCCCGAAACAGCGGATAAACTGCAGCAATACTTGGAGCTATTCGATACTCACCCTATGGGCGAGAACACTATAAGAGCAGGAAAACACCTAATTGATTCCTTAGCAGAAAACAAGAGAGAGAGATGGATTGAACTAATCGAGGAACTTGACATGAGTAGAAGTAGCCATAAAGCCTGGAGACTGCTACGGCGCCTTAGCAATGATCCAACCCACACAACCCACACAACGCAGTTTGCCAATGTCTCAAAAATCAAATAGCAAAACAGCTCACGGAAAACGGTAAGCCCGAACACCGAAATCCCAAAGCCGAAACGAGGATCCTTAGGAGACCGGAGGAGGAAACAGCAACCCTCTCTAGTACATTCACAATGGAGGAACTAAATGCAGCTATCAACAGATGTAAAACACGTAAAGCACGGAGCAAATAAAACATTTTGGACCAAGGGCAAGGCAATGGCTGCTGGGAATGTTCAACAACTGCCTAGAACCTGGACAAATACCAAGCATATGGCGAAAAGTCAAGGTAATAGCAATCCTTAAACCAGGTAAGGAACCTGGTGACCCTAAGAACTACCGACCTATCTCCCTTCTATACCAGATCTACAAAATTTGCGAGAGGATCATACATAACCGTTTAACAGAAGTCATAGAACCCCTCCTCATTCCACAAGAGGCTGGCTTCCGCCCTGGAAAATGTTGCACCACACAGGCACTCAATCTGACGCAGTTCATTGAGGATGGGTACCAAAAGCGCAAAGTTACAAGAGTAGTCTTTATAGATTTAACGGCAGCATACGACACTATTAATCTTCGGATGTTAATGCGGAAAGTCTACGAGATAAACAAAGATTTTAAGCTCACAAACATCATAAGGAGCTTGCTCCAGAATCGTATGTTCTATGTGGATTTCCAGGGAAAGCAGAGTAGGTGGCGAAACCAAAAGAACGGTCTACCACAGGGCAGCGTGCTGGCTCCCACCCTATTTAATATATATACTAACGACCAACCGCTTCCCATCGAAACTTAACAGCTACATCTATGCTGATGACCCAGCAATAGCTGCGCAGTGAAACAATTTCGAAGACATTGAACAAAGTCTAACTGAGGTACTGGAAGAACTGAACCGATACTACAATAAAAACCAGCTAAGGCCAAACCCATCAAAAACTCAAGTATGCGCCTTTCACCTCCGCAACAAACAGGCATCTAGAAAGCTGCAAGTAATGTGGAATGGAATACTACTGGAGCACGGCCCAAACCCAAAATATCTCCGAGTCACCTTAGACAGGACCCTAACCTATAAACAACACTGTAGGAACACTAAATTGAAAGTGAGCGGGAGGAACAACATCCTGAGGAAGACATCAGGTAGCTCTTGGGGGGCAAGTCAAAGTGTCGTTAAAACCACCGCATTGGCCCTATGCTACTCCGCCGGGGAATATGCCTGCCCAGTATGGTATAAGTCAGTACACGCCAAACAAGTTGATGTTGCGCTGAATGAGACTTGTAGACTTATTACAGGATGCCTGAAACCCACCCCCTTGGATAGAGTTTACCATCTGACGGGGGTAGCCCCGCCTGCTGCCCGAAGAGAAGTTGCAGCCTATAAGGAAAGACTTAAATCGTCAACTTCTGAGCGGCACCCTCTATATGGCCTGCAACTAGCATACCAGAGACTAAAGTCAAGAAATAGCTTCCTAACAACCACCGCAGATTTCCAGGAAAAAATGAACAAGTCTAGGATCGATTTTTGGAAAGCCACCAAAGACCAACATTGGATGACTCCATCCGAAAACCTAGCTTCTGGGAGAGAGGAGAGTTGGGAGGTCTGGAAATCTCTGAATAGATTCCGAACCTAGGGTCACCCTGAACAAATGGGGATACCCAGTGAGCTCCATCCTATGCGATTGTGGTGCCTCCCAGATGACTTCACACATGTACGAATGCCCGCTGTGCCCCATCCAATGCACCCACGAAGATCTGATGTTTGCTCTACCAAACGCAATCGACGTCGCCCAATATTGGGCAAGACATACTTAGTTTAATTAATTTAACAATATCTGTATACCTAACTGCTTATTTACCCTTATGGACTGTAAGTTATATATTATGTAAGATGCTTCTGACTCGAATAAATAAAAATCCTACAGAGATTCTACTATAGGTTAAGGATTCTATTATAGGTTAAGTATTAATCCATTTTTACAAGCTTTTATTTAACTTGCTTCGTTCGTATGTCATTCTGACATTCTTTCCGATTCAAAATTTGTAATCTATTTTTGGAGCCCTTGCCGACATCCGATTGAGCTGAAATTTGGCGGGTGTTCATAATTCTATTTAGATGGAAAAGCATAAATAACACGAATTATTTTAAAAAGGGAAACATTCTCAATTGAATAGAAATATTTTTCTAAAAAATAAAGAATCTACAACAATAATGAAGTTATTTTTTGTAATATCTAACAGGGTCCTTTCACAATATCTATCAGATGTAGTTCAATGTCCAGCTTGGCTTTAGCTGGGATAGTAGTTTTCCGTTAAATATTACAAAAAAAAAACTTTATTATCGCAGATATTTCAATTTTCAATAAACATGTTCTATTCAATCGAGAATCTTTCCCTTTTCAACATGAATACCCCCAATGATTATCTTGTACGATGGAAGATGTGACTAAGTTTATCTTTGAGTGGCATGGTAGATGATTCCACATCTGATTTATGAACATCCTATTCATATTATCAAACAAATCAATGAATGATTTATTGGGATACATCCGTATATAATAGGAAATTAAAATTAAAGAGCGAAGTTATCAAAAAACTTTATATTTGATTTCTCCCACATGTCAGGCAGGAGTGAAAATTCACACAATACTTAATTATAAGTCATATATCTTGGGGTAGCAGAGAACTTAGCATAGGACTTGATGACCTTATTAACAGCCTCCAAGAAATCCTTTTCAGTGGCAACCTTCCTTCTTGCTCTGATTGCAAACATACCTGCTTCAGTGCAAACACTTCTTATTTCAGCACCGGTTGAATTTGGACATAGCCTAGCTAAAAGTTCAAAACGTATGTCTCTCTCCACAGACATTGACCTAGCATGGATTTTGAAAATGTGTGTTCTTCCTTCGAGATCAGGTAGGCCGAATTCCACTTTACGGTCGAGACGACCAGGTCTCATGAGGGCAGGATCGAGAGTATCTGGACGGTTGGTCGCCATGAGGACTTTGATGTTACCACGGGGATCAAAACCGTCAAGTTGGTTGATCAATTCCAACATGGTACGCTGGACCTGGAGTAAGAAGAGAATTATGATACATATTTTGAATGGGGGAATTAGAAATGATTTAGAGTATGTTTTTCGTTCGATTTGGTACAACAAACATCTAAAATTTCGTTAATATTAAATCAAATTCATTTATTCATACAAATGTACAAGGAAAGTATAACACGTCAAAATTTAAAAATAATGATGATGATTTAAAACAATTTTGTAATAACTTCTACACTACAAATAAACTTTTGAACACAGTACAATCTAATTATACCTTGTTAAAATTGAAATGTAAGATATTCCTCATTACTATAGAAAGCATTCTTTATTAAAATTTCCTTTATCCTATGTTTAAATTGAGTTGTTGGAATGCATTTTAAGCTGTCTGGCAGCATTCTCAGCCTCCAATAGGTTAGTTCGAGGTCACACTTATGCCTGGTGTCCTATTCATGTATATGCTCATGAGTTGTGAAGCGCCCCCATTCCCCTAACAAACATAAGGTTCTCAAGAATGTACAAAAAGGGGACAATGAAAGACTCTCAGCATCCGCCGAATGTCCCCAGGTCAAGATTGCGTAGGAATAGGAATGAAATATGATGTGTTCATTGAACCATACTCTGTATACCTCATAAACATCACACCAGACAGGTTCAATGAATATTTTTCCCAAATTGCTAACAATTTAGTCAAAGATATTCTAAAATTAAAGATTGATTTTCTGGAAAATATTATTTATGTAAATCTCTCAAATATCTTTTTCCAAAAAAATCTTTAACCAAACAGCCTAGAGAACAAAAATACTATATATATATATATATATATATATATATATATATATATATATATATTGTATAAATTTAATGTCAATCTTATTAAAACAATTAAAAATATTATCATAAAACTGCTCACAAATTGATAAATGCTTCCAAGAAAATAAATTCCCTCTAGTCCTAAAAAAGGCCTTGTTACTCCAGTCTATAAAAAAGGGGACATCCATGAACCAGAGAACTATAGATCTATCTCATTGCTTCCAATAATATCATGAATGGTAGAAAAATGCATGGCAGTACAAATAACTAGTTTTTTTTAAGTAATGATTACTTCTTAGCATCTCAGTTTGGTTTCAGAAGGAACAAGACCACAGTGCTTGGCATTCTTAACCTGGTCTGATACATCCTGTGGCAATTCGATACTGTTGATTTTTGCGATCTGAGTAAGGCCTTCGACTCTGTAGATAATGGAATGGATGCTCTTACGAAAGCTCAAAAAGTACAATTTCTGTCCTTAAAATGTAAAACTAATTCAATCATACCTTCAAAACAAGACCCAGGCTGTGAGGATCTCTGGGGCATTCTCAGGGGATAGTGTTACTAATATTGGGGTTCCTCAGGGCTATGTCCTTGGACCCATAATTTTTTTTTATTTATGTTAATGACCTTAAAAACATTGAAACAAATAACACACAGCCTTTGCTGTTGATACCACGGTTTCTTTTGCAGCTGATACACTTGGGGACTCGCTTGCCAATTCTGGGTGACCAAATAGTGGCTCTGTGTAAACAGATTACTGCTTAATGAGGAAAAGGCCAGCAGAGTTGTTTCTCTTTCTTTTAGGGACACTCAGTGTGTGCAGTGTTAGATTTCTAGGGGTGCTCTTGGACGGCAAGCTCCAATGGGGTGAATATATTAACAGTCTAAGTAAGAATCTAGCAAGAAACCTATATATATATAATAATAATAATAATAATCTTTATTAGCATCAGCTCTCCATTATAAATAGTATAAATAAAATAGTAGTATAAATGTATAAATAAAATAGTATAGTATAAATAAAATAGCATAAATAAAGTACAGAACACATAAAATACAATGCACGAACAAGTTAAATTAGCTATGTACTTAGAACCAGGCATCGAACGTTTCACATGAAGTCTTGCAAACAGCCCACTATGCAATATTTCATTCCTGTGATCTATTCAACAATTAACTTAGGTCGCAGGGAACTCCCTGACAGCCATTAAAACTATATGCGATTCAATCAAAGATACACGGGACATGAAGGTTATAAAATATTTCCAAAGAGACTATGAGAGAAACTAATATCTGTTAAGAAAACTGGATCTGAAAATAAATCAGAAGCTATTTGGTGATTGATCAATTTTGAAAGCAATCATATCAAAAGTAAATCTGAAAACCCAATTTATGAATTATATGAATTCATTGAATACTTTACCAATATAGCAGAACATATCAGGTTATTACCTTCTATACCAGACTCTCAATTATTGAGTTTCAAAAACATTACTGTGTCGTTTTCATCCTTTTCTATGCAACCTGTTCTCTTCGATCTCACCAGCAAAATCTGGAAAGCATTCATCCTCTATTTGACCTAATCAATTCAATCTTTTTAATAGGAATATTCCCGGATGCCTTTAAACTCTTAAAAATAATATCCATATTAAAAAAAGAGACACATATGATACTGGAAATTACCATATAATGCCAATCATCTTTTTTTTTAATTTTTTTTTACTTTATGAAAAATATACTGACTAGATACTTTGAAGACATATATTTTTTCAACGATTGTTAATTGGGCTTTAGATTCAATCTATCAACTACTGATGCAGTAACAAAGGTAATGGAGGAATTAATCCAGGGCCTTGTTGAATAGAGATACCATATGGGTATTACCCCATGCACCTGTCGAAGGCATTTGATCCTGTTTCTCATCATGTTCTCCATGAAAAACTCAATTTCTATGGAATTAGGGGGATTACTCTAAATCGTTCCCGAGCAGTGATATATAACAACAATTTGTCCAACTTCAAGTATGTGAAAATTGGAAAATGTTTTGTTTTGCAGATTTAAACCAAACTTATTTATTCCCGTAATGATTAGAATTCCGTGATTTTGCTTGCTGTAGTTGCAGAAAGATCATAAAAACTAATTGTGACTACCGATACATCTTTGCAAAAAACACAATATAAAGCTACTAGTTCCAACTCTAGAGAGACAATAAACGCAATTGCTCAAGTCACATTAGAGAATTAAATCAGAAATTATGCAGTTCACTTTTCAACAATTACCAACATAAGTACTATGAGGACTGCCTACTTCTTGGTCTTCCAGTATATTATGAACTTAGGGAAAACTCATCAGAAGCCATTACTGTATTCAGGCAACAAAAGAAGGCTATCAGAATATTAGCTAAATCTGAATTTCGAGGTATTTGCAAACAACTATTCAAAACACAAGAAATTATGACCCATCAATGTTTATTTGAACTACTTTAGATGTGATTAAAATGTCTAAAAACCCTACTGCTTGCACTATATTGAGCTTGTCAGTGTCTATGTGTTTTTCCGTCTCTTTGATTTGAGATCTTGCTTAGGCTTATTTTTTAGTTCGTTCTTTCAAAAATAACGTTGTCATCAGTTCATTGGTGCATAAGGAAATGTTAATGGACTGCCTAAGTCTGATGTCACAAAAGGGAGGAGCTTACGAACCTTTCCATCGAAAACAGATGCATGTTCAATGCCATAAGGAATTTTTATTTTTCAGTTTATTCCTAATTGTGTTATAAATAAGGGTGGATACACTAATATTTTGTTAGAGTAAGGCCAAATTTAGGAATAGAGGTGAGGATTATAACATATTCATGACTTATTTAAAAGGCTTATTTTTTAGTTCGTTCTTTCAAAAATAACGTTGTCATCAATTCATTGGTGCATAAGGAAATGTTAATGGACTGCCTAAGTCTGATGTCACAAAAGGGAGGAGCTTACGAACCTTTCCATCGAAAACAGATGCATGTTCAATGCCATAAGGAATTTTTATTTTTCAGTTTATTCCTAATTGTGTTATAAATAAGGGTGGATACACTAATATTTTGTTAGAGTAAGGCCAAATTTAGGAATAGAGGTGAGGATTATAACATAAATATGACTTATTTAAAAGAGTTGAGGTTATGTCATTGTTTTGATTGTTATTCTGTATGTTTTGCTTAAATATTCCGTTTTATTTCCAGAATTCTAGCTAATAATGACTTCAAAACACTTAGAGCTTTCTAGCATTAACGAGTTCCTGGAAAATGACAAAAAAATAATTAAAAAAGGAGACAATTCATTAGAATCCAACCATTGCAAAACAACTAAATTTGATGCTGATTTGATGATTATCATGCTAGCATGAAAGATAAAACATATAATGTAGAGGTACTTTTTAAATTCTACTTTTTTCATAATATCACGTTTATATTGTAGATCACACTGAGTAAATCAGTTGATATTACCTCTACCACTTGTTCTTGCTCAAGGGGGATGAAATGTCACCACGTTGTCACACTGGCTCTGTTTGGACATTACAAAATATCCGTTACAGATAAAGAGTGTACTTGGAAAGATCCAAAACAAAAAACATGCCAGTAAAAGTAGCTGAAGGAATGTATCCTCTAAAAGTAATTAGAACAAAACAATGACATAACCTCAACTAGCTTAAATAAAGTAAACAAAAGACACTCACTTCACTAAATGATTTTCACTAAACTGGGTTTACAAAACCACGACACGCTTTATAAAAAAGCTATAATAGAAGTGTTTCCTACTAAAAAAAAAAAACATAATTTCAAAGTTATTACATATTTAGGCCATTCCAACCAAAATAAAATTCGCTCTTTTTTGAAAAAAACATTAATATCGCATAATAAAACAGATAATAATTTAAGTAAGTTTATTAAGAACAATAAAGATAAAACTGAGAAATCTGATGGTTGGTTGAAAGCTGACGAGCCAGAGACAGAGTTGGCACTTAGCTTCCCTTGACACTGCGACCAGCTGGGGTCTATTGTATCACTCTGTCGTCAGTGGTTCCTCATTCAAACAGGTTTGTGCCTTTAATTAGGTTAAGAAGCCTGTTGATAAGGTTCTTCGGATTCATGCCTGTTTCCGGGCTGATCTCTCCAAAGGTTCTGTGTCGCCTACTACTTAGGGCGTCACAGTCGCCCTCCTCTTCATCACACAGCCTACACTCCACGGTTTCCCTGCGTACTCCCATGGTGTTTAGGTGTTTTCTTAGGCCGCAGTGTCCAGTCAACAGACCTATTATTATACGAGCCTTCGTTCTGTTCAGGTTCAGAAGGTCAGCCGTCAGGGTCCGGTTTGGATGCCCTACCATGACTTGTGTATTTGCCCGACAGTTTGATCCCAATATTTTTATCCACTCGTCGATCAGGGTCCTGCATCGGTTTTTGCTAATCCCATGTGCAGGTTCTGGCCCTGTGAATAGCGTTTCAGATGCTTGTCTAGCTAGCTGGTCCTCTTTGACGTTGCCTTCAATGCCTCTATGACCTGGCACCCACATCAAGGTGACCTTGTTGTGTTTTGCCAGCTCGATGAGGTTCTGGAGGTAGTCCCAGACCAGTTTGGACTTTATCTGTATAGAGTTGAGTGCTTTGATAGCACTTTGACAGTCAGATAGAATGTAGATGTGTTTTTTCCTATAACCACTTTCTAGATTCTTCTGAAAGCATACCATGATAGCATGTGTTTCAGCTTGGAATATCGTGGAGCATTTGCCAAGTGGTATTATGTAATCCCTTCTTGGCCTTACCCCATGTATTCCTGCTCCCGTTCCTTCAACTGTCTTTGAACCGTCTGTATACCAGACTATGTCCGCAGTTGATTGTGATTCTATACTCGGGGCCCATCCAGATCCATCAATTCGTGTTTCGAATGGTTTTCTGATAAATCTGGAGTATATAAATTAACTTGTGACTCCTGTGCAAGTTTTTACATAGTCCAAACAGGCAGAACATTCAAAAAACGATTATCAGAACATAGGAACTGTTTCGTCAATAGAATGACAAATTCAACTTTCACTACTAACCTCTTGACTGGAAAACATTGTTTTGTTAACGATTTCGAAATCTTACATACATAAAAGAAAGGTTATAAACTCGACCTTCGAGAAAATCTAGAAATTAATAAATGCAAAAAGTCCCTATCAACTTTAATAATTCTCCCTTTTGGAATTTGTTTTATTGAAGATTAAACAGGTAATGGATATTACCTCCGTTCTACTTGGTCTCATTCCGTATAAATACCTATTGGATAATCCTCAATATTCTTAATTAGATTCATATACCTGCTACTACAGGCCCTGACTATTTAATATGATACATCGTGATTGAAAAGTTAGTATTATCTGTTGTATAGCGAAACACGTGTCGTGGTTTTGTAAACCCACTAAAATAATTTAGTGAAGTAAATGTCTTTTGTTTACTTCAATATGGATTTCAAGTATCGGCTGCATCAATTCAAAATAAAGTTCCAGCCATCGTGTCTAACGTCATGACTTAGGAACTCTATTTTTGAGAAGTGTAGTGTGTAAGGATGCTTTTTGTAAAATGGGCCCCATTTATTTTGTGTTCCACAGATCCGAATATTCACTGTATTCAGTACTAAAGGAAAGTCCAAATTTTGACGAATTAACTGATATTTTCGTGGTCTATCATATTGTATGCATTGAATTTTCTGCAATTTAACGACACTAATTTCATATCCGATTCTCTACCTGTCAAAATCTTCAAAAAGAAAATTAACCTCAAACTTTAATGGTACAAAATACGAAAAACAATAACACGATGCTTTCTTTATGCAATATTCAGGGCTTCTAATTCTAGCTTTGCTATTGGTGAAATTTGGTGGATGTCACTTTTCAACCAATGGCAAAGCTAAAATTGGAACCATCGAACAGTTCACCTCAAAAAGAAAGGTGAGGAAATAAATACACCCTGTGTGGTCTGTTACAGTTCACTGAATTAAAACTAGAAACGAAATTGGCGCCATCTAAAACTCGATTATCAAGTAGGCCAAGTTGATCCCAAACTTTTACTGCTATAAGTGCAAGCACCAGGGTTTTTAGGCATATTAGGTGTGATCCATAAGAATTTAAAACATTATTGATAGTCCGACATTCATGATCATGACACAAGAGGATATACCTATATGTAAACTAACAAAATCTATGAATAACTCTCTCATCTTCAACATATACAATATTCAACTTGAAAAACTTGAGAAATTAACCATTTACTGCTTCAAAAAGACAATTCTTTCTACTCTCTCAAGGGATATGAGAAATGTCTGAAACAAGGGGGTTTTACTACTCATATTCACTGAAAAAGATGCATTTTAATTTGTCCAGTGTTTTATTTATACTTACTTTTATTCTCTATTAAATTTCCTATACTCTCCTAGATATCTACTACATATTTTTAAATAAAGAAATATATTCTATTCATTTTGCATACCTCATTATCACCACCAGCACCATCATCGAACCTTGCTCCTCCAATGGCATCAATCTCGTCAAAGAAAATGAGGCAAGCCTTCTTGGATCTGGCCATTTCAAATAGCTCTCTGACCATCCTAGCTCCTTCCCCTACATATTTCTGCACTAATTCGGATCCAATGACTCTGATGAAACAGGCATCTGTACGATTGGCTACAGCTCTGGCACATAGGGTTTTACCAGTACCAGGGGGTCCAAAAAGTAAAACACCTTTGGGTGGTTCAATGCCTAGTTTAACGAATTTTTCTGGCTGGAATGTTATAAAAACTGATATGAATACACAGTAAAAAAATCTCTTGAAATCGAAAATATCTGCAAAGGAGTTTGTGTAAGAACACATAAACGAATAAAGAAATAAAAATATTGGAGTATGAAAGAGTCAAATAACTTGTTACACCACCCCTAACAGCTGATCAAAAATTAAAAATGTTTTATTTTAAATAAGTGAGAAAAAAATATTTCTGTTGAAAAGATAAACATTCTCAAATGATTAGGAAGATTGTTTTCATCATTGTGAAGAGAAATTGCTTCTAGAAAATGTGTTTCCCAATTCTTCTGGTCTTTTTGATGATCGTGGAAGCATGAAATAGATTTTCGTCAACAAAAATGTATTGAAAAAACTACTGAATGAGATGCCACTGTGATTTCTGGCAAGTACTCCTTTTTAGAAAACATTTTTCTTTGCCTCATTGATCTATAATTAAGACTTTGATAGAAATTCAAATAAATGTCTGAATAAAAATGCAAATTTTCACTTTTAGATTTTTTCTTTTGAGTTAAGAGTCCTTTCACAATATCTATCCAGCGAAGATTTATCCGGGGAAGTAGTTGTTTTCTATTAGATATAACAAAAAACAACTACATATTTATCGTACATTTTTCAATTTTCAGAATCATTTTCCTATTCAATTGAGAATGCTTCCCTTTTCAACATGAATCCCTCCCAAGAAGTTATCTTAACGACGGAAGATAGTGACTAACATTTATCTTTCATTCATTCAAAAACATTTCCTTTACATGTTTGAATACTCCTGGAACGTTTGAAATGTCGCTCTCAGCATATTTCAGTTTACCTTGATATCAAAACACTAGATCAGTATCAGTGATCCATACACTGTTTCAATTATCGATTAAAACCTGAGTGGGATTTTATTGTAGAGACGTTATTTTTTATCTATGGATAATGCTTTGAAATTGCTATTTTCACCTACACAGCTTGGATACTAACATATAACATAGGTCAGGACTTCAATTTGTTTATTTATTGTTTACCTGTGAGAAGCATATTAGTTATCATTTATTTTATTATTTTTCATTCATTACTAAGAGCAGCTAGTCAGTCATACATTCGAAGTTCATAGTTACTTTATTTTCATAATGTTCTTTTACACTTAAGTGATTGTTTTAAGACAAATTTTATTGTTTTAATTTGTGTGTCCTTGATTTCAGTGAAGCTAAGTACCTCTGTGACAAAAACTATGTTTTATATTATTTTAAATTCAAATATTATATATATTTTGACCATTATCTGACCGGTTACAAACACTTGTAAAAATGTGTAACTTGGTTAATAAATCTATCTATTCATGTTGAAAAAGTGTAGTTTATGTAGAGGCACAATTTTAAAGACAATAACATGAAACGACATCTTGTTGGTTGTTGCCTGGCTTTTATTTTGAATACAAGGGGTAAACACCTACCCAAAATATGTACACTATAATTAATTATTGAAAAATATTGAAAATAATAATAAAAGATTGGAAGTGTACTGATAATACTGAGAGTGTATTGAAAATACTGAAAGAATACTGAAAGTTGAAAAAGAAAACCTGATGATCGTGGAAGAGTGAAATAGACTTTCGTCGACAAAAATGTATTGAAGTCCTAGTGAATGCGATGCCACTCTTGCATCAATGTTACAAATGGTTTCTGGTGAGTACTCTCCTTTCTGGAAAACATTCTTCTTTGCCTCATTCATCTATATGAGTCCTTAATTGAGACTGGAATAGAAAATCAATTAAATATTTGAATAAAAATGCAAATTTTTACTTTTAGATTTCTTTTTTTGAGTTATAGTCCTTTCACAATATCTATCAGATGTAGTTATTTTCTGTTAGATATTACAAAAAATAACTTCATTATTGTGGAAGATTTTTCAACTATCAAAAAAATATTTCTATTCAATATTAAATTGAGAATGTTTCCCTTTTCAACATGAATACCTCCTAAGAGGTTATCTTGAACGATGGAAGATAGTGACTAAAGTTTATCTTTCAGTCGCAGATGATTCCACATCAGATTTTATGAACATCCTGTTCATGTTATCAAACAAATCAGTACTGAAAGGTTTTGAAGATAATGAAACTATATTAATAGGAATTGAGGATATTGAAATGTAATGAAGTAATTGAAAATGTACCGAAATGTACTTACTTGGTAATGAAATGTAATGAAAACATATTCAATTCAAGGAAACATATTCAAGGTAATGAAAATATCATAACTTAATGGAATTTTAAGATCATTATGAACCCACCACACGACCCAAAAAAACAGTACCTTATGGAGTTCATCTATATTGAAATGAGAATGAAAGTTTTCTAATTCTTGTAATATATACAAAAAAATCGACCTGAGAAAATTTTTATTTGTATTACTTGCTTGAAGCTTTGGAAAACAAATATTAACTCCTATACAAGCTCAGACACATATTTATAGAAAATAAAGTAACTCTTATCAATATATAATGGCACATCAGACCAATTCATCCGATTCAATTAGATCATAAAGCAAGTCAAAAACCTATTCAGTACTCTTATCAGGGTGTCCCAGGACATATAAACATTGTTATAACTTTTGAATGCACGAAAAAATTTTTTTTCGTGGGGATACTAAATGGAATTTCCATCACATCAGATCAGGTACACAAAAGAAATTTTGTTAAAAAAAAAGTTTTTTTTTTAATTTTGCATAGGTATACCAAATTCCAATTCATTGATGTGAAAAGTCAAAATGAACGACTTCCTTTATCAATGTTTTATACTGTAATAAGTTGATATCCTTAACTTCTGCCTTACAGATAAAAAATATCAAAGGAAGACAATAAACCATATTCTACAAGACAATTTTATGTGTGATCATTTCATTGAAATATTCTCATGACTTATTTTAAAATTTTCTTTCTGAGATTATCTATATATAAATTGTTGAAATCTTGTGAATGAGACTCTCGATTCTTTTGACGATAATCTGTTTTCTGTTTTTCTGTCTTTCTGTCCATTTTATTTTGAACAGAATGACTAGAAGAGTTTAATATAGGAGGATGATATCTTTAACACAGTAGTGTTTTTCTGTATCCACAAGGAATTTTTCATAATTGGTACTGAACAATCCAATTTTTTTTTGTTTGTCCAAATTTATAACATCTATTATACAAATATTTTGCAAATGTTAATTTGTTTGAAAATATGAAGAGGGTGTTTTCATAAAATCAGATGTGGAATCATCTGCGACTCAAAGATAAACTTCCGACACTATCTTCCATTGTTCAAGTTAACCTCTTGTGGGTATTCATGTTGAAAAGGGAAACATTCTCAGTTGAATATTGATAGAAATATTTTTCTGAAAATTGAAAAATGAAGATATCTAAAAGAAAACAACTACTTTCCCGGCTAAAGCTATGCTGGATACTGAACTATATCTATATTCCTAAAAATTGTAAAAGGATCACAGAATCTGAGAAGCTTCAAGTCTTTGTTGCTGGAACATATTATAAATGCTAAACTTTAAGTTTAAACTCTTAAATTCAATTTTTTTTATTTTTAAAATTTTAAGTTTTTAACTTACTGTTAATATTGTGTTATTGTAATGAAATATCTGTTACTACTGTTTACCTACTGTTTGTATATTAGGCTTGACTATTTCAATAAATTGCTTACTTAACTAACTCAAAAGAAAAAATTTGAAAATAAAAATATTGCATTTTCATTCAGATTATTATTTGATTTTATATTACATATATATATATATATATATATATATATATATATATATATATATATATATAGATGAATGAGACAAAGAAAAATTTCCAAGAAGAACTCACCAGAAATCATAGTATTGTTTTTTTATTTTTCCTTGGATAATACAATACCTGTGTTACACTTTCATCCAAGACTCTTTGCAGCAGATTTGACCAAAGAAAAGTAATTATTAAATTATATTTATTCACTCATTTGGGTTTGGGAACCTGATAAAAAATTACAGTAGTTCTTTTTTTTATAGTATATACGAAGTCAATTGAATCTGTTTATTCTCATCTCAAAATATAGGGTTCGTTCAAATTCGTACATGATAATGCCAAATAACAAAGAAAAATAGAAAATTAAATAAATATTAGTCCGCATAATAAGTAGTAGAACAAATGGAGTGGAAACCGTTCGACGCGTAAAAACCAGTCGATAATTTTTGCTCACTGCTTGTTGCATAAATGACCTTAAATCACCATACATTATTTTTATTGCTCTTCAGTCTTTTGCGGTCACCAGAATAGTGATGTGGTATATGTTTGTGTGTGTAGGTATGTATGGGTGCAACATGGCATATTGGAGACCATTTGAAGAACATGAAAGAAAAAATCTCCGCCTATGGTCGGCATGTGAGACCATAGCGGCAAATCCTATCATTTTATTTTCAGTTTTTTCAGCTCATTCAACTGACATTGGAAACATAAAGGAGTAATGAAGAATAAAATGGAGATTAGTAAATGATTAGTATTTGAAATAAATACTTTTTTTCACTTCTGTCATCAGAAATGAACATTATTGACATCATTTTTATCCCAAAAAATTGTTTTTCTAAAAGAAGGGTTAATAATAGGCAAACTGTATAATTGAATAATGTCAGTTTCTATTAATCACAGCAGGAAAGAAAGGCTCTGTACACATGAATGTGAATTTGTGTTCCAACAAAGCTTCTAGACAGTTGAGAACTCGTCATGTCACCTTCACTATCCATTTTTGCCCAATTTCACTATCTGTTGTTGTTTCTGTTTATAAATATGCCTATTTTTCGACATGACTTCATTTCAAAAATTATCTGAACGAACTTTCATCATATTTTCATAATGAATATTTTGGGGGTGCAGATATTGATAAAAATAATATATACAACATCGCTGAGAGGACTATTATAGCTCACACATCTTAAAGCCTCCCTTGTTGCATTGCTCCGCAGGATTTAAACTTGGCACTTAGGCTATAATGGTACTTTGGAATGAAAGTGGAGTATGTAAATATGGTAACCACGGCTACAATTATTGGGTTCAAAAATGTTAATTCTAATATATACACTTCATTCTGAAATATTTTAAATAGGATCCTATGAAAGTGGTTATCAATATGACTTACATGTAAGAGAGGAGTTTCAACAACTTCCCTCAACTTCTCAATTTGTTCTTTACATCCACCAACATCGCTATAGGTAACATCAGGTTTTTCTTCAACTTGCATCATTGTTACAGTGGGGTCAATCTTTGGGGGGAGTGGAATATGAATTTGATACTTGTTACGATCCACACTGTAAAACATCATTCACTCAAAACCATTCAAATAAAGCTACTATGGATGGTAAGTTCCCTGATTATAGTAATAAATTTCAATTTAATGCATACACTAAAAATCCCTTAGGCCACGTTTTTTTGTCACTATGACAGCGGTACAACAATGAACAGCGGAATACTGTGAATTCAACTACAACAATTTGGCGGCAATTTACGGTGTTTTGTATGGAAAGAAAATACGAAATCGCGAAAAAATGTTACAAGAAACGGGTATTTAATCCGTTCAGCGACATACAATTTAACCTTTTCACGGCGGTTAGCTTTTTATGCAACTTCGTCTCCAATACGGCTGTTGGGAACTGGGGCTGATCAACACTGTTCCCGCAGTTAGGTGAAGGAATAATCTCATGTACTTATATGGTTCCCGCAGTGAAACGCTATATTTATCCAGAACCGTACTTACAATTATCTAGGGGCGACTATAATCTTGACTGGCTGCTATTTTCGCCATGAATAAGTGGAAAATTACAACTGTACTCAATTTGGAAATAAAAAAAAAGGAATACCACGAAATTTTTAGGGTTCGAAACAACCTTTTGTCTTGTCAATAAGTGATGGTTACGATCAATAAAAATTTCTTAGAATTAACAATAACAAATATACTTCAATTTCAGAACACATATAAGTATGATGAAAATAAGCCGAATTCACTTACAGAAGGAAATATACACTCAAGGAATATATTAAAATTTATTAGATTCAATAAGCACAAAGTCATGCTCACTGTCACTTTTCATTAAAAGTTCATAAAGTTCCTCTTCGTTTAAATATTTATTTTCGCTAGACATGTTTTTCGATGTTAGATTAGTAAAAATTATCTAAGCTACATTTGATTGTTCATTAATTCAACTGGGCACTTATTTTTGTTATAAAAAAATAATAAGTTCAAGATACACCAACTTATTTCCCTGATACTTGCAGGCTCAGGTCACATCGAAACGTTAGTGTTGCAGCAAGCCGATCTAATAAAAAAATACATAAATTCGGGAAACAATGCCTCGGAGTTCGTGCCTGATGAACAAAATGCCGATTCATACGGCTCCCGCAGTGAAGCACAAGAGTTTTGAAACATTTTGTAAACGTCACAGCTAAAAACAAAATACCATCTACAGGCAACACAAAATACATTAAAAATCGCTGTACCCGCAGTTAACACACAAAAAGGTCCCGCTTATTTATCCGATTTTACATAGATATCCGCTTCCCGCAGTGAAAAGGTTAAAAAAGCGAGAAACGCCTGTGACACAAACTCAAAAATTAACGAGCAATTCCAGAAAAAAAAGTTAGTTCTAAAGCTCTCACAAAACAAGAAATTGTTGAAATGGCATTATCTTGGAATGACGAAGAGCCTACAGGACTCCAAAGAAAATTTAACCACATTGCTGTTTATGAATTAGCCTGGAGAGGTGGAGTAGCAGCAAACTGTAAGATATTTAATTCTAAAATAGAGACAGACAACAGTGGACAAGATACTTTAAGGATTGCATATAATCCAGTATTTTCTAAAGCAGCGCAAGGGGGAAATCAAGGATTGGCCGACAGTGAATGTCTGTTGCAAACACCAAAGAAGAAAATATATGTCCAGTAAGATTGTTCAAACAAATTATGAAAAAACACGGAAAAGTTTTTTTAGCGCCAAATGCTTTTTGGAAAAAAAAATGGATTCAAAAGGATGGTATGAGAATTCTCCTATTGCAATAAATAAACTACGTAAATAGACCAAATCTTCGGCGAAAAATATTGGACTTGATGTCAAGCAAGTAAAAATTACAAACTATTCCAATCGAGCTGCTGCCATAACTGAATTGTCTAGGAGTGGTAATGGTAAACAAAAATTAGTGAAAATTCCAGAAGAGCAATCCGTCATCATGAAAACCGTACCTTCAGTTGGACCAAGAACACCATACTAAAATCATAAATTCCATTCATACTACCATTAGAACTACTACGGAAAATACAAGCACGCAGCAAAAAACAAGGAGGTTCTGAAAATCAATTTGTATATAACAATTGTGTTATAAACAACTGTACTTTCCCCCCAAAATAAATAAAATAATATTTACCTTGTTTGTTAATTTAGTGACTTAATGACTAAATTACCTGATAAGAAAATTAAATTAAATATGTATTCATTAAATTGTCGTACCGAATTACATATATGGGAGATCAGTCGAAGATGGCTCAGCTCATAGAGAAATTAATTTCTCTATGGCTCAGCTGCTAACAATACGCACCTCTATAATTCAAGTTTCCCGCCCTCATCTCATACCCAACTCTTACCGCCAAGTATAAGGTAAACGGTCTTGCAGTGTAGTATGAGACGAGAAGCCAAAGTGATGTGAATTGATGTAATTTCAGTGACCAGTTGCAAAGAAGGTAACTTACTTAAATTGTTTTTAAATCTAATTGTAAAATGAATACACATGCAAAGTACATTCATTTGTGAGTATTTATGGTATATATTGTATGCTTAAATATTTTTTTCTAATTTTGACATTTAACGTGACACTTTTCAAAACTCGTTGACGTTATCAAATGTGTTACTTTCCATCACTAGTTACGAAAAGTAAAAAATTTCGCAACTGGTGATGACATAGTATATTCTTCAACGAGCGAGAAATGTGGCCATTACTCGGGAGAATGAAGTTTATCGACGCGAGCCGAAGGCGAGCGTCGTAAATAATTCGAGCGAGTAATGGCTATTTCTCGCGAGCAGAATACTATACTTTTTCTGTGACTTATATCAGGACTATTTGAAAATAAGATTCATTTGTGAAGGAAATCCTGAAAGAGTGTAATTCATTTAATTGCATAATAGGAAATTTTTTATTGAATGAAAAAATCTATAATTATATTTCGAAAAATTTCATAACATAAACAAAATCATTTTTTGTTGATGAAATTAATAGTAAAATTGGAACAGTTGGAAATCATAACTGAAGGTATCGAGGATTCTATATCCAAATTCACATTTCAATTTTTCATTTCCGAAGTGTTCTGTGCAATAAATGTTTGTGAGATGTTATCGAAGTAAACTTAACATTTATAATTTGAGTTTCCTTGACTTTAGTCAATTCCACTCAAGTATTTTTCGTTAAATTACCAAGCATTGAAATTCTCATTGAAATATCAAGTTCACTTCGACAAAAATCATGAGCGGTCAGGGGACCCCCGAAGTTCCTTTATAGGAATTGAATGTGTTGACATTTGATTCTGACAGGACCAAGTGTAGTTGTCAAACATACTCATATATAACAGAAAGAGACAGAGAGAGAGAGAAAGTCGCATGGAAAGGCATAATTAAGATGTCTAAAAACCCTGGTGTATTCACTGATTCGATTTTGTTTAGAATTTTTGGGGGACAACAAATGAAAAACGTTAAATTCTGCTTAGAACTTCATTAGTAGATGGCGCGGTTAAGGAATGTTTGTTGTTTGTGTCACGCAAAATGACAAACTTCAAACCTTTGAAATTTTCTTTTTCTGTCAATATTGCTTTATGCAAAAAATTGTGAATTGATCGTTAACAAAGATTATAGTCTACGAACAAGATCCCGCTCAGAACAGTTGACGCGAAAATGAGATTAAATCCTCGAAACTTACTACAATGTTTACATCTGTCTGTCAAAAATCAGATTTTTCTTGAGGTCCACCTGGCGATTTTTCAAAGTGATTTCTTCTCAAATGGCCTTTTTCGGATCATGGAAACTTCCACGAAGGAATGAGAAAAGGTAGGATAGTGGACTGATGTCTCTAGATGATGAATTAACTTTAAAATAGAGGGGATTGGAAAATGTCCCCGATGACATTGTTCTATTAAACTTTCCGATACAAACTATTACCAAGCCATTCACTGCCCATCTCTGCCGGACTATTACCTCTCTAACAACCTTCTGACATGAACAAATTCAGAGAGTTCATTGTAGATATCATAAATTCTGTTGATGAAGTTGAGAAATCGATGAATCCTGGTGTGCGACAGTCTAGGCTGCTTCCAGCTCTCTTAGAATGACTTCGCCGGAAAAGGTGAGCCCTACTAACAAAGATGAGGGGAGAAAAAAATAATCTAAATGCTTTTCTTTCATTTTTCAGTAACACCCCGCATGAGATAATCGGAGGAGGGCGATCTAAACCAAGCAGTTGTTCGGAAGAACAAGGCCCACTCCCAAGATAGATAAGGCTAATGACTATGATTAGGATGATTATCACTTTTTAATAAACACATTAATTTCAAAAGCGTGGACTTTTCATTCTATGAAGATATATTGATTTTGGCTAGTGAATTCCGAACCGTCCCAGAGGGTCCCATAGCTCTTTGGAAGAAAATATCCACTATATTTAGAATTTTCCAATACTTTCAGTCAGAAGACTGTCATCTCATGGAAAACATTTTATACAAAATATATATAATATAAAAAATAAATATAAAAGTAATAATAAAATTATTTGACTTGCTAGTTACTAGATACATTACAATTACGAGTTGAAAAATTATTCCAATGGGCAAAGGTTCAGAGAAGATTCAAATTAATTTATACATATACGAGTAATTTTACTAGTAGTGGAATAATGTTAGATTTTAGCTTCAGAAAGTTAGGGGACTGCGGGAACTTTTTACTGTACATTAGTGATGATGTAAGAAACAACATATAAAAAGTTACCAACCGTAAAGTATGTGCTTAATCAATTATTTAACAAATAAGTTGCCAAATTACATTGTATATTGAATATAAAAAAAAATGAATAAATAATGGTGCCACTCGCAAAAATGGAAAATGTACATCAAAAGGTAGATAAAATTTTTATTTAAAATAAAACTGTAAGCTGCAGAAAAAATGTGAGGAGCGATCTGAAGTGCAGCGGAGGAGCACACAGCGCTTTACACTAAATTTGTTGTAACTTTTTATCTAATTGATTAAATTAAGATAACAAAAATTTTACTGAAAGAAGAAAAATGCAGCTAACGAGAAGTCATGTTGATGAAAGTGAAAAAAATATGTATAGGAATAGTACGTTTTATTCTCAAAATAAAAAAAAATGTTCACAGACCGTCTAAAGTCTAATTTTTTTTTATTTCCAAGATAAACATCTGAAATGTTCACAGATTACTCTCAACATGAAAAATAAAAAAAGGACAATTAAAAAAAATGTATTTCGAAAAATACAGAGCTCAAAATATTGAATAATTTCAAAAAATTACAAATTTGAATTTTGAGGCCATGCTTCAAAAACGCTAGTTTAAAATGTGATATTAAAACTTTTATATATGGGATATAACAAAATTTGTTGAGTGGAGGCCACATTTTTCAAACGAATGAAACAAAAACACTTCTCATGAATACCTCGGCTGATTTCGAAAATGGTCCAATAGTCTCAAAATGGCAGCTGTTGAAAAACTTCGCAATATTTCGTTTGATAGAGCTTCACTATCTCACAAATTTTATCCGATTTTTTTTTCTTTCAGATGTACACATAAATAACAAATAGGTAGCTGTAAATTATCATTCATGAAATCTACCTCTACGACTGGTTTTTTCAATGTCATATTCTGGTTCAGCGACCTCAAAAACCCCTATAGCATCAATTTGGGTAAAATTTTCCTAACAAAATTGTTATTCATTGTTTAAACAATTAATAAACAAGCAGTGCACGAACTTTTTTCTGCAAGCAATTCCTAAGTAATATCAGGATGGTTTTAGGTTCCAGGATTCCAAAATAATGCATGATTTTAAGCTATTTTTACTCCGCTATATGAAGGTAATTTGAGTTCTTGCGATAAGATAGTCGTGTTCTCTGCCAAAATAGTGAACACCTCTTAATTTGTCAAAAAGCTGAGAGGTTCTTTCACTCAGATAGGATTTGAACCAATTGAAGCTTCGTCCTCTGAAGCTGTAGAGATGAAACTTACGTATCAATCAAAAGCTTTAGATATGTCGCAAAACACTTCCTTCAGACTAGAATATAGATTTTTCAGAAAGCTAAAGAGATTGCATCTCCTGTACTTTTATTGGTTTGAAAGCTCAATTAAGTAATTGTATGTAATTTACAGCACTTCATAAAATCATTATCCGCTCCATCATAAGATTTTTATCACGAGCAAACAGGGACAGAAATACTTAAGTACCAACTCGGTGGAGCTGTATCAATAGAAAATTAACCATACAAAATAAATTGGTACGGTTCATAATTAGAATTATTTCGGAACCCTCTCGAAAATTCTATATTACACTCAGGGTTATTATATATATAATACTGACAATATATAATAACCCTGATAACACTGACATAAGTACATGGAATAGTTTGTTCTAAAATATGTAACATCGATCGATCAACCTCAAAATATTTCACAACGAATTGACATAACCTTAAAGGCGACAAAAGCACAATCACAGAACGGATCAGACACAAATCACAAAAACACCCTGTGTGGTCTGTAATTGCAGTTTACTGAATTATGACAAGAAACGACGTCGGCGCCATCCGAAACTCTAGATAACTCCCTTTATCAAGTGGGCTGGTGTCCCCCAGTTTGTCCCAATAGTTTACAGGTATAAGTGAATACACCATGTTTTTAGACATCTTAGGCATAATGCATTTTCCTTACCTTACATTTTCAACACATAGCGCAAGCTGCGTAAAGGAACTTCGTTCCAAAAAAGCTCTAGTGTAATTGTAAGTAAAAAAAAAATATATTTGAAATGATTTTGGAAATTGGAAATAATAAAATTTGTGACAAACTACTCACCCAACCCTCATTCCCTCTTCAATATCTGTGGGCGCCACTGAATCTGCTAAGTCAACCACAAACTTTGCGAATTGTTTGACATTGATGATGTATTTGGGATCATCAGTATCTGCGTTTATGATTTTCGTACAGCGAGCTACTTGCAGAGGTTGTTCATTCTGTAGGGTTTGTTTATCAGCTGCCAAATCCCACAGAGCAGGAGGTGCCAACCCAGTATCAGACTCTTTAATTCCAGTCAACTCATTTACTCGCTTGATTATTGTTTGGATGTCATCTTCACAGGTTTTAATTGTTTTTGTGTACTGTCCTTGTCCCTGCATAATAAGGAATAATGGAAAACTGAAACCGTTTTGCATAGGAAATATAACTTACATATGTCTTCAACAAGGCTATGTCTCCTTCATCCAATGCTGCGGAAAAATAGATAAAAACCATAAGAACTGAAAAAGCTGAGATATAACCCTAAAACTTACATTTTATTTCCTTCTCGGGTTCTTCTTTGTTGTCTTTAAGTTTTCTCATATCATCTCCTAAATGATCCGGCATATTGAAGCTTGATTTTCTCCCAATTCAATAAAATCTAATAATTTAAGTAAGACAATTACAAGCAAATTTTATTTGAAAACGTCAGTCGTCAATTCGAATTAGACAATTGACATTGTTTTTCAGGTTAGATTTAAAGGCTGTTTCACATGAACGAGAATGCTGGAAATTGGAACTGGATATGTTCGATCAGATTGTTCAAGTGAACAGAAAAGCATGTATATCGATGCTGAAGGGTGAAATGAACTTTGAAAACTCCAACTGAGATGTCGGCAACATAGCAAAAGCTATTTTTCTCTTGTATGCCGTTCGTTATGTTATTATTCGGAACCAACGAGAGTAAACGTTATCTGAATAGGAGGTCCTAATAAGCTCTAGCCAATTAGAATCTTGTAGCATTAACCCATCATAGTGACGTACATGGACGTGAGTACAGGTGGCCCACGTAACATACAGAGTGTTCCAATATACATTAAAGAGCCTGTAACTCTCAGATACCAGAGTGCGGAGTGCGCTAGTCCGCCACTGTCCAGTGAGAATGGTGGCCATGACATTTCCATATACGTCACTATGACTCACAAATAATCTTTCATCTCTTTCTATTAGTGTCACCATTGTCTTATGGGGACTCTCCTACTCAGATAACGTTTAAGCTGGATTTATAGTTAGACGGACTGTAAACGTAGACGCACTGCAAAAAGATCAACTATAGATTTTATGTACTCTTGTTTATAAATGAACGTAAACGTATGACGTAACGTAAGTGAAACGGACTGGAACGGAAGAGTTGGCCAACTTTCATCTTTTACACTACGTTTCTTGCGTCCGGCCAATCAAAATAAAGAATTATGTGTTATGTTTTTTACAAGACGTAATTATTCATTAAATACTGGAACAGTCATTCACGTATACTTAAAAAATTGATCTGGATCAGCAGTCTTTATCTTTAAAAAATTATTGTAGGCATTCTCTACTTTTCTATTACGGTTTATGGTTCTTGTTTTGTAACGTCTTAGTCGCATAATTATTGTTCTTCGAGTTTGTCGACACTTTTCCAATGCTACTGCACACAACAACAGTCCCACGGCACCAAGAAGCATACCTTCATGTATTTCATAATCCATTGTGACACAGAAAACGAAGCATAGATAAATATTTAGAATATAATACAAATCCAAACCAACACAGGCTGTTTATGATTCGTGTAATGTGTAGGTTATGTTGAATATCACTATCACTTCTACCCATGCGCAAAAATTCCGTTCCGTCGATTTATAAACTCAATAATATTTTACAGTCCGTTTGTTACGTATACAGTGCGTCTACGTTACAGTCCGTCTAACTATAGGCCCGATATTATAATGTCAGTTTAAACTCTTGAGTGACGTCATCGAGTTTAAACCTTAAACCCTACCTCAGGTATGGTTTAAAGGATTGAAAACGTTTAAGTAGGTTAGCCAACAGGACAAAATCTAACGAAAATTGACATCTGAAAATCGAGTCTAACCTTAAAAATTTGTTTTGAAATAAGCTATACTTTGTAGTTGGAAATACTTAATACTAACTAAATAAAATGGACTACATTCAAGATAATATTTTTGAAGTGTTCGAAGAGGTAATGTCGGATAATGAAGAGGAAATCATTTATTTGGTGGATGTGCCAAGGGCCACTCGCAAATTTAAAATTAGGCCTAATCATTATGAAGAATGGAATGACATAGAATTTCTAAATAGATTCAGATTGTGTAAGCAAACAGTTGACAATATATTGACTCAGATAGAGGGTAGATTACAGCACCCTACTGATCGGTAAATGAAATATTTCTCTTCAACAGCTTCAAGTGTTTTATTAAAGTCAATTCAGAAACCACGCAGTTGAACCTTTGTTGCAGTTATTGATGGTGCTTAGATTTTATGCTACAGGGGATATGCTCAGAGCAGTGGGTGAATTTGGTGGAATACATGTATTAACAATGTCACGAATAGTCAAACGTGTATCCACAGCTATTGCAGCTTTATCACGAAGATATATTAAAATGCCTTCTTCGGAGGAAGCACGCAAGTAATAAAAATAGAATTTCATGATATTGCCAGATTTCCAAATGATTTTGCTCACGTCACTTTTCACAAAACGAAACAGTTATTACGATAAAACACCATAAGGCCAAGTGACAGATGACATTTATATACATGGAAAATAAAAATCTTATGTGTTTTTATAAAATGACTTTTTCACCAGCTTTGGTTTAAACTTGAAGATAAACTGGTTTAAGATTTTCGGAGTTTAAACTGACATCATAATATCGGCCCTAAATCCAGCTTACTCTTTTTGATTCGAAACCACCGCAAAGGGGACGCCACCTATTATCTGTATTCGAGAGTAGCAAGATGGTGGCCATCAATTTTTCACTATACGAGACTTTCGTCTAGATTGCTGCGCCACCACGGCGGCGGAATGTCGCAAAATTTCTCGACAAATTATAAAAATTCATGTGGTTGGAATAGGGTAATGTTAGAAAAATGGATAAATGTATATATTTCGGATTAGTTCCCGTAAATTAGATTTTCGTACAAGGTGCTATAAAAGTAAGGGTGCTAAATTGTTTGAAAGTAACCATGTATACAATGATTTGGAAAGTCCAAATGAAACGTATTCTGTGATCGAGGCCAAAGTGATTCTGCAAATGAACGTTACCAAATCACCGTATGTCGTAGTGAGTTAATGTTTTGTTTGTAAACAATTTGTGTTGGAATATATTTTTATTCATTTGTAAAAAATGCAAAAATGATGAAGATTATATGTGGTGCCTTACGAATTAAATACATGCATGTACAATTATTCGTCGAAAAATAAACTACTACGACTTGAAGAGTTATTTTCAATTTCATGTTTTGCAGGTAGATTACAAGCGGAACGTTATTAAAACTCCATGTATTTGTAAAGCGGGAAACGTAGGAAATTACCTTTGGCTGTCATTTTTTGTGTAGATTCAACGCAAATAAGTTCAACTTCAAAAACCGATTTTGGGAAGCAGTGGGAAAAACCACCACAGAAAGAGGTATACAGAATAGCTGCAAAAATACGTGTATAATTAAAAACAAATCAAAAAGTCGCAAATCAATGTTTTGAATATTATTAAATGTGAGAGTTCTTGAAAAAAACTGATAGGGCTTTGATTTTCGGCTTAAGTGAATGGATAATTATTGTTGTTAACACTAATTTGACATATACCGTTAGGTTAAGGGTTGTGCTTACATAGGCAACACATTTTTTACACAGTCTCAATAAACTGATATTTAGTGATTACTCTTTCCAATACACCACGTACTTACTGCTTGCGTTTCACAGCATTAATCCATTTCATTCGTTAGTCTTGTTTTCTACCGCTTGTATCATTACACCCAAGGCAACACGTCATACCCACGATTCTTTCTTTTACTTCAGCAGAAAATTTTCTAATTAATTCCTTTTTTTCCATACTACTCTTTCATGTAATTTAATGTTACCACATTTGGTCTGTCAAGAATGTTGCATTATCCAAGCGCCACTTTCATTTCAGCATTCAGGGATAGAGTAGTGTACAATTCTTCTTGATTTTATCGAACCGAACTTCATAACCCTCTGTATTTCATATTCCTCAACATTTACGAGATCATCACTTGGTCCAACAGGAACGTTTTTCCCCACGCTTTCTATTTGTTTTTGTTACCCAATACGACTTGATTCAGTTACATTCCATATATAAAACATATAGACACTCATTGTTGTTCAGTAATAGAGTATTTTGGGTAAATGACGTATATACTTTTAGATTTATCTTGATCAATATCCTGAAATCATTACGAATAGGATAGATTTGGATGCAATCGTAACCTCAGAGAAATCAATAGGTATTTATCATCACTCTGAGATCACAACAATACCCTTAAATTCCGCTCTATGACCTAATCAAGACCTGAAACCGCCACCTATTATCTGTGTTAAAAAATATCAAGATGGTGAGCATTGATTTATGATTACTCGTATATATTGATTTTTGATGTTTTTATTATTATAGTCAATGAATTAGCTTTAGTGATTTGAATTCAATATATTTAGGATGGCCCAAGTGGCAAGAAGTTCTGACTACTTGCTCTGTTCGTCAGTGTGTTGAACAAAGTATATAATATCGCCAATATTTTTTCATAAAAGTCATTTGTGTAAAAAGTAACAGAATACCTTCTTATCGAAAAACTCATTCATTTGTTTGAAGTGAACATTTCTCAAAACATTGTTTTTGTGGTTATATAGAAAAAATGAACTTTTGAATTATGGAGCAATTCTTTCTCTGAAAATTACATAACTCTGGGACATCATCGTGCAGTAGAGGGCAGTTCCTCTCACAAGTTACCAACTTCAAAAACTAATTATAATAATTTCATCAGGGTTGTTGAGTGAATCACAAATTGAATATGCTGGATCATTTATTCTCAGTCCCAAAGCAAAGATTATTGTGTCCCCTCTACTCTTTGCCCAAAGTGTTTATATTTTTGTATATACAAAAGGTATATTACTACGGAATTTTGTGTCTATATTTCGAGTGTTGGTGCCTGTACCAATATGATTTGTGCCTTCGTGCTAAGATGTCTAAAAACCCTGGTGAATGAACTGATTCGATATTGTTTAGATTTTCGAGGGGAGACCACCTGTTACTTCAACAGAGCTTCTCTCTGTGCTAGTCTGTGGTAGATGGCGCCGTCCAAAAATGTTTGTTTATATTCTCGCTTAATGTCAGAACTTCATTTCTGACATCTGCAGCATCTTATATGAAATTATTTTCAGTGCTTTGTCGGTATTTATGCGTTTTCCATCTCTTCGATTTGAAATCTTGCTTGGCTTATTCTTGAGTTTGTTCTTTGAAAAATCACTCGTTTATCAGTTCATTGGTGCGTGAGAAATTGTTCATTTTCTGGTAGTGTGAGCGTGTAAGGATACTTTTTGTAGAATGGGCCACATTTGTATTTTGTGTGGACTGTATAAAGCCGCAAATTCGAATATTCACCTGTATTCAGTACCAAAAGCAAGTACAAATCTTGGCGAATTGACTAATAATGATATTTTCATATTGTATGCATTGAATTTTATATTTTCTGCAATTTAATGACAATTTCATTTCCAATTCTCCGTCTGTCAAAATGCAGTTAACCTCAAATTCAAATGGTACAAAATACGAAAAACAACACGACAGTGCTTTCTTTGTGCAATGTTTGGGGGCTTCTAATTCTAGCTTTGCTATTGGTGAAGTTTGACAGATGTCTCTTTTCAACCAATAGCAAAGCTAGAATCAGAACCCGCGAACAGATCGCCACAAAACATCAGTAGAAGCATGTATCGACTATATATAATATATAATAATATAATTTTTTACATGGGTGCCTTTTTCTTGGAACGTTTTATTTTGGTTTCGTTTAAACGTTCTTGCAACTAAAAAATATTTGAAAAACCTGGAAAAAACGTCTAGGTTACGTTTCAAGTAACGTTTCAAACAGTCCACAATAGGGTGGAATCGAAATGTTTCTGGAAGGTTTCATGTTTAGTGGGATGTTTCTATGACCAATCAGTCAAATCACAGACCCGGCCTTCCCAAATCAAGCGAATCACGCAGATTCATGGAAACATAAGCTAAGTAATTATTTATATGGGGGAAATATATACAAACGAAATTTCCTCAGAAAGTGGGATACAAATCAGCCCCTATACTCGGATTGCCACCTATAGGTTATGTAATAAATGTGTAGAATGTGAAAACACTTATATGTAGAGAAGAAAAATAATAAATTGAAAACTGAGAAAAAAAAATAGATAATATTATTACAAGATTCAAAATTTATATATATATATATATATATAACAAGCCAAAAATATATATATATGTATATATATATATATATATATATATATATATATATATATATATATATCAACAACAATTTTCCCATTTACACCGCCTACACCAAAGATCTATCTGAAAAATTCATGAAAATACTAGCCCCATATAACAGAATCAGCCTCAAAAGCACAAAAACAATTTTTTTCTAATTTTGACATTTTTAAAGTGACAATTTTCAAAACTCGTTGACGTTATCAATTGTTTTACTTATCATCACCAGTTGCGAAAAGTAAAATTTTTTGCAACTGCTGATAAAAAGTAAATTTCACCGCCAGTTGCAAAAAATACAGGAATAAAATTTGTTATAATTTTAAGGCTAAACTACTTGAAGTACTTCCTCACTGTTATTATATTCTCTGTACATATTATGAAGATTAAATTTTATTCGAATTCAATACATAATATGTATGGTAAAAACTAATTATAAATATTAATTTGAATAATTGGTGATATTGACCCCAGCTGACAACGTAGTTTTCTATGTAGCATTAATTTCCGTTTTTTCATGGAAGTCTCTCCAAGGATGAGAAAACGCTTTTAACGCACTAAAGAGTAAAACATAATTTTAATATTCAACGACTATGCCAAAAAGCGTGGGGTGCTTTGTCGAAATCAATTAAAATAGTCCAAGATCCCAGATCCGGCAAACCTACGTCATTTTAGCAAAGCTGAAATTTTGAGTATGAGTAGTGTGGTATAGTCAAATCATTTACAATTGGAGAAGCATAAAAAACAAGTTTTCCAGTCTTGAGGCGGAATACTTTGAGCAGCAGAGGCGGAGATAACTAATTTTATTCAGATATTTGAATATTTTTAAAATACGTTAAAATAAAAAAAATACGTATATATAGTATAACCATTTTTAATTGCAGAAGCTGTTTCTGAAGGAAGCAAATCAAAAACTCACTTCGCTAACACGAGCGTATATGCGAAGAAACGGAACGAAAAATAATGTGTACTACTCGTAAACATTCTCCGTCGGCGAACGGTTGATCAAAAGAAGATCAAAAGAGCCGATAGTCAACGTGGGTTTGAGTGACAGCTGTTTGAGTGACCGCAAGCCAATGATAATGCTTTTAGGTGTGTCTATTCGTTGAGACTAATAAATCGCCAGTTTCAAGAGGTCCGAGTAAATGAAAGCCAGTAGCGTCTCTGGTATGGGACTTCCTTATAGCTATCTCAATCGGATTTCGAGAAATTCATTGATTTCCTTATTTTTTGCGCAAAACATAGCTTTAATTATATGTTTATTACTGCGGTATTTGGCTGAAATTTTGGGTGTCGTTTACCAATGTTCTGTGCATCAGTTATGTCTAAGGGAATTCGTTCTCCAGTAATACAGGGTCGTTCAAAATTTCTGATTTTTCCGGTAGATACAAGAATAGTGAAAGGTAATTTTTTTTAAATGGAACACCCCGCATATGATCAAATATCCTGAAAGACAATGAAAGTTCCTTTCAAATGATGTATCATGTTCCTATACCTAAATAGTCTGGTTTCGAAATAAAATTAAGTTTCCATAAAAATCGGATTATTTTGCCATATTTTGTATTAAATGTCATGGAATACGTCATTATTAAAATTCGACAATTAGTGCATCAATAATAAAACGTTTGCGCGTTCATTACCAAAAATTTGATCAGAAAAGAATCAAAATGGAAGGCAATAACTATTCAAACGAAGTTTTGATGAAATTGTTTATCTTCATGGTCAATATGATCAAATTATAGTGAGAACATGCAAAAGTTTCTGTAGCGTATTGAAGTGTATGAATGATAAGATGACGAACTGATTGTACAAAGAATGAATAATATACAGAGTATTCCAAACTCGATGGCCTATTGGACGTTTCTGGAGATCTGATATAAAAATACTCGAAATTTCGTAACCCACCTAAGAGACTGCAATCTAGCTCTTAAAAACATTTTCACGGTTGGAGTGCTGCCACATGTACTTGTAACTAATATCAACTTTCAAATGGAACACCCATTATTTCATTCTGTTTTTGTATTCTACTGACAAATACAAATAACTTTTCCAGAAATGTCGTATACCTATTTATTGAATATTGATTATTCTGTAATTGTTTTGCTACCAAAATGGGACCAACCTGAATTTTTATACCTCCTTATCTGTTACCCACCCAGGACTCAAATTCAACTTTCAGCCACAAAATATTGAGTAATTTCAGTAACATCGAATGATTTGACCATATTTTATACAAGGTGTCTGAAAAACATATTCTTGTAGGTGATTAGGAAACACGGAAACACAAATATATATTATGCCATATTCTCACCGTTTGTTAAATAGAAATCATTTTATATTTTTTCTATCGACTATCGAAATGAGTACAAACTCAAATTTGATAAATAGTTCTGGAAATTGAATGAATCGACCATAGAAGGTGCCTGAAAAACATCTGTTGGCAATTTAGAAAAACGTTCATAAATCTTTTTTTGTACTCCCAAAGTGCAGCAGAACCCGCAGTTTTCTTTATCAGAAAAACCTTGAGACCTGAGGTTTCATCGCACTTTTGAAGATAGAGCTGGAACTTGATTTTTCTCTAACACTCAGATGCAAATCAGTTTTGGCATAGATTAATTAAAAAAATATCTCAGGAAAATTTGGAAATATGTAGATATGTGTCATATTAGAAAAAAAAGTCAGATTAGGGAGTAGAATCTGAAACTGAAATGATATATATATATATATATATATATATATATATATATAGGATGATCTGAAAAATAATTACTAATGGAGGTTTTTTCGAGTATGACTCACACCTATTTCCAAATTTTCCTGTGATATTTTTTTCAATTAATCATTGCTAAATATGAATTGCATCATCTGAGAGTTAGGAAAATACTCAAGTTTCAGCAGTATCTCCAAAAGTATGAATATTTTGAAACGAATCATTCCAGATTGATTTGATTTTTTAATCAGATCATTTCAATTGGGTAACATTACCTATTTCGATTTGTTATACTGGGAAATGAATATGGTAGTGTGTGCTGTGACCGGAAAAGAGCAAGACAATCTTTTAGTTTGACAACCAGTGATTTTCATGGTGTTTCTGTCAAAATGGATGATAATACATTTTCAAATGCAGATATTTTAAATTTTTAAAGAAACTTGCTTTAATTTCGGAAACCACACTATTTAGATATAGGAACATGATACATAATTTGGAAGGAACTTTAACTTTCTTCAACTTTCAGGATATTTGATAATATAGAGGGTGTCCTATTAAAAAAAAATGTACTTTTCACCGTTTCTGCATCTATCCTAAATATAACAAATTTTGAACGACCCTGTAAAATGAAGAACGTATTCCCTTAGACATAACTAATGCACAGAACTTTGGTAAACTACACCCAAAACTTCAGCTTTGTACGAATCCAAGTACCGCAGTAATAAACATTTAATTGAAGCTATGTTTTGCACAAAAATACGGAAATCAATGAATTTTTCGAAAACCGCTTGAGATAGGTATAGGAAATTATTATACAAAAATTATCGTAAAGCAATAGCAAAGCGAAAAATGCAATAATATTTAAAATACCAATGTTGTTGCTACTTTTCAATATAAGCGGCAACGCTGCAGCGCTGCAAATATTTTACATCGATGGAGTATATAATCGGCGAGTATATAATTTTTTTTTTGAAGTCGTGAAATATTAACGTATAACTTTCCTAATAGGTAGTATTTCTTACCTAAAAAAGAGCCTACGGAATAGAGAATCAAAACCGTCATCGGACGAGGTGCGGCACGAGACCCCTTTTCGAATTAAAATTCAGATGCTGAAAATTGGTAATTTTAAATAAGAGTGGACCCATTCAGAAATTTTGCTAAAACTTCACAATTACGCTTAAAATGATTTTTTTCATTCATATGAAACGGATACCATTTTATCATATTCCTATGTATATGATGAAATATATGGTTTCAGTCGACATGGTCACGTGTTCTTCTTTTACTCCGGTAGATTAGAAGAATTTACCACGATTTGCAAATACAAAATGGAATGTACCATTCAAAGTGTATTAGCGTGGCTTGAGTAGTGAGCGTACCATCACCACTACTCGAATTCAGTAAATTCAATAACTCCGTAAAAATACTTTTGGTTCCTGTAAAAAAAATTGTATTGGTCCATTCCACTAACATTTGCAAGAAACTCTTCAACTTTTCATTTCGAAAACATGTTTCCATTAATTTGTAGTTAAACATTCCTACAATTTAAAATAATTATTCGTTTTTATGCCCACATGAAGAAATGTTTAGAATGTCCATGTATGCTTTTCCAGAAATCATCCGCAACAATCCTTGAATACCATGTAATAAGTAACATCTAGTGATGGTATACATCTGTCTAAAAGCGAAAGTACGTAAGGTTGACTAACTTTATTTATCTTTAAAGAATGTAAATACTAGGATGGACTGAAAAAATTTCGACCCACAAAGATACAAGATATTTTTCTCCAAATTTATTTTTATTTTTCTACATAGTCTTCTTGTTAGTCTACAGTCTCCTCCCAGGGATGCTCCAATCTCTTTAACCCGTCCAAGTAGTACTCGGCGTCTTTCTCTACAAAATTATTGTTTACGATGGCCTCCTCATTTGACGAAAATATCTCTCCTCCGAGCGCAACTTTTAGCTTTTCGCCATGGCAAACGCGGAGGTGTGAGACGGTGCATTGTCTTGGTAAAACAATTTTTCTGTAAAGGCAGCCGATTTTTCAGCAACTTCTGCTTTCAGCTTGTCAAATAATGACACGTAATGATTTTTCCATTTTGAAGATAATCGGTTAAGATAACTCCATGAGTATCCCAATAGAAATAAGTAAAAAAAAATTCAAATTATACGGTTTTATTGTAAAGAAACATAACAATGATGCAGATAATGTACTAAAAGTTGAAAAAAAAATCGTGGGACCCCAGTCAGGAACGAAGTTCCTTTACGCGTCTTGCGGTAGGTGTTGACTGATAGAAATCGTCACGTAATACCAAGCAATACTATACCTATATATCCAATTTCCAAACTCCTTCGCTACAGTAAAGGTATTTTATTCGTTATATTAAATCAAATTGGCGTGCCACATATTCAATGTAAACCATTAATCCAACTTTGGCATACAAAAAACATAAGAAATTTTGTCCAAAAAAGGATATAATCATCTAAATACACGTTATACAGGAAAAAAACAATATCTTCCACGTATTACCACTCAACGATAATATCCGACTTGTATTCGCATATATCCTACCGCTCATGTATCGAGAGTAATATCATAAGTGCTAGGGGTTCTATCCGCCCAATCTTTTTTGAAATGTTAGAAAAAGCATTCTGCCTGTTAATTTTATCGAGCGAAGCTTAAGTAGTTTATTCTTCGATAAAAGACCGCAAATTGCACGAGTTAAATTTCCAAGAGGCAAAATGCTTGAGGAAAAACATTTTGAGAAAATATGCGATAAAATCCTCTAGCACGAACGATATTTGCTGAGGATTTTTCCCGAATCACATTTAAAACTGGATAAAATTACCAGAATTCGTGTTATAATTTAATTTTCAACGGGGAAAGTTACAACAATTATTTTCGATCCAAAATCGAAGGAGTCTAATAATTACCGTTTCTAAATGCTTCGTTTTACAGATTCATTCATTCGCAATGATCATTCACTGCTCTTGAACACACCCAAAATCTTGAAATATGTATTAATTTTTCACCATCAAATCAAATATGTTTGTATCTGGAACCGATTAAAAAAAGGGTTCCTTGGTATGGGATCGAACCCGAGACTACCTCGTGAGGGACTATGATGCAAACCACTGCTCTACGATGACTTTTATTGATATACAGAAAATGACACAATTAAATTATTCACTGCCTTATTTGAAAAACTGAGGCTTTCTAACATGCTTAAAAATGAATATTTTTTTCTACCAGTTAACACCTACCGGAATCTGCGCAAAGGAACTTCCTTCCAATAATTAGGTAGGTACCAGTCATCAATATAGGGCATTGATTAGACTAAAATGAAATAGAGGGGGGGGGTAGCGTAACCTGAGTAAAAATGTAAATGATTTACTTTTACACACATTTTGCATAAGTTGTCTCTTGAAAAGATGCATCCAAAGCCATATAATGATATGAGTGGTTGAGTGTGAATAATATAGATTCGACGCGCCCCACGATTTTATTTTAGTCTGTTCAATGCCCTATATTGATGAGGAGAGTGGTGTGGTGGTACCTACCTAATTATTTTTTAGCTTTTAGTACATTATCTGTGTTACGTGGAGCAGTGTTAGAGACATCATATATAGAAAAGAGAGAGTTGTAAGTTTTTGACATATATTTTGAAAAAGTATTTTGTTACCAGTTATCGTTGGATAAAAGAATAATTCTATAACTAATAGAGATTCCTATACTCCAATATATAATATTGGCGACGAAGGATTGAAGAACCACCGGAAGATCTAGTAAATCAATTGAAGATCAATCCAAATATTTACAATTAGATAGAAAAGATGTCGAAATCTTTAATTTTGAATAATTCAAACCAGGAGCATCGTGAAAAACGTGAATCTTTTCCAATTTTGCCTGGCGGCAAATTCCATAAAAGAAGACCAAGCAAAAATGTGCATTATTTTTCAGTTTGTGGTGAAACTCTATATGAATTGGTAGGCTCTCTTGCTGTACCAAAAGGAATGACGGAACTGAAATTCGATGAAGTTCTGAAAATATTAGATAATCATTTCGATCCTAAAACCAGTGAAATAGTTGAATGATGTAAGTTTCATCAAAGAACTCAAGGTTTGGGTGAATCTATCAATGAATACGTAGCAGCACTCAGAAAAATTGCTTTACATTGTAATTTTGGTGATTCATTGGATATAATGTTGAGAGACAAACTTGTAGCGGGAATAGTGGACCAGAAAATTAAACAATTATTGTTAACAAAAAAAATGGTGATTTCAACGAGTTTTTCCAAGCTGCTCTAGCTGCCGAAGCCACTTCTAAAGATGTTAAACAATTGAATTGTTGGAGAATATCAGGTTCAAGTAACACATCAGAAATATTGGGTTCGTCTTTAATAAAATGGCTAATTCCAATCAAAGTATAGTATGCTACCGAAGCAATGGTTTTAATCATCATCCAGATCAGCGTGTATTCAAAGAAGCTTCATGTTAGCGAAAGTTCATCAAATAGAAGAAAATGATTCAGATGAACCAGAAGAAAATGTTGATCAGTATAGTTTACTTTATGTCATTGAAGGCTCAGGTCAACCGCCGGAGAATTTTTCCATTGAAATTAATAAGGTGCCAGTTGTAATGGAAGTTGATTCGGAAGCAAGTTACACTATTATTAACGAACTTACCTTCGAAAAATTGAATATTGACTTCAATAAATTGGCAGACTCTGGTATCAAACTACACACCTGGGCTTAACAAAAATTGGAAGTTCTAGGCACATGCATGGTTGACATATGTTTCAAAAATACCCAAATGAAGTAACCGTTGCTAGTAGCGGAAGGAAATGGCCCAGCTTTGGTGGGAAGAAATTGGTTCAACCAGTTAGGTATTCGCTTAGAAGGAGTTTATTATCAACATAATGAATATATTTTAAAATTTAAAAACCTTTTTGAAGAAAACGAAATAGGAAAATACAATTGTCCATCTGTCAGTTTGAATATAGACCAACAAGCTAAACCTATATTCATGAGAACACGACCTGTACCCCTAGCGTTGAGAGAGAAAGTGGAGGCAGAAATCGAAAGTTTACAGAAAATGAACGTGATTGAACTTCAGAATGGGCTACTCCAGTAGTTCCAATAATTGAAAGCGATGGCTGTGTGGCGATTATAGATGCACTGTAGATCGAGCAGCCGTTAAGATGGATGTAATCCATCTATAAATGAATACCATCCGTTCTGCGTGGTATTTGCCAGGAAAGTAGTTGTTTTTTGCTTATGGTCTACCAATTCTGTTTCAATTTATATTGATTTCTTTGTGAAGATGACTTTGTGTTTCTTTATTTTCTCAATATGTTTTCCAAAATGTTCATAACGAGGCTCAGCAAGCTGTAATGGGGGAAAATGGAAAAATCATAATCATATATCCTCAGAGATAACAATTGTGATCACTATTGATGTCATTTACATATGATATGTGATTTGTTTTTCACATTTTCCCCAGAATGGCTCGAAATGGATCCTAGCATCTTACAGACAAACGAATCCGTGAAAATGTCTGCATCTTTGATACCTTATAGTACTTTCCAGGTAGAATGGGAAAGTCCAGGTGTTGGAAGCAAACTATGAATGGAACTTTTGATATTTACCCCCAAATTCTTGAAAATACTATATTTTTTAATAAATGTTGCATTGAAGTTTACACATACGAATTAATACTGTCTATTGATATGATCGTTGGCAAAATGAATGAGTAGATCAATAAAAACAATATAATAATGAGAGTACCTAACATTCATAATAATAATTATAACAATAATGATAATAAACAAAAAACAATTATTAACTATCTTAGCAATCGCAAAAAATAATTTGAAATATTATGAACCAAATCGAGGGTAAAATGAATTATCTGGTAACATAAAACTATATCAACGAACGTAACACAATCATAAATCATCTTATCAATATAATTGAAAAATCAAGCCTCTTACGCCATGTCAACTCCTTTCTAAGTTTGTTGGGTGGGTGGATACTACCTTATTCATTTATCATCATATTATTGGGATGTATCTGGTTCATTCTATTGGCGGCATTGAGCACATGGCATAATGAACTGGTATTTGGATATCTGACTCCTTGGTTATGGCGAGCATAACCAAGAAACCATAAAACGCTAGCAACGTGAGCACAGCATCCGACGGTCCTGGCACCCGATTTGCAAGTGCAATAATATCCCTGTATGGACTCTTCATTTTCGTCGTTAGTGTACATAATCCAGAGCTGATACTTTGCTGCGTTCCGGAATCTGGAATAAACTCTTACTCTCTCAAAAATCCAGGTACCTCAAATAACTCATCGAGTTGGAATATTTCCTGCTGTTCTCTCTGGAGTTTATCCTGTACATAAGATGGTGCTGAATTAACCTTGTGAACACCGATAGTTAGATCTCTTAGATAGCCCATACTTATTCTTGGGAACTGTGGCATCTGCTGTTGATTCAAGGGTATTCATCAAGGGTATCCTCTGCGACCTGTTCATTTGCTCCTTCTATGATGATTAGCGGACGATATTCATTCATGATTGCTCCAGCTATACGGTAAAATTGTCCGAGTACACATGTGGCATATTGATTGTTTTAGAAAAAAACTGAAACATACTTTTTATGTAGCCATTTCGGGATTCTACTATCCATCTGCATTTTATAACCAATATGGATTTATAGGCTTCGTCCGTACTGAATTGATTTTGTCTTTTTGCTACGTCAAAAGCCATGCATCTTATAATCTTATAGTGTATACCTATTAAATGTAATGAGTTCTCGTTCATCATCGCGGAGACGATGCATTCGACGCGGAGCAAATCTTACATTATCATTCAACTCGATTTTGATAATCGATGTGCTATGAGAATCATCAAAGTCATAGTGAATGAAAATGAAACAATGGCTAAAACTGTCATATCGAAATATCTGTCAATTTCTTCAGTCATCAATACTGATCCTAAAAACTTGAAATGATACACATTGATATCATGGAATATTTAAATCGAATTGCTTCAACTGTAATGTGAGAGTTGCTCCTGGCCGAATTCAAACGGAAAATTGCAATTTCAAGACGTGATATGCAAAGTTATCCTCCAATTCCTACAACAAATAAGAATCCGTATCAATTGTAAAAGATCAGTCCTGGACGAAATCATCATCATTATTGAACCAGATCCAGCTTGCAATCGTTTAAACGTTATAACGCAAACAACAAGCAATACTTGTATAATTTGTAATTCAGTTGTGAATATTCGAAGATTATCGTATTGATGTGGAGTTGCTATATTCATTTCGAAGAATATTTACGTACCAGAAAACGTAAGATCTTGTTCCGATCCTTTAGATGAGAAAGGTTGTTTACTGCGGGTATTACTGCCAGGTTTGAGGTCCATCACCAGACCTTATATAATGACCACTATTACACATTCTTCTTGAACAACTGAGAGATAGAGTAACCTATACAAAAAAATATGAAGATGAAAACAGTTTCACCGATGCAGATTTTCAATGTCTAGCACCAGTACCCAGAAATCAATTCCAGAATTTGTTTGAATTTTGTGATCCTGTTCATGAAGAAACATTTTTCAGGTACATCAGTAAGAAAGATCTCTTGTTATTTTTGTGCAAACTGGAACAGGGACTGTCGGACGAATTTTTGAAAGTGATCTTTGGATATTCAAGCCGTCAAGCCGTGAGTCTGGCCATTGCCACAGTAAGAAAGTCCCTCAAAACATTGGTTTGAGATCAATTACAAGAAATGACTTCATAGCAGCACATGTCACCCAATTTGCGAATACGCTGTATAACCCAGAGTCGAACATACCTAGGGCTATTGTATGCATTGACAGAACTTGACAGAACTTACTCGCTAAAAGCAGCAACTTTCGGATCTTGCGTCAATCGTATTTTGTGCACAAATGACGTCATTTGGTTAAACCTGCGCTGATTGTAACCCTGGATGGTTTCATTTCGGAAATACAAGGCCCATATTTTTCATACTATCATAATAACGATGTTACGCCAAGAGTTCGAAAATGTTAGAAATCTGTTAAGGAGGAGGGTGATATTTCTATTTTGGATAGAGGATACCGAGACATCACACTCTTGCTTGTTAACATAGGTATACACTATGAGATGCCTGTTAACCTAGCAAGAGGTCAAAGTCAACCTAGTTCGGAAGAAGCCAATAAATCCAGATTGGTAACAAAGAGCAGATGGATAGTGGAATCCGAAATGGCCACATAAAAAGTACGTTTCAGGTTTTTTCTAAAACAATCAATATGCCACATGTGTACAATCTCGGACAATTTCACCGTATAGCTGGAGCAATCATCAATGAATATCGTCCGCTAATAATAATAATAATAATAATATACATTTATTGACAGAAAATAATCATCATGGAAGGAGCAAATGAGGAATTGCTTCAGCGATCACGATTGCCCAATGTTGTGCAAGCTCGGGTAGAGGTGGATCGGCTTCATTTGAGGAATGGAAGATAAATACCCTTGAATCAACAGCAGGTGCCACAGTTCCCAAGACTAAGTATGGACCATCTAAGAGATCTAACTATGAGTGTTTACCAGGTTCATTTAGCACCATCTTATGTACAGGATGAACTCCAGAGAGAACATCAGGAAATATTCCAACTCGATGAGTTACTTGAGGAACCTGGATTTTTGAGACTATGAGTTTATTCCAGATTCCGGAAGGTAGCAAAGTATCAGCTCTGGATTGTGTACACTAACGACGAAAATAGAGAGTCAATACAGGGATATTATTGCACATGCAAATCGGGTGCCAGGACCGTCGGAAGCTGTGCTCACGTTGCTAGCTTTTATGGTTACTTGGTTATGCTCGCCATAACCAAGGAGACAAATATGATGATAAATGAACGAGGTAGTATCCGCCCAATCAACGATCGAGTACTTAGGAGTTGACATGGCGTAAGAGGCTTGATTTTTCCTTTATATTGTTAAGATGATTTATGATTGTGTTACGTTCATTGATATAGTTTTATGTTACCAAATAATTCATTTTGCCTTCGATTTTATTAATAATATTTCAAATGATTTCTTGCGATTGCTAAGATAGTTTATAATTGTTTTTTGTTTATTATCGTTATTGTTATTATTATTATTATTATGAATGTTACTCTTATTATTATATTGTTTTTGATTGATCTACTCATTCATTGTGCCAACGATCATATTAATAGATAGTATTCATTCGTATGTGTGAACTTTAATGCAACATTTATTAAAAATATAGTATTTTCAAGAATTCGGGGGTAAATATCGAAAGTTCCATTCATAGTTTGCTTCCAACACCTGGACTTCCCCACTCTACCTGGAAAGTACTATAAGGTATCAAAGATGACGACATTTTCACGAATTCGTTTGTCTGTGAGATGCTATCATCCATTTCGAGCAATTCTGAGGAAAATGTCTTGACACCCCATTGTCAGATTATCGAGATTTGTGAGAAACAAATCACATATCATATGTTAATGACATCAATAGTGAACATAATTGTTATCTCTGAGGATATATGATTATGATTTTCTCCCATTACAGCTCGCTGAGCCTCGTTATGAACATTTTGGAAAACATATTTGATATTAGAAAAATCGAATTAAACGGTTTTCTTCACATAAAGGATTCAATATAAAATTGAACCAGAAAATGGTAGATCTCAGGTGAAAAACAACTACTTTCCTGGCAAATACCACGCAAATACCTGGCAAATACCACGCAGAACGTTCTATTCATTCCACTTCACATGGCACTTATCTTTCAATATTTGATATTATTGGACATCAGATATATTCGGATTCAATTATTATGGTCTCCCTTCAAAAAATACCCAAAATATGTCGTTTCTCGAAAATGTGAATTAGTCTGGCGTTATCTTGTAGCATGAAAATATGTGGAAGATCTTGGATTTGTATCTCATTTCATAGCTAGTGTGGAGCAATGGATGAAAAATTATCGATGGCGGTTCCTAATATAACTGCGGAAGACCATTTCTTAGTCAGGTTCTAGGCGCCGAACATCCAAATTCCATCCCAACCAGAAATGAGAGCTCTCCGATTGATGAGCAAATACCGCAAAAAATGGAAAAACATCCATTTTCAAAGCTCCATATCTCGAAAACTGTCCATTTTTTAGCTTTGTGGCTATGGATTGTTTTAATCAGTCCATCAAGAACTACAACATACCGGAAATACAGCCAAATTCACGGAAAGCCATTTCCTATAAGATATGTGCGAGGTCCTTATGTTTTGAAATTTTACAAAAAATCACAATCGATTTCGAAGAAGTTAGGTGAATTTATGATACTGAAAATTCCAATGAATATTTTTTTAATATATAAAGAGAAGTATTTCCCGAACGCGTTTCCAACTTCAACCTTCAAATTCTTTCGCATATTTTTGACCGATTCAAAATTTTACTCGAATAAATAATCGAAAAGCGTCAATTAAAGTGAATTGACTTCTCAGGATGCTTTGCTTTACATTTATTTATTTAATCGTTCGATAATATTTTTTTATGAGTTCAATTTCTTCATTGTTCTTAATTATATATTTGCAATGTCATTTAATGAAATAACATTCCTTATTATACGGATTATGAGATTGGTAGGAACTTATTTTATGAATTATGATTATCATCTTCCTGTTCCACAATAAATTAGGTGCATTAAAAAATACAAATAAAATTTTCATTAGAAAATGCGATTTACAATGGAATCTTAATGGAACTTGTTTACTTTTTGTGAATATTGGAATGGTTCCAAGGTTTTCCACATATGTGTCGATATGAAAAATAAATGTTGCGTTAAAATGACAATGTCAGAAGCTCGAAGTTTATTTAATAATTAGAACACCAACTAATTCGAAATGCAGCTGTTGCAATAACTGAGATAATGGCGTGAAAATATAATTATTATTTGAATTCCATTATATAACAGTGCCTTTGCCAAAATTCCCCCTACTATTGATGGTATTTTTCAATTGCACGAACATATTTACCATCTACTTTTACTAAGTCTTTGACTGGAACGATGAGTTCATTTCATGCAGATTTACAATTGCCTTTATTGTTTTTGCAGAAGCAAGGAACTTACATATTCCTACATAATATCAAAATTGGAATTACATCGGGCTTCTGATAGACGATCACTTGAAACTGAAAAAATCCGAGTGCGTGTCCGATCGGAAGAGGTACGTAGCACAAATTATTGCTGACAAATGACTGACGTTCTAACCTGACATATACAGAGTGGGCCATTGAAAACGAAACAGCTGTGGGGGTAGAGATAATCGGAGTATCAAAAACCAATCGGAAACGTCAACTCCAGTTTCGAGGGGAACATCGTTCGCGATGGAAGCCACCTGCAATACCGTTCATCTCTTGGTGCCACCGCCACCCCTAAAATTTTAAATGTCAACATATGGGAAGTGATACCTCATGTGGAAGATCGTTTTTCCCCGTAAGCAAGCAAAAGAATCGATATCCGGCGATTCGTTTTCGAGATATGCAGAGTTGAAGAAAGTTAAAGTTGGAAAATCACTCTTCGGTTTTTTAATCAATAGACACCAGATCTGACAATGCAACTGTTGGATAATTGTCATTGCCAATTAATTGAATTTTCAAACTGTCCACTACCGGTTTCCCTACTAGACCAATCAATAGAGATTGTTTCGTGACAAAAATACTACCAGGAACCGACTGTGCCATCATACGTCAGTTATATCCTGTTATGTTTCCCACTCGCAACTTGTTATAGACATTTAAAAGCATTTTTTTATATATTTATTTTTCGTTTTTGACTTGAACTTGAAAACTAATAAAGCAATCTCGATATTCTCAAGGGACTCGATCAGATCATTATTAACGGAGAAAAAACGAAAAAACCCGAAAACATAACACTGCCATTTTTCATGTTTTGAAACAGGCTCTCCACGACATAGTAGTGATTGATATGTACTTTATGTGTGAAAAACTCAGGCACTGTTGGATTATCAGTTTTGGCATAATTGCAATTTGATTTTTGTAATGCACCTTATCGCAGGAGACCTGGGTGCGTCATAGGTGGTCCAATTCCAATAGTTTTTAAAGATTTTGAGAGTTGAAGTATAGTACTACAAAATGACTATTTTCATTTTGGGTTAAAATGTTGCGAAATAGGTGAGAAATACTTGCAAACATGACCGAATACCGGCGAGTGCATGAAATCGGCTGAGGAGTGGGGGTAGAGCAGTAGAATGATAACGGGCGAAGCGCGCTTGTATTACTATACATACGCTTCCCCACGACTGCTGCTCTACCCCCACTACTCACGCACTCGCCCATTTTCGGTCATATTTGCAAGTATTTTTCATAATAAAGTGCATTGAAGAATTCAGATTGCAATTATGCCAAAACTAATGATACGACAGCTCCTGAGTTTTTCACACATTAATAACTACTATTTCGTGGAAAGCGTGCACTACAACTTAAAAAGTAGCGGAGTTTTGAATTTTTTCAAAAAAGCTGATTTTTTTCTTTGTTACTAATAATCCGATCGAGACTGCTTCATTGGTTTTCAAGTGACCAGTCAAAAACAATGAAAAATTAAACAAAATGCGTTTAAATGTTTATAACAAATTAAGCAATGACAGTTGGGAGTAGAAAACAACAAGGATATAACTACAAACCGTCTTTCGTATGATGGCATAGTCGGTTTCGTGGTAGTATATTTTTGTCACAGAATTGATTGGCCTATACACTAATATACAAGTGAATTGAGACCTCGGCAACAATTCAGTAGGGCTGGCAGCCAACTACAAGATAAATCGTACGATGTTTAAAAAAAAATATATACTTTTTGATCTATACTATGTACTATAATGAAGGTTTTTGATATTATAATATGATTAAATTGAATTGGCTTCTCAGACCGGAATCCTGAAAATACCGGGGCAGTCAACGTGTTAACTTTTCAGCTATAGTGTAAATATTATAGTACAGTGCTAGTCAAAAGTCCCCTCCCCCCCTCGTATCTTTTGAACGGGTATACTTATAATAATGAAATTTGGAGGGTGGAAATAAACGGATGTAGGCTTCTCAACTGGTCATAACAGGTGACGCAATAGTCATAAATGACGTCACAAGGCCACTGTGACCAATAATTTTAAATGGGACCCTATGGCAAGTGACAGCTCGTTTGAAAGGTATTGAAAATACCTATTCAGTCATACCAATTTTGTTTGGGTTTCGGCTGATTTTGATTGATAAATTGAAGAAAAACGAAAATTATAGTTTCGCATTTAATTAATAAAGATTTAAGAACCAGTTCCTATAATAAGTGTTCAAAATGTGCTCCATCTACTTCCTGGCAGTAATGCATCCTATTGCTAAACTCTTGTCGTACTCGTCCCAGTGTGTCAGCGGAAATTGCCCTACATTCTTCAACAATTCGTTGTTTCAGAATGGCAATACTGTCAGGTGCTGTAGCGTAAACCTTAGATTTCAAGTACCCCCATAGAAAAAAATCTAATGGTGTAAGGTCCGGTGACCGAGCTGGCCATTCGATCGAACCTCGTCGTCCAATCCATCTACCACGATATTCTTCATCTAGGTAACGTCTTACTGCACCGTAATAGTGTGCAGGAGCACCATCTTGTTGAAACGTTATTTCCAAGTTGTCGAATTCATCTGGATTATCTTCTAGAATTTCAAGAATTAACGCCTCAATATCATTTTGTAACATCTCCAGATACAATTCACCGGTTAAGTTAGCATTGAGAAAAAGAGGCCCAACTATGTGGTTTCCCAAAATACCTGCCCAAACATTTACTTTTCGGGAAATTGAGTATGTTTTTCACGAAAAATGTGAGGATTTGTGTCACCCAATACCTCACATTTTGAGTGTTAACATTTCCATTGAGAAAGAAAGTACTTTCGTCACTAAAACAAATTGTCTGTATGTAGCCTGGTTGTTGGTTCATTTTATTGGACATAGTTTCACAGAATTCTAGTCTTCGGTCGGGGTCATCATCTGAAAGTTGGTGCACCATTTTAATTTGTATGGATGAAATTTGTTTTAGCCAACACCCTATGTACTGTCCTTTGACTGACTTCACAGATAGACGCAACTTGGGCTGTGGAAGAAGTAGGGTTTACTACCATTTCTCCAATTATGTCAATTTTTTTGTCATCACTAATTGTTGGTCGACCAGATCGTTTGGCATCTTGAACACTACCTGATGCTTCAAACTTCCGAAGAAGCTCCCTCAAATAAACCCTCGATATAGGGCGATCGGGGTACCTCTCATTAAACAGTCGTTCCGCTGCATGGAAATTGTTTCTACATTCACCAATTATTAAGATAGCTGCTACTTTGTCGGCTACAGTACGTACCATTTTGCCTATGTAAACACTGAAACGTCTCGTTAAACAATAGCTTGGGTAAATTTTCAAGGTATAAACACTTTTGACAAGTAGAGAATTCAAAAACGTCAACCTTTTTGACAATTAACCAGAGGCGTACTTTAAAATCTTTATTAATTAAATGCGAAACTATAATTTTCGTATTTCTTCAATTTATCAATCAAAATCAGCCGAAACCCAAACAAAATTGGTATGACTGAATAGGTATTTTTAATACCTTTCAAACGAGCTGTCACTTGCCATAGGGTCCCATTTAAAATTATTGGTCACAGTGGCCTTGTGACGTCATTTATGACTATTGCGTCACCTGTTATGACCAGTTGAGAAGCCTACATCCGTTTATTTCCACCCTCCAAATTTCATTATTATAAGTATACCCGTTCAAAAGATACGAGGGGGGGAGGGGACTTTTGACTAGCACTGTATAGCTATAGCTACCTTCCCTTTTCGGACAGTAGATCTTCGAAAGTGAACTATTACAAAAAGTAGGAACAAAATAAAATTGCTTCTCTGAGAATTGTATTTGATGACTATTATTATTGCTATAGAAAAACTATATCCAAATCAAATATACTCATGGGCAAATTTTTTTACAAAATTATATGATATAAAAAATTAATATAAATGTAATAATAAAGAATACGTGACTTGGTACTTATTAGATAAATTACAATCACAAGTTGAAAAATTATTACAATGGGCAAATGTAGTTCAGAGAATAAAAATGAATTTATACGTATACGAGTCATTTTACTATGAATGTAATTTGAGTTCTTGCTATAAGATAGTTGTGTTGTCCGCCAAAATAGTGAATTTGCCCGAAAGCTGAAAGACTATCAGTTTTCACATTTTGGGTTCTTTCCCTCAGATAGGACTCGAACTAATTGAAGCTTCGTCCTCTAAAGCCGTAGAGATGAAGTAGGTAACAGTCAAAAGCTTTAGATATAACATAAAACACTGCAGTGCTCACTTCCTTCAGACTAGAATATAGATTTTTCGGAAAACGAAAGATTGCATCTCTCGTACTTTTATTGGTTTGAAAGCTAAACTAAGTAATTGTATGTAATTTACAGCACTTCAAAAGAGCATCATCCGTTCAATCATAAGATTTGTATCATGAGCAAACGTCCTTTGTTATTGTGAATCCATCAAGTATGTCAAATTTCTCAAAATATTTTCCTTGTTGAAATTACTAGCATATTTATGTATTCCGATATCATCACTTATTAACAGCATTTTCCCATGTATTGTATATTCATAATTAACAATCAACTTCAATGGAATACACATACTAATTGTCAATGAGGTAACACATCGAATGCATACGAATGCAGTGATCACCATACAAATATTAATATAACATCTGAATGTTTCAATTAAAGGAATTTCAGAATGATTTTTTTCTAATTATGACAAAATACTCCCATAATATATTCAATTCTACCCAAAAACATAATTATTTTATTCATCTTGCAAATACGAAAATACCCGAAGCGTCTCCTCATCAACTATAATCTTTGTCCTCATTCTACAGTCTGTCACATAACGTGCTATTCTGACCATGGACGTATAAATAATAATATATATTTATACGTCCATGATTCTGACTCGTGATTGGCTAAACCAGAGCTAAACCAGAATTCAAATGTCAAGAATGAAGCGTGAATGACAGGCGAAATGTCAACTTTCAAGGATTCCATTACAAGTTAACTAGATTTGTTCACAAAATAAACGGCCCGAAACCATCAGGAGCATGCGCAGTGTAACAGAAGTGTTCGCGTTTCTCCCGGACTGTTACATATTCGATTTGACTCCTAACCACGGTCAAGGACTGGTGGCGTTCTTAGGTTAGGAGCCAAGTAAATGTGAAATGTGTATGTCTGCCGTTATTAATACGTGCATCGCAAAAATATCATTACGGTTGTGAAGTCTAAGAAAAGTTTTATGTATTAAATAGTCCCGTACTTCTCTACGCCTGTAACCAGGCCGGATGACAACGGACTTGTCGGAAGCAGGGACGATGGGGTGGTATATTGCCAAGAGCAAGACCCGTGTCACCCCCAGGACGAAGCCCCGAAGTTACGTAACAGGTTACGTATTAGGGCGAGAGCTGGATAATAACGCCGTACGGACGTTACATCCAAGAAGTTATATATAGAGAGAGAGAGAGACTGTTACATATTCCATGGGTTTTGTGTTTCCATTCCATTCGATTTAGTTCGGGACAGTTACGAATCGGTTCAAAATAGTACAAGCATCTTAGAAGGGACAGTTTCTGACTTGTGTGTACTATTTGGATACGCATGCGTAAAACGTACATGCTTCTGACATTACAACATCCTGTTTTGTTGACACAGTCTTATTCGATTTATTTTTCAAAGAATCGAATGAAAAATATGGATATTAGCTCCAGCTCATCGCTCTCTTCAAGTTCAGGATTCGGATTCCGTTGCTAGGTATTGTTTCAAATTACTTCCCATTCACTTTAATGCTTTATTTAGACATCTTAGCTTCATTCAATCCTCCTTTTAGACTAGGAGGAATCGGCGCATGAGTACCGAAAACTATTCCACCTCAATTTTTTTATGCGATCCTCTTCAAATTGCCCTACTGATGATACAAATGCATGTTGCCATGGGGCAACCCCGTGCCATATTGTTTAAACCGAAATTGTTTAAACAATTGCAAGGAATTGTTATTTTTCAATCGGACACTTTTTTTTATATTCTTTATTAAAATACAAATAAAAAAGGTGATATGACTTTTCACGATAAAGTTATTATTTTTAGAGATATGAATTTTTAAAGGTTCAAAAAATCTCATATTTGGGTACTTTTGACCCATGGAAAATATATTTAAAAAAAAAATCTAAATAATATTTTTTTTAAATTCTTTATACAATAGTTAATAACATTCTTAATAGAGATTTAAAAAAATTTCATTGATTATACCTGTTTTTTAATTATCAATTTCGCGCGCTCACAAGTATGCATCGCTTACCTTTAAGTATCGCCGTCTCTCTCTGACTCATGCGCTGCATCGGCCTCTCTGTTTCCTGAATCATTATTTATCATTTATCTTAAAAACTATTAACTTTTTTAAGATTGTTAAAGAGAGCAATGTTATTAACAATTAAATTGTCTACAATTTGTTTTTGACAAATTTTTTTCTGGAATCAATTTTACAAACGTTATTTAAGCATGAATCGGAACATGTAATTAAAATTTTACCTGCTTTACACGCATTTACGGGTTGTGATACGACTAGTAAAATTGGCACACAAAAAAAAGCTTTAGAACTGATACAAATAAAAGAAAATCGTGATGTCTTAGTCCCTCTTGGCAATGGCTTAGAATTAAGTACTAAGGAGTTGAAAGGCTTAGAAACATTGTATTTAAATATTTTGGGTAAAAAAGATAACTCCGCGGATGAAGCTAGACAAATTATTTTTTCTCGTTGCTTTGGAACTAATATTAATTTATCGAAAATTCCGTGCACATCAGATGCCTTGCATTTGCATGCACTTAGAGCTTCTGCTCAAACATACATTTGGAAAAAAGCGTTGAATCCCCAATATAAAACATTAGATTTTACGAATTTCGAATACAAACTGGAGAATAGTACTTTGCTACCTTTATTTATGAACAAAAGCCCATTTCCAACTGATCTTAAAAAACCGTGCAATTGTAAGAAAGCCTGTAAAACCAAAGCTTGTAACTGTAAAAAAAATAATATTAGTTGCATACTTCTATGTGGCTGTGATTCAGAAGACTGTAAGAATATAATATATAAAAATGATATTGATAATAAATAAATACCTTTTTTTTAAATCTTGTTTTATTATTTCATACTTCTACATCTATAACCTTCGTTTGAAGAAGTTATTCAATGTAATTACTTTCTGTTTTAATGACAAAAAAATAATATAAACTGATAAAAAAGTAATTTTAATTATATGTTCCGATTCATGCTTAAATAACGTTTGTAAAATTGATTCCAGAAAAAAATTTGTCAAAAACAAATTGTAGACAATTTAATTGTTAATAACATTGCTCTCTTTAACAATCTTAAAAAAGTTAATAGTTTTTAAGATGAATGATAAATAATGAATCAGGAAACAGAGAGGCCGACGCAGCGCATGAGTCAGAGAGAGACGGCGATACTTAAAGGTTAGCGATGCATACTTGTGAGCGCGCGAAATTGATAATTAAAAAACAGGTATAATCAATGAAATTTTTTAAAATCTCCATTAAGAATGTTATCAACTATTGTATAAAGAATAAAAAAAAAATATTATTTCGATTATTTTTTTTTTAATATATTTTTCATGGGTCAAAAGTACCCAAATATGAGATTTTTTGAACCTTTAAAAATTCATATCTCTAAAAATATTAATTTTATCGTGAAAAGTCATAGGATCTTTTTTATTTGTATTTCAATATAAGAACATAAAAAAAATTTGTCCGGTTGAAAAATAACAATTCCTTGCAATTGTTCAAACAATTTTGGTTTAAACAATATGGCACGGGGTTGCCCCATGGCAACATGCATTTGTATCATCAGTAGGGCAATTTGAAGAGGATCGCATAAAAAAATTGAGGTGGAATAGTTTTCGGTACTCATGCGCCGATTCCTCCTAGTCTATTTACTGAATTGAAACAATTTCAGGGTTTTTAGGAAGCAATAAAAAGTCGTTTGTCGCATTGGAGCCAAATGCAACGAAAACATGTAGGTATGAAAGATTTTTGTTAAATTTTGATAACGCAGGTGTTGACATCTATCAGTGTTGAATTCATCGTCGGTTGAACGACATACAGTGAAGTAGGTACTTTATAAGAACTGCTGAAGAAGTTTCCACAATAATCATGTATACGATCTCGGAAATGGTTGAAATAATAGCGATTTCTTTAAGAATGACGAATGCGGAAACCGTACGGCGAGAGTGTTCGATGAAACGCATCCAGTACTTGTTGCTAGAAAATACGTTTTAGAATTGGTGGGAAAGTTTCGTCAAACGGGATCAGTAGCCAATAAGAAACGGGGACCGAGAACTTGAACTTCTGTTAAGAAATGAACCTGTTGAAGTTGCACTTTAGACCCAACGTTAGGTACGATAAAATTGGCTAGTGCTACCAACATCAGTAGAACCAGTATCCGTCGGATCCTGAAACATTATAAATTTTAACCCTACAAAATACAATGGGTACATGAATTGAATGAAAATGATTTTGATCGGCGACAGGAGTCTTGTGAAATTATGACTGCTCGAATAGATGCTGATAGGAATTTCCTTTTCAACATCTGCTTTTCGGATGATTGTACATTCTTTTTAAATTCAAAGGTGAATCGTCATAATTGTCCCCGAAAACTTAATGTCTTGGCCGGTTATTTTGTAGACCGTCTGATTGGACCAATGTTTCTCGATGGATTCTGACAGGAGCATCTTATCTAGAATTACTAGATGAGTGTGTCTATCCATAATTGGTAGATATCATTGAAAATGACGATCGTTACTGACCACTTGATATTTCAACAAGACGGGGCACCTCCACATTTTGCACACTGTTAGGGCGTTTTTTGTGTAGGATGTTTTCTAGACATTGGATTGGAAGAAGAGGTCATATAGAGTGGCCAGCCCGATATCCCGATTTAACCCCACTAGACTTTTTCCAAACAAAATATATGCAACGGAACCTGCATCTCTGGAAGATTTGCGACATATAATTGTTAACGAATGCCGGTGGATAACGCCAGAAATGCTACAAAATGTGAGGTCTCATTTTGAACAGAATTTCTATTATTTTATGGAAATAGGTGGTAGGCAGTTTGAACATTTAATTCATTGACAATAATAATTATTCAACAGTTGTATTGTTCGCTCTGGTGCCTATTGATTGAATGAAGATCGAAGAGTGATTTTCCAACTTCAACTTTGCATATTTCGAAAACGAATCGGCAGAATTCGATTTTTTGTTGCTTGATGTTTGGGGGAAAACTACCTTTCACATGAGGTATCACTTGCTGTTTTAATTTTCAGGGTTGGTGGTCACAGCACCAAGGGATGAACTGTATTGCAGGTGCCTTCCATCGAGAACGATGTCCCTCGAAACTGGAGTTGACGTGTCCAACCGTTTTTTTGATTCTCCGATTCTCTTCACCCACACAGCCGCTGTTTCGTTTTTAATGGCCCACTCTGTATAATTTATTCGTTCGTCAAAGATTTGCTGCTTCTATAATATTCTATTCTAGAAAGGGCCGTTGCAAATATTTCTCTGTTTTAAATTCTCTTATAGCATAATATTGAATTATAATATGTGGCATTGCGAATTTATACCTAGAAATGTTGAATATAATTCAAAAATATTTCCCATAAATTATATTTAAAAAAGAGAGAACATAGCCATCAGATAACTCATACAAAAAAACGAGGATAACAATAAATGGATTCAGAAATACCAATAAGTGCAAATGACTAAAGCCTCAATATACATAAGTGAATGTTTTTAAGAAATAACAATCAAATTTTGAAAAAAAATCCACGTTAATAGAATATTCTGGCAGATACAATGAATTTTTCGTTAAAATATGAATTACACAATTTAAATATAATAGAAATCATTGTTTGCGAAATTCGAAACAAAAATGTGTTTTTACAAGCTTTTATTTAGCTTAATCTGTCCCGATATGTGTAATCAAATCTTACAAGTTAAATTTGACCCACTGGTCCGATTAATGTGAAATTGGCAGGTGTTCATAGTTCCCGTGACAATGCATTATGGAATTTTTGTAAGAGGAAAAAACAAAATGGTGGCTCCAAGATGGCGAGATTTGTGTTTATGCCTCGATTCGATTTAAAATTGGTATGTGGGGGTTTTCGGGGTCGAAGATTATGTTTTTTTATGTCAAAATTCATAAAATGAAAATGGCTGACGATCTCTGTGATTATGGTCCGATTCTATTCAAAATTGGTTTCCAGGATCGGAGATTATGAATGTTTTGTCGAAATTCACGAATTTAAGATGGCGGACGAGTTTTGCAATTATGGTCCGATTCGATTCAAAATTGGGATGTGGAGGTTTCGGGGTCGGAGATTATGAAGTTTTTGTCAAAATTCATGAATTCAAGATGGCGGACGAGTGACGAGCTTTGTAATTATGGCACGAATTGGTAGGGGTTCTTAGGGTCGGATATTATGAATTTATTGTCAAAATTCATAAATTCAAGATGACGGCTCCAAGATAGTGGAACCTACAGGTATATGAATTGTCCAATGTACATTAAGGGGCCGGCCTTTGGACAATTAAAGCCCAGATAACGTCCTATAGATGTACATTGTGCGTATTTTGGGCATCCATTGTATGTCCATATTTGGTAAAATGGATGTCCAGAACATATCCAAATAACAACCACTGTGGTCGTCCAATGTACATCCATTGTATATCCAAAATGAATCCAGAGGATACAGATTATACAAGGTGTCTTGTAAGTAATGGGCAATACTTTGGAAACATATTGTAAAGGTAAAACTAACACAAGTTCTCACACATACATTGTTCTTGTAGTGTGCCCCTTTTAGACATTATTTCTACTTGAATAGAGAATCACAAAGACTTCTCGATGAAATTATCACAAAAATCTCGGTGATACAATATTCGAAAGGGAATAAGTACCAAGTGGTATTTTTTTACCTATACCATATGTTAGCAAAAGTATTGCCCAATATTTCAACATCCTGTATAAATTACATTTCAGAAAGTTGATCTTTGATTGTTAGAACCCAAAATTCCTTAGTGTTGTGGATCTTAATTAAAATGTTTACGAGCATGGTATATCAAGATAAATATTCTTTGATAATAAGTAACTTTTCGTAAAATCAATAATTTTGAAAATAACATTTTTTAATTCAAAATATAAATGTATACTAGAACTCTCTAGTTTCATTCTTTTATATCTTGCACATATCAAAATTGACGACACTTTCAAAAACTAACTGTTTGCACATCATCCACCGAAGGAATTCATTAAATAACAACAAAAATGTAAGTAGATACTCTAAAAAAATTTATATTAAAACAAAAGAATAACAACACTGGTCAAAAGTATAAATAAATAAAAATATTCTGAGAACGATTCATTTCCTTTCATTTGCTCTCCTTAACCATTTCATATCTGCCTCCTTTATTTCTTTCTGTTTGTATATATTCAATAATAATCAACAATATATCTTTTGTTCCACCCACTGATCAGGAAGTCGCCCATTTTCAAATCCTTGAATGATTGTTTCATTTTTGACGTGGTTACTATATTGAGATGCGAGACCTCTGCTTATAAGTCGGGATGAACACCTTTTCATTAACTCATATGTGTTCCCTCCTCCTGTTTGTGACATCCAATTTGATTGAAAAATAAATAATCAACATATAGGAATAAAATTTTGCTTGAAAGAGTCCGTACAGGAAATATTTGCCAAGTTTGAGTTTGTTATATATGATCATTACTCAAGACTACTTGGAAAATTATTCACCTTCATTTATTTCACTATTGACAGAAGACACTTGAGAGGGATTCAATCCTGTTTTTATAGTAGGCTTGAATGGAGGTAATTTGCCATTTGCTTCAGTATTGACAGGAGACACAAGAGAGGGACACAATCCTCTCTTCATTGTAGGCTTAAATGGGGGAGGTAGAGGAAATTTTCATTTGCTTCATCGGCATGACTTTCTTCTTTCTATATTTTCTAGACTAAGGATTATCATCATTCAGATCACTACTGTATTCAGCCACTTTTGTTCTATTTCTTGCTTCCAAGATATCTGTAAATAGGTTGCATTTCTGTTGAAACCTGCAGCACACTCATTTTCATCAGAATTAGATTCACCACCATGCATCAGTCGCACTATCTTATAATATTTATTCGAAAGTTTTCTAGGACCCATATTAATCAGTAATGAAAAGTATACTTATTTATTACCATCGATGAACGAACGAAACGGAGGCATAAATGGAGAGCAAAGACGTGGAAGCATTAACCTCACATTTCTCAACAACACTAAAGGCACGTTCCACTAAACGACTAAATGTTCGCGGCGCTCGCAACGACCCAAAAAATTGCCCGCGAATTTAAAAAATGTTTCATAGGCTGCAAGAAAAAATAGCAACCGGAAAAATATCGTTTTTCGAACCAGAGAAGAATACCGTGGTTGCAGTATTGTTGAATTTAGAAGATGCGTGACGTACCCATAATGATAAGCAATTAATACGTGACAATTTATTTGTTAATGATTGTATTTGAATGGGACGTATAATGGATGTTAATTGTTGAATGTACAATGAATATCCAGAAATGTACATAAACTGGCTCAATAAAATATTCTATCACGGTTGAAATTTTTGATTGAAGATACTTACGAATTTCAATTTCATTTGAAATAAAAATAAGATTCTTAGGGATCAAACTGAAATTCATATAAATATTTTTGGACATTGAATGAATGTACAATGGAAGAATTTTTTACTTTTTACCACATTTGAATGAAAGCTTGTCTTGAAACAGGTTTTTTATTAATCATTTTTCAAGATAGGAACGTCATCCAGTATCAATACTTTAAAACCATATATAGTTGTTTCAACGAATGTCATCCAGAAAAAAGTGTTAACCACGAATACATACGTAAGTTGGGGACCACATTTGAGAAAACGGGCTCCGTAAAGAATCAAACAAACTTTTTAACAAAAATGTAAACCGACGAAAAAAGAAACTGAAAAGCAAAAAATCAAATGAACCTTTTCAGTCTAAATATCTGAGCTCCTAAACTAATGTAAGTAACTAAGTTTGAATCGGCGCCGAACAAATTAAACGAGCAAATTAATTACGTAAAGCGTAAACTGATGGGAGCAGGGAGCGCGGCGGCGGCGCGTCTCTTCGCCGAAAATTTCCGAGCGTTCTCGAAGTCACTATCAGCACGACAGCTACCCGAACGGGCTCACACGTGAGGGCACACATCGTTGCGAGTGGTCGTGCGTAAAGTAATTTAATGATCTTCGTTGATTGTTTGTTTGGCGCCGACTCAAAATGAGTTAATCAGTCTAGGAGCTTAGTTATTAGGACTAAAAAGGTTCATTTTATTTTTTACTTTGCTGCTCCTTTTTTCATCGGTTACATTTTTTGTTAAAAAGTTTTTTTATTTTTATTTTTTGTGGCTTGAATCTACTAATTGCTACCTACTTAATTTGGATAACTTTCAAAATACTTACTTACTTACTCACCTTACTTCAACTATCAACTGCTATATACTATAACTATCTGGTACCAGCGACTTCGTCCGCGTTGAACTTTGTATTTTTTGTGACGGCTATTACAAATTCACTCCCCACTTTGGGGACGGAATTTCTCAAAATACTGAAACAAGTATTTCTTTATTTGTAACAAAGACCTCAGATACTAATTTTTATGCACCTAAATTCAAAACTAACGGAACCCTCACAAAAACTTTCACCTCCTTCCAACCCCCTTAGGGGTTGCATTTATAAAAGCACTGAAACATATTTTTCTTTATCCCTTACAATGACCTCAAATACCAATTTTTATGACCCTAACTAGAAAACTAACGGAACCCGTATACAAAGTTTTACCCTCTATTTCACCTCTCCAGGGGTTGAATTTCTAAAAACACTGGAACACATATTTCTTCTATTTGACTCCAAATATCAATTCTCATGACCCCAACTTGAAAACTAATGGGATTCATATACAAACTTTTAATCCCAATTTAATCCCAATTTCACACCTTTAGAGGTAAAATTTCCAAAAACATCGAAAAATTTATTTTTTTATTCTAACAAAGACCCCAAAATAGCAATTTTCATGATCCTAACTTTAAAACTAACCATACAGACTTTCAACCCCCATTTTACCCTTTTAGGGTTGAATTTTCAAAAACCCTGAAACACATTTATCTTTATTTTTGGAGAAGAGCCCAAATACCAATTTCCATGACTCTAATTTTAAAATAATCTCTACTTTCACTTTCACCCCCTTCTCACCCTCCTTTCCACCCATTTAGGGATGGAATACCAAAGAAATATACTCTCAAAATTTTAGTTCTTAGGTTCAGTGGTTTGATCTGGACGTTTATCGTATATCAGTCATTCAGTGAGTCAGGACCCCAAACACGAGGTAGCTGCTGTGAACCGTTGAGGAGATCCCTCGACTGTCTTCCATCTCTATCATCAGATCAATTCCTCCATTATGTTGTAGTTCCATCAGAAATACATATGTGTACCAAGTTCCAACAGAATAGGTTCACAGGTGTGAAATCAATAAATCGCCCCCTATTTGTCTACCCGTGGGGGTTTAATTTCTTTCAAATTCGAAGGGGACCAACTTCCAAGCATACCCTACTCAGTAAAAAAAGATTAATTTAAATCGGATAACCCAGTACAAAGTTATGCGTGGTAGAATCGGTTAAGAAGTAAAAATTCAGTGAATGAACCAAAAACCCTCCCCCATTTTCCTACCTTTAGGAGTGGAATTATTTTTATCCAATGCAAATGTGACCAACTTCAAGGTATACCCTATCCATTGAAAAAATAATCATAAAAATCGGACAACTCTGTAAAAAGTTACGCGTGGCCATACATAAAAAAAATACGCGTCAATAAACAACGCTGTCGTTATTTCAGTGATGATAATCTACACCTTTTCAGGAAGGGGCGTACCCAGGATCCTCAAAAAGTGAATGTGTGGACTGGAATTCACGGAGATAAAGTTATAGGACCCTCATCTATCGATGGAGAACTATATCGCAATATGTTGGAAACTACGATAGAGCCTACAATTGTGGACCAGCTGAAAAATAATGAAATAATTAATAGACAAATCTTTTTAAAGGCAATCTTTTATTCAAATGCGCTAAAATTTGCGACACAGGTTATTCCGTGAGCTAGAAATTCAAGAGCTTGTCGCGCAAATTTTTCAGTTCGAATACAAAAGCGACAAGTTTTTGAATCTATAACTCACGGAATAACCTACGTCGCACATCCAAAGCAATTATTTACTTTTTATCGCATTTGAATGAAAGCTTGTCTTTGAAAAGTTTCTCTTATTATTTATTTTATTTTGTGATTTTTAGACGCCTTAATCTATACATTTTTGCTAACGCATCGTCATTATGAGGCCTTCTTCCTGTAAGTTTTGAGCTTTCTGAGGAGACCATCTAAAAATTAACTCGTTTGTCATCCTGGAGCTGCCATCTTCAATTTATGAATTCAGACAAAAAATCAATAATTTTCGGCTAAATTCATAATCTCCGACCCCAAAAACCAAGACATACCAATTTTGAATAAAAACGGTCCATTATCACAAAAATTGTCCACCATCTTGGAGCCGCCATCTTGAATTTATGAATTTTGACAATAAATTCATAATCTGCGACCCCGAAAATCTCCACATACCAATTTTAAATAGAATCGGACCATAATCACAGAGATCGTCTGCCATCTTGGAGAAGCTATTTTGATTTTATGAATTTTGACAATAAATTCACAATCTTTGAACCCGAAAACTCCCACATACCAATTTTGAATGAACAAACTCGTCCGCCATCTTGGAGCCGCCATCTTCAATTTTTGAGTTTTGAATATTAATTCATAATCTCCGACCCCTAAAACTCCCATATACCAATTTTGAATAGAATCGGACCATAATCACAGAGATCGTTGGCTATCTTGAAGAGGCCATTTTTATTTTATGAATTTTGACATGAAGTTCATAATAATCTTCGACTACGAAAACCCCCACATACCAATTTTGAGTCGAATCGGACCATACACACAAATCTCGTGCGCCATATTAGAGCCGCCATTTTGTTTTTTTATCTTACAAAAATCTCATAATGCATTGTCACGGAAACTATGAACACCTACCAAATTTCACGTTAATCGGGCAACTAGAAATGGGTCAAATTCAACTTGCAAGATTTGATTACAGACAGACAGACACCGGGACAGGAGAAACTGAATAGAAGCTTGTAATATAATTTATCCAGGCGGCAACCGATATTTAAATGGGGATCAGCTTTGTTACCAACAAGACGGCGCTCCACCGAACTATTACAATCCTGTGGGACCATGGTTGGATGACCATTATAACAAGAGTTGGATTAGAAGGAGAGGACCCATCGAGTGGCCTTCAATATCTCTAAATTTAACCCCTTCAGATTTTTTCCTATGGGGTCATCTGGAATCTGCAATTAATAAAACTCAACCCGCCCCAATTGAAGAACACAAGGTTCGCAAGTTCGAGAATGTCGGAATATCTTCCGCGAAACTTTCGCGATTGTGAGACAATAATTTGAAAACTGGCTCCACTATTGTTTGGAAATCATTTTAAGGATTCACTGTGAATCGGAAAAAATCGTGTTTGGAGTACCCCAGGGAATACTTATTGTCAGATTTGGTTAGTACAGTAGAAAACATGATTTGATAGTTGTTTATCTTTTAAAAGGTGAGGTGAATTACTCTGAAATCTTCTAATAATAGATACTATCAGATGGAACGGCTAAACTTAGTAGCTGAGTTTTTTGAGTATTTTTGACAATAACACTCCCACACCCTCCTTGAGAACTCCCGAACAACATTTTTAAAGAGCTTTCCAATGATATATCACACATGGGGGATCGCCATAATAAATATAAATTTGATTTGACCAGCCATTTTAACTTTTGAAGTGGGGGTTGATGGGACGGAGGGGTGAGAGTATCGGGGTTCGCTATTTTGGTTCCACCGACTCTGCATTTCTCGATATCTTTTTTCACATCCAAAATATTCCCACGGACAACTTATAAAATTAACATACTGTAGTTGAATAGATAAATTAGTAGATACCCTGGAGAAAAAGTCTCTAATAGAGGACTGTTCAAGAAGAAATATTTTCAAAATAGCATATATAAAATTGTTGATGAAAGACAAACAATAAAAATTGAGAAACTATACAGCGTGTTATGTAATAAGTGTCCGATATTCCACAGGATGATTCCTCAGTTATTTATAAGGTGAAAAGTTTATATAAGCAGGGGTCCGCAAGTGCTTCATTTTTGATATACAGAGTGTTGAAGATTTATTTTTATTTTGGTTTTTCGTAAATAATTTTTAAAATAATGTCGATATTTGGACGAAAATTGGTATTTGGGGATTTTTTAATATGAGAAATTCAAATTTGATCTTAGTTTGGCCCTTAATTGTAGGGGGCGTCGCCTATAGGTCTTTGTCTCTTTTGGGGAGTCACAACTTTGTCTAGAAGAAAAACCGATTCCTCTATAATTTTCACGTGGAAAAGGTTTTTTTTTAAAGTCGCTACAAGCAGCCGTTTTCTAGATATTTTGATTTGAATTAATCGATGCATCCAATCTTCTTCTCATTGATTCTCGAACTCTTTGAAAATAAAAGTATCAAGTAGGCACTAAGTTTATTCCAATGTTCTTTTTGTGCTGTCATGTCAAAAATAATATCTTGACGAATAGTTAAATAGTTTTATTCATTATTATTGTGATTATTTATAAAAAAATGGTAAACTTTACTTTCTGACATACATTTTACATACGGACTTGCTGACGGAAATGCATATGAGGCTAGACGTTTGTATCAGGAGCGTTATCCAAACCATACAACACCTTCTTCAAAAACGTTTCCAAGAATTCACGCTCGGTTAAGGGAAACAGGAAGTTTCAAGAAAACTAGTCAACTGTCGAGTGCACATTGAACTGTAAGAACCCCAGAAACCGAGGAAGCAGTTCTTAATCTGGTAGGAGAACACCCGGAAACAACCTCCAGAAAATAGCTCTGACGTTAAACATTTCTCATGTTCTGGTATGGAAAATTTTTATTGATAATTTTTTATATCCCTACCATATTCAAAGAGTTCAGACACTACTCCCTCGTGACTTTCCGTTACGTATCAACTTCTGTCGTTGGTTTCTCCAAGCCTTATTCAAAATCCTTTATTTGAAAATCAAATCCTGTTTACCGACGAAAAATATTTCTCACGCAACGCTAACGCAATTCTCACAAAAATCATTTGTTGTCAGAGGAAAACCCCGATGCGATACAGACAGTTCCTCTTAACGTGTGGGCAGGAATCCTTGGATATTATTTTATAGGTCCATTCTTTATTCCGGGAAGATTGAACGGAGAGAGATATCATCATTTTCTTGAAGAAAATTTGCCTATTTTAATGGAAGGTGTGCCACTTAGACTACGAAATGAAATGTGGTTTATGAATGACGGTGTCCTGGCACATTTAAGCATCCAAGCGAGATAATTTTTAGATCAAACTTCCGGCAACCGTTGGATAGGTCGGGAAGGTCCTCAACCATGGCCCCCTAGGTCACCAGACCTTAATGGTTTGGATTTTTTCCTGTGTGGACATCTAATATCCTTAATTCACCAGACACCTATCCAAAATGAAGAAGAATTAAGTAATCAAATAATTAACTCTTGTAGAACGACTAAAAATACTCCAGGAATTTTCCAAAGAGTGCGCGAATCAATAAGAAGAAGATTTGATGCGTGCATACAGGAAGGAGGTGGACATTGCGAACTCATTTTGTGATTTTGATTTATATCTAGTGTTCCGTTCTGAATAAGCAGGCCAGATTCAATGAGCCAAAAGGCCCAAGTGTAGTTTGGAGGTACGAACCAGACGAGCCTACTGGGTGAGATTTTTAGTGGGTAACCCGGAAAAACGGGGGCAAAGGAACCCGGAAACTCAGAGCAAATCCCACACTCTGTCCATAAAGAATTTTTTACACCCCCAAAAAAAGTGTTCCGTTGTTTAAAAATCAGCGTTTGAAATATTTCTATGTTGAAATTAAAGAAAAGTTTTTAAATTTTCTTCACTTTCTGACAAACACATGCATCGATTGATTTAAATCAAAATATTTCGAAAACGGCTGCTTGTAGCGACTTTTGAAAAGCATACCTTTTTCACTTGAAAATGTTAGAAGAATCGATTTTTCTTCTAGAAAATGTGATACATACATGCACGACAAAGTTGTGACTTCCCAAAAGAGACAAAGACCTATAGGCGGCGCCCCCAACAATTTAGGGCCAAACTAAGATGAAATTTTAATTTCTCATAATAAAAAATCTCCAAATACCAATTTTCGTCCAAATATCGACATTATTTTAAAAATTATTTACGAAAAACCAAAATAAAAATAAATTTCTAACACCCTGTATATCAAAAATGAAGGCCTTGCGGACCCATGCTCATATGAACTTTTCACCTCATAAATGACTGAGGAATCATCCTATAAAATATCGGTCACTTATTACATAACACCCTGTATATGCAGAATGCTCCAAGTTCATAGCAAATTTGATCAATGTGAATGTTAGTGAATTAGAATAGTATAATTCAAAATTGGAAACATAAAAATAGAATTTTTACGAAAAAAGATGTAAGCGCTACGGTGAGAAAAATACTTTAAACACACCAAAATACATAATGAATTACTGTACTTTACAATGCCCTCAGTCAGGAGAAAGTTTCAGATTTCTGTAACAAATTCAGACTTTCTTTAAGTGATTTGATATTTTAGAGTGAATTATCATTAGTCGGGCGAAGCCCACGCTGGCATTTTTTCAATAGTAGGTAATACCCTTGATATTGGCATTTCAAATGGTATAAGCAGACATTGCATGAATACAAGAGAAAAGTGGTTTTTCAAAATATTTTAATGAATACCAAAAATCGCCAAATTCTCGAGTCAGTCTGTCAGTCCTCTATTCACCAAGCGTGGATAGCTGGAACATGGGCAGAATAGGCCAAGTGGTGTACGGCTGGGGCTGAGTAGGTGGCTACCAAAGGTTTGCTGATGACGTCACTTCTGAAGCTGTGGCTGACAGCAGATGGTAAAGCAATAGGAGCAGCAACAAGAGCTGGAGCAGCATATGCGGTTACTACGGGCTTGCTGATGACATCACTTCTGTAACTATGGCTAACGGCACCAGGTAAAACTTCCACTACAGGGGCTGCATAAGCAGTCAGTGCGGGGGCTACTAACAAACCACTTGGTTTAGCTACGGCTACGGCTACGAGAGCGAACAACACCACCAATTTGAACATTTTTGCAAAATAGGTCTGTGTTGCGAGTCTTCAAACTAACTGACAGAAACTGATGTCCACTCAAAGTTCCTTCGCACTTTTATACTTTGAGAAATGGAGTGGAACTTGTTATAAAAAAATAATCAGTCAGAGGAAGCATCGGTTTCGACAATACTTTCAATCTTGTTTAAATTCGTGGAGTGGACCTTGAACAAGGTCAATTTATCGCGCTCATGTATGACGCCTTCAACAAAGGTTGGGTTGCTTAAGATAATTTCCTTTCTTGGCTGGTGATATACCACGGAATTCATTGCAAATATATATTTCTCTCGTCCAATTAATTACGAATGAATCACTTCGCGGGTTTTGTTCGGAAGCTATAAAATTTATAACATAATATTCTTGATATTAATTTAAAAAAATTATTGGTCCATTTGACAATCTCGAGACGCATTTCTACTAGATGTAGTCATATTTCACCAAAAACTTAAGAACACGAAAACTCAATATAAATATAATTAGACGCTTTTGCAGAAATCTGCACAACATATTAGTACGTATTTCAGATAAAAACCCTTTTTATCTCCATCTAAATTATGTGGGGAAGTGAAGAGTACATAAGTTCATGAATATATTTGTTTTTGTTTACATGTAGTAGGTTCCAGTTTTTGAGAAGCACATGCCCCCCATTATCAGGTTTTTATTAACTTGCTTTCTTGTCTGTTTGTCTGTATAAATTTTGCACTCGATTTAAACTAACTTCCCGATGAACTAGAAACTTGAAACTTCAAACATAGATTAGAACTGGATGACAGTGCGATAATAACTCGCTGTCTGTTTGTTTGTTCGTTTGTAATAAAAATAATAGTAAGGAGCAATCGATTTTAAACTAACTTCTCGATGAGCTAGAGACTTGAAACTGAAATGAACCTGTAATTTGCCACATGTCTCACAGGATTTTACACACACTCACAAGACTACAAAGCAGAAAATAATTGTTTGAATATATTTTTTTATTATACCTACCATGTTTTGAAAACTGACTAAAAAGTATAAAATAATTTCTCCTAGCCCCATACAAATTCATAGATTCCTCATACAGATAGTCCTGAAAATGTGTGATTGTGAATTTTTACACGCTTTTTATTAGCTTCACTTGTATGTTTGTTTGTAACCGACTCCTTTGGGAGCGATTTTGACGTACGAATGATTTGAAATTTGGCAGGTGTACATAGTTCCGGTAACAATGCATTAAGAAATTTTGTTTGAAAAAAAAACAAAATGGCGGCTCCAATATGGCGGACGAGTTTTGTGAATATGGTCCGATTCGCTTCAAAATTGGTATCTGAGGGTTTTCGTGGTCAGGGATTATGATTCTTCTGTCAAAACTGAGAAATTCAAGATGGCGGCTCCAAAATGTTGGACGAGTTTTGTGATTATGGTCCGATTCTATTCAAAATTGGTATGTGGGAGGTATTGGGGTCCAATATTATGATTCCATTGTAAAAATAAAAATATTCCAGATGGCGGCTCCAAAATGGCGGACGAGTTTTGTGATTATGGTCCAATTCTATTCAAAATTATATGTGGGGGTTTTTGGGGTCGGAGATTATGTTTGTAACCGACTCCTTTGGGCGCGATTCTGACCCACATTAAACGGTCAGATTTCATTCAAACTTTGTAGATTTATCGAGGACCGATAACACTAATTTTATGAGATTATTCCATTTGTTTATTTGCAAAATAAGATTTGTTAATTTATATAACTTTCATATAAAACTAAAAAAACACGCATTTTTAAATAAACCAAACTAGAAAGTAGAAAATAAATAATTGTTTAAAAAAACTAAAAAACACGCTTTTATAGAAAACCATACCAAAAAAATAGAGAATAAGAAAAAAATGTATTTTATTTTTAAAAAAGCGTGGGGTGCATGGTATCAATAATTATATAGTACATTACACCTAGGGCAGTAAAGTAAGAAATGTCTCAGATCACAGGTAATTGTTGACCGAGGCGATTTTTTTTCTTATTTTCTATTTTTTGGGTTTGGTTTTCTATAAAAGCGTGCTCTTTAGTTTTTTAAAACTATTCTTTATCAATAGATATGAAAGCACTTGTAAGATTTAAAACGAAAAACGTGGGGTGCATGCAATAGATAATAGTAAGGAGTTTAGGGAGTAGCTGCACATGAGAAAACTCACACAACAGTTTTTAAAATTTGCAGTGCAATACAATTTTCACCCGACTGCGCGACGCAGCCTATGTATGTATGTATGTATGTTTGTTCCTTTGTAGCGCTCTAGAGACCAAACGCCTGGGCCGATTTTAATGATTCTTACGTCAATCGAATTCTCTTAATCTTGCTAGTGACATGACAGTAATATGGCGACAATCAGACGCCATATTGTAAAAAAGTTATAACAGCGTATAGCTTGGTATATCAATCAGTAATTGGTTGATTTGCTCGTGCTCGTTAGTTGGTTTATTTCGGTTTCAGTTACTAGTTCGTTTTCATTAAATTTTTAATACACAATCATTTAAATATTTCAATAGAAACAGAAAGTATAGTCAAACATGGCTATAACGAACGGCTTAATGACTTTTGATTATTACCGTCTTATAAACTGCACATTAAAAAAATCAAAAACCTGTGTAAAAAGTGAACTTTAAAAAGATGGGAACAAGATGATCAGAAAATGATTTCAGAAAATTATGTTTTGAGAGGTTAACTATTAAACTTAATACTGTCAACAATCTCACGCAGTCGGAGGCAATAATACGTCTTCATTGTTAAATTAAAGAAGAGGTCTCCGACTGCGCGAGATTGTTCACAGTATTAAGTTTAACATAATTTTCTGACATTATTTTCTGGTCATCTTTTTCCATCTTTTTAAAGTTAATTTTTGATTTTTGTTTTTTTCGAATTAGGTGAATTATTCATTCATAATTATCTATTGTATGCGCCTCCCGTTTTTCATGTTCATTCATTCATTTATTTATTAACTATAGCCAATTACAATGAAGTGGATGAGTGTCGTTAAGGGGTTTTTATATTTTACATTATCTGTAGCAGGATCACAAGTTAAAATAAACAGGAGACAATATAATACCTTAAAATTTTCAGTTACGGCACAATTAAAATATTTTGATGAGATTTGCAATGTTCAACAAATCCAGCAAGGTTATAAAGCAGTTTGTAATCAGAAAAAAAATAGTTTATTTTTGAATTGAGGTTGAACAGATTTGATGTCGGAGGGTAGCATATTATACAATTGAATATCAGCACCTTTCATGGAAATATTCTTGGTTGAATTTTTGTATATACATTTTATTGTTCTTTTTAATTGGGTACGAGTGCATATCAGAGTGTTTGGTGAAGTTTTCAATATTTTTGTGTATGTATACTAGTATCTTGAGAATATAAATTCCGGTTGAGGTAAGGATCTTTTGTGATTTGAAGGTGTCTCTTAAGGATGTCCCGTAATCAAGATTAAACATTATTCTGAATATTCTTTTCTGGATGACAAATACATGATCAGTTTATATGCCATAACAGAATGTACGGCTGCAAAGTAGTAGAGTTCAAGCGGATATTTATCGAGACTTTTTTTCAGGGAGAGGTTGGCGAAATAGCATTTGTTCAGTCGGGAGCAAATGAAACTTATATCACTGTCCACTTCTGGAATTTTATTTTTTCCAGTGCCCAGGTACATCATCAATTTCTAGCTCCATTGACTCGTGCACTTGGTAAAGATCACACACGATTTTTTCTGTATTAATTATAAGTTGATTTATTTTGCACCAGGTGGATAATTGCTCAAGAACAACAAGAACGGTGGTATCATCGGCATACATGCTCAGCCTTTCTTCTGAGATATAGAGTGGAAGGTCATTCATATACAAAATGAGTAGAAGCGGCCCTTGTGGAGCTCCGAGGGCCAAAAGTCTCTTGAACACTTACAGACAACTTTCTATTTTTTGTGTAGGATAAAATCCATCCTTGAATATTCAAGTTTTTCAGAAAAAAATTCTGGGTTTAACGTATCGAAGGCACGAGACAAATCGATGAAGATTCCAATTACCAGCTGACCAGCATCTAACTTATCGTAAACAATGTGAACAAGATCATTTGAGGCAGTTTCAGTAGAGTATCCTTCGCTGACACCATGCTGGCAGGGGGTTATTATTTAATATTCGTTCGAATACCTAATGGAAACTGTATACACTGCTTCTTCTATGATTTTTTGAAAAGGAATTAAGATAGAAATGCTTTGTAATTCTCGACAAGTTGAGTATCGCCCTTTTCAAAGATTGGGACCATCTTTGATATTTTAATTTTTTCCGAAAATTTGCCAGATATAACCGAATCATTTATAATTTTTGTTAAGTACGGTGTTATAACATCAACACAATTTATCATGAGTTTGATTGGAATCTCATTATTACCAATATAAGTTTTGTTTTTTAGTCCTAGTATGATGTTTTTCACTTCATATTCATCAGGAGCGCAAAATAATATAGAGTTTTGTTGTGCGTGGATTTTTTAATATCGTTCACAAATTGTTAAATCTGACAGGTATTTTCATAGCTATTAAAAATTCGCCTTCACAGTTTTTCAGGACCATCTGTATCGGGTTAGGAATCTGAATGAGGTAATAAATCTGTATGGGGCAAAGAGAAATTATTTCATACTTTTCGTCCGTTTTGAAAACGTGGTATATTGAAAAAAAAAAAATAAATATTTTCAATTATAGTCGATTTGAAAAAAATATTTGTAAAAATAGAGTACTTACTTGAAAATATCTACTTTCAGATGAGCGATAAAAATTAATATCCTTTTTTCACGGCCAACTACGATCAATAAAAATCGAAAATTTGGGAAAAGTCATATAGGATATTTTCAATTTGGGAGTATCATATTATTTTTCAGAGCCCATCAAAACACCCACAAACTATTTTGTATGTATAGGGTGAAATATGCCGAAGGCATCACTTATTCAATAAATTTTCCTCAACTATCTAATTTTCCTTCTAACAATATGTAGAATATTTCTTTTCATTATCAACCTCGATTGAAGAAATATTTAAGAACCAATAAAATAATATTTGTTTTTTTTTCATAAAATTAGCGTCATATTCATATTCAGAATCATTCGAAGGTACATGATGTTGTATACAAAGAACACCAACATTTTATCTCATGCTAATCAATAATATGCCAATTTGATAATTGGCATATTATTACTTGTTACTTTGGTTCGGAATACCCTGATACTCGCGAATATGAAACTATAAAAAACAACAGTGTAGTGCTGCTCGAGAATTGGACCTTTTTTTAAATTTACATCTATTGCTCTGTTGTTTCAGAGGCAGGGATCTTGAGCTCAACATCCATCAACTCGGGACCGCAATCTTAACGTCCCCTCCGAAGGACGGTATATCTATCGCCATTTCCCGTGCTCATTGATATGACGTCTGCAGCTGCGAATATGCTACTAGGCTGCAGTTGTTCGGGGTATTTTTAAGGCGCACGTTCCTTGGCAGGTGGTCACTCATCCAAGTATTAAACGAGTCCGGTGTTGCTTGGCAGTCACCGCGGGCGGAGGTGGGAACGGGGGGCCGATAAACATGCACTCAAAATAACCAAAACACAAGCATCACTACAAATTTCTTAAAAAATATGTTAAACGCAAGTCAGCCGAGTGGTACACGCGGCATAGGCATCTAAACTGCAAGGTTCCGGGATCGATCATGGGTGCTACTCACAAAAATATGTTTTTTTTTCAAATCAGAACATACAAACCTCAAACCTATAATTTCACCACAAATCATTATCACGTAAACCTACCACAATAAATATCTACACAAACATCATGTTTATCCAATTCTATCTCAAATTTATTTTCGTCCACAATATTCTCAAATTTATCACATTCAACCCTTACTCCAATTACACACACACACACACAAACCATCTCTCAAATTATTTCCACATGCCATAGTACATAGTACGATTCAATTCTCTGTACCAGGTTTTTGTAATTTTTTTTCCCTGGAAACTTTTTCAAATTGTTTATTGCTAGAGATTTCACGTTGCATTTTTAGTTACTTTGTTTTGATCATTTCCATAAAGTAATTTAAAGATCTTCGTTGATTGTTTGTTTGGCGCTGACTCAAAATTAGTGACTTATATTAGTTTAGGAGCTCAGTTATCAAGACTAAAAAGGTTCATTTTATTTTTTGCTTTTCGTTAATTTTTTCGTCGGTTCAATTTTTTGTTGAAAATATTTTTTATTTATGTTTGCTTCCGATCTGTTGGGCGAAATATCTTAATATTCCAATTCTCGACTTCCGACTTACCTTAGTTTTTTCCAATACTGGTGAATCTGATGGAAATACATCAACTCACTACATTACGCAGTTTTAACCCCTTGGGAATTTTGGAAAATATTTTTTGAGTATATACCCAACCCTGGTATGTAACCCTCATGCAAAATTCGATGCTGCTACTGATACTCTTTGAGATATAACCTATTTTATAATAGGGGTAGATATTACCGGCTTTTTCTCCATGTGAAAACTATATGGTTTTAGAAATTTGGGCCTAGGCCCACCATGTATCTAGGCTGACGGGTGGAGATGCCTTGTGCGGCGGTCACTCGTCAAACGTTAACACGAGTAGCAAAAGGGGAAAATTTGTCGCGACGGCAACCCATCAAACGTAACAAGACGAGTCTTGTTGGGAACCCAGGTGACCGAGGGTAGCCCCATCGTTTCGACAATGCCTCGCCAACTAGGGTTGGACTCTGGGGGCAGTGGTACTAGGTAGTGTTCGAAATGGATACCGTGATTCGGTAGAGTCTAGGGGACTCTTCTATCTATGGGTTGAGGTGGATGTTTCTCTTGGTTCTGTCGGAGAGCGGCGTCAAATCCGTTCGGGCACCGATATCCCAGAGCCAGTAGCTTGTCTTATCAAACGTCCTCACCATTGGTATAATGAAATGGGAGCTGGGTTACGGCCTAGCACGCTGATTGGGCGTATCCTGATCTAGTATCTTTCCTTGTGATGGGGTCGTGACAAGCCGAAAGACAGGTACGACGCACTTTTCCCTCAAGGGAGCTGAGGAAAGCAAGCGGGCCTCCTTTGCACCCCACCACTACCAATGGTTGAAGAGATTGTAGGTGGGTCGATATGGTTCTTCAGCCTCTCTGTACGTCCACTTCAAGATCTTTTGTACATTACCCTTCATCTATTCAAGACCCGGGATTTCGAGACTCCTTGCACAGTGTATCAGTGTTCTGGGAGCTGAGTTGCTGATATCTGAGGGCGTTAATGAAACCCCTTCGAGGAACTTGAGCCTTTTGCAAAAGAGCGCTTGATAGTAGCAAAGCAGGTGCTCTGCATTTTCAGCGATCTATCAATTTTTTGAGGTGATACCTCAGAGGACAATATCCGGTGAGCAGTCCTGTTACCAGTTTGAAATATTTATTGTCCAACCCGAGAAGCTGTTTAGCTTTCTTTGGCGATGGACTCAGAAGCTTTTCCATTTGTCTTTGTGCGGGAACCTCATTCCAGAGGGTTTTGAATCGGTCAGCTTTCCAGCGCCTAAACTCTTCCTCAATGTGGGCTTCGGAAAGACCAAGAAGGATTCTTGTGCAGGAAACGGAGCGTTTGCTCCTTCCTTGGCAAGGCTGCCTGCTTCTCATCACCTTGATTCTCTTGCGACCTGGCACCCACATCAGAGTGACCTGATTATTCGTAGCCAGTTGATTCAGAGAGATAGTTTGCAGTCCCAAGTCAGTCTAGACTCACACGTGTGTGTGTGTGTGTGTGTGTGTGTGTGTGTGTCTGGGCTTTCACTGTTGCTTGGCTGTCTAACAGGATAAAGATTTTTGACCCCCTGGAGGCTCTGAGAGGCATACATTTCTAAGAATGGATTTCTGCTTGAAAATTATTGTCCTTTCGTAATTCTTGGATCCATCAGTATACCAAACTGATGTATCATTTCTAGTTGAGCCGTTGGTTATGCCTATTTGAGTTGTTTATGACTTTTAAAATTCACTTTGGAGCGTGCCTAGCTAGGATCTTAGGGGAATACTTTCCATAATCCAGTCAGTTTTCCAGCTTTCAAGTTTAATTTCTGCAGTGGGCCATGTCAACATTGCCCCTATGATTCCTAGACAGGCTAACCGCTGATCTTTTCGCAGCTTGATTTGTGCCGAGTACTGTTCAATTTTTGGCCACTATACTAATGATGCATAGGTTTGATGATCGTTTGGTATGACTTGGGCTTCAAACTTCATGTCTTGCCAAATACTCTGCGGAACCGTAAATATTCATTCTCGCGAATCTATCATGTCTGTTTATATAGTAGATTTTGAGTGTATTAAACTTGAGAAACTTAGTTTCAATACTTTTTATTGACTGCTAATGTTTTAATACATATGGCGTTTATTGCTTTCCGACTATTTTCAACACATGTAAACTCATTTTCACAGTTATCCGGAGAGTAATTTATTAACATTCGAAACGTCGGCAAAAACATTCTAACCCCAACATTTCTGAAAAGTAATATATAAATATAACTCTTGGAGCTACCAACCCTTTCACCATTATGACCACAATCATGACGCTGATTGGAAAAGCGACCATCTTGACAGAAAAAGTGTCGGTGGATGTGCGGTCTTTTACAACAGAAAGGACCCTGCACTTTTTTTATGTAAAGTGGCGACCGATTAATTTTTCTGAAACTTCGGTTTGTTGTTGTACTTGACCTGGTAACCAAAAGTGTTCATGGGCCCAACTCAATCATATAACTTGTTTTCTAGATACAGGGTATTGAAGTTGAAAATTGCCCAGTTTTTCGATTTTTTTTTAACGAGCCAGATTGAATTTCGATGAAAGAAAATTGTATTCCGTGCATAAAATAATTTATTCAATCGTAGCAAAGCGCTTTCGACCGTTAGGTCATCATCAGTGCGTACCTGAAAGTAAGTACTATTGATAGAAAAAAGTTACTGAAAAGTTTTATTTTTGAGAAAGAAAATTGACATTTTGAAAAGGGAAACATTCTCAATTGAATATTGATAAGAAGATTTTTCTGTGAATTGAAAAATCCACGATTAAAATGAAGTTATTTTTTGTGAATGTCTAACAGAAAACAACTACTTCCCCGGCTAAAACCACGCTGGACATTGAACTACATCTGATAGATATTCTGAAAAGGCCCTAACTCAAAAGAAAAAATCTGAAATTGAAAATTTGCATTTTCATTCAGATAGTTATTTGATTTTCTATTCCAGTCTCAATTAAGAACTCATAAAGATGAATGAGGCAAAGAAGAATGTTTTCCAAAAGAGAGTTAGGGCCTTTTCAGAATATCTATCGATGTATTTATTCAACGATGCTTAATCGGAAATAGGTGTTTTCTTGACCAAAAAATAACTTCATTAATCGATGATTTTCATCAAAATCTATCAAATTCATGAAATATTTCACTGAATAATTCACAAGAGGTTATCTTGACGATGGAAGATAGTGACTAAAGTTTATCTTTCAGTCGCAGATGATTCCACATCTGATTTTATGAACATCCTGTTTATATTTTCAACAAATCAATCTATCATACCCATGACAGGTTTTAATGTCAGAAAACACTAATTTCAAAGTGTCTCTCAAAGAAATGATTCTAACTTTTTTCCATCTTTGCAAAAGTGAGATTGCTTCTTGAAAATGTGTTTCCCATTTCTTCCGGTCTTCCTGATGATCGTGGAAGCGTGAAATAGATTTTCGTCGACAAAATGTATTGAAGACCTAGTGAATGCGATGTCTCTCCTGCGTCAATGTTACGAATGATTTCTGGTGAGTACTCTCTTTTGGAAAACATTCTTCTTTGCCTCATTCATCTTATGAGTTCTTAATTGAGACTGGAATAGAAAATCAAATAACTATCTGAATGAAAATGCAAATTTTCAATTTCAGATTTTTTTTTTGAGTTAGGGCCTTTTCAGAATATCTATCAGATGTAGTTCAATGTCCAGCGTGGCTTTAGCCGGGGAAGTAGTTGTTTTCTGTTAGACATTTACAAAAATAACTTCATTTTAATCGTGGATTTTTCAATTCCAGAAAAATCTTTCTATCAATATTCAATTGAGAATGTTTCCCTTTTCAACATGAATACCTCCACAAGAGGTTATCTTGACGATGGAAGATAGTGACTAAAATTTATCTTTCAGTCGCAGATGATTCCACATCTGATTTTATGAACATCCTGTTTATATTTTCAACAAATCAATCTATCATACCCATGACGGTTTAATGTCAGAAAACACTAATTTCAAAGTGTCTTCCAAAAGAAATGATTCTAACTTTTTCCATCTTTGCAAAGTGAGTTGCTTCTTGAAAATGTGTTTCCCATTTCTTCCGGTCTTCCTGTGATCTGTGGAAGCGTGAAATAGATTTTCGTCGACAAAAAATGTATTGAAGACCTAGTGAATGCGATGTCTCTCCTGCGTCAATGTTACGAATGATTTCTGGTGAGTACTCTCTTTGGAAAACATTCTTCTTTGCCTCATTCATCTTTATGGGGTTCTTAATTAAGACTGGAATAGAAAATCAAATAACTTGGAATGAAATGAAAAATTTCAATTTCAGATTTTTTCTTTGAGTTAGGGTTTTCCAGAATATCTATCAGATGTAGTTAAATTCCCAGCGTGGCTTTAGCCGGGAAGTAGTTGTTTTCCGAAAGATAAATTATGTGAAGTGGAATGAGGGAAAATGGGAAATTAAACGGTTTCTTCACATAAAAGGATTCAATATAAAATTGAACCAGAAAATGGGTAGATCTCAGGTGAAAAAAACAATTTTCTGGCAAATGACCACGAGAACATTGAATGATATTCACCTGAAAACCCCGCATACTTCCTATAATATCAATGGACTTTGGGTAAAATTTTCTTTCTGATAAGCTCGTTTTGGAATTTTTAATGCGTGTTCACCTAAAAATTTCCGTCCCGGTTTCAGGCTTTTTGGGCCCCTCATCGGTACGGATAGTCAACCAGCCAAAGTCCAAAGAACTCTCGAAGTGGGGCACAGCGTAAACAAACCATCATCGATCTTGTAAAACCCATAGGTACCCGGGAAAGATAAACTTTAACTGGCGGTCCTTGATGAAAGAAAAATAAAATCTCCCCCCTCGATAGGTTTTCTAAATAAAAGATTCCTTCTCGGGAGAATTGTGACCAAATCCAAACATATAGTGAAAGATAAGTGCCATGTGGGGAATGAATAGAAATCAATTAAACGGTTTTCTTCACATAAAAGGATTCAATATAAAATTGAACCAGAAAATGGTAGATCTCAGGTGAAAACAACTCTTTCCTGGCAAATACCAGAGAACATTGCATGATATTCACCTGAAAATCCATGCATACTTCCAAAATAATATCAAATTTGGGCATTGAATGCAAATGTTTTTTTTTCTGATAAAATGAATTTTTGTTTTAATTTTATTTGTGTTCACCTAACAATCCGCATACGGTATTTGCCAATCCGCATTTTGGTATTTGCCAGGGGAAAGTAGGGTTTTTTTTTTCACCTGAGATCTACCATTTTTTGGTTCAATTTTTTATTTAATCCTTTATGTAAAAAACCGTTTAATTCGGTTTTTTTTTAGTTGTTTCTGTTAGACATTCAAAAAAAAATACTTCATTTTAATCGTGGATTTTTTCCCAAATTTACAGAAAAATCTTTCTATCAAATTCCCAAATTTAGAATGTTTCCCCTTTTTAACATATTTAACCCACAAGGGTTATCTTGTGAGATAGTGACTAAAAATTTATCTTTGTCGCAGATGATTCCCATCTGATTTTTTGAACATCCTATTTATATTTCGAAAAATCAATCTATCCATGACAGGTTTTAATGTCCAAAAAACACCCATTTCAAAGTGTCTCTCCAAAGAAATGATTCTAACCCATCTTTGCAAAGGGGAAGTTGCTTCGAAAATTTTTTCCCTTTCTTCCGGTCTTCCCATGATCTGGGAAACGTGAAAAGATTTTGTGACAAAATGTATTGAAACCTAGTGAATGCGATGTTTTCCTGCGTCAATGTTACGAATGATTTCTGGTGAAACTCTCTTTTTTGGGAAAAAATTTTTTTTGCCTCATTCATCTTTATGAGTTCTTAATTAAGACTGGAATGAAAATCAAATAGCTATCTGAATGAAAATGCAAATTTTTTTAATTTCAGTTTTTTTTTAGTTAGGGCCTTTTCAGAATATCTATCAGATGGTTCAATGTCCAGCGTGGCTTTAGCCGGGGAAGTAGTTGTTTTCTTTGGGCATTCACAAAAAAAAAACTTTTAATCGTGGATTTTCAATTGAAAAATCTTTCTATCAATATTCAATTTAGAATGCCCCTTTTTAAAATGAAACCCCCCAAGAGGTTATTTGACGATGGAAAATATGACTAAAATTTATCTTTCAGTCGCAGATGATTCCACATCTGATTTTTAAATCCTGTTTATTTTTCCAAATCAATCTATCATACCCCATGACAGGTTTTAAAGTCAGAAAACACTAATTTCAAAGTGTTTTCAAAGAAATGATTCAACTTTTCCATCTTTGCAAATGGGGGGGGTTCTTGAAAATGTGTTTCCCCTTTCTTCCGTTTTCCCGATGATCGTGGAAGCGTGAAATGATTTTTGTCGACAAAATGTATTGAAGACCTAGTGAATGGGGTCTCTCCCGCGTCAATGTTTCGAATGATTTCTGGTGAGTACTCTCTTTTTTGGAAAACATTTTTTTTTGCCTCATTCATCTTTATGAGTTCTTAATTAAGACTGGAATGAAAAACAAATAAATATCTTAATAAAATGCAAATTTTCAATTTCAGATTTTTCTTTTGAGTTAGGGCCTTTTCAGAATATCTATCAGATGTAGTTCAATGTCCAGCGTGCTTTAGCCGGGGAAGTAGTTGTTTTCTGTTAGACATTCACAAAAAATAACTTCATTTTAATCGTGGATTTTTCAATTCACAGAAAAATCTTTCTATCAATATTCAATTGAGAATTCTTGACATGATTTTTGGGTAACCTTCCACAGTCTGAAAATGAAAATATAATCAGGAAAATCTATACAATTAGAAAGGGCAAACTATTAGTTCACCCCGATAAGTTATTCTTCACCAAATTATATTTCCTATGGAAAATGATTCAATTTGTCAATAACTTGCCGTTTCTGAATTTGCCTATCAAAAAAATTTTTAAAAAATTCAAAAGATACTTCTCTGTATAGTTTTTTGCTTGACGTTTCGGGGACTATATCTGCCCCCGTTCTCAAAATCTTCTAAATCTCCTTTAATTGTTTTATAGATTTTCCTGATTATATTTTCATTTTCAGACTGTGGAAGTTTACCCAAAAATCATGTCAAGAAACGTTGTTCCTCCACAAAAAACCACATTCATTCAACAATTGAGAATGTTTCCCTTTTCAACATGAATACCCCACAAGAGGTTATCTTGACGATGGAAGATAGTGACTAAAGTTTATCTTTCAGTCGCAGATGATTCCACATCTGATTTTATGAACATCCTGTTTATATTTTCAACAAATCAAAATTGACATATTTTAAAAAGTGGGGTCACTTACTCGTCAGGTGTACAAGAAGCCAAAAAGACCATAAAACATCTCATGATCAATGAAAATTGTATAGGTTTACATAACATACATGTTAAAATAAGTATTCTAGGCCAGGATGACACTAGAGATTAAAATTCTTCTCTTTTTTCTCATTTCTTGTAAGAAACCATTATTTTGGTGTGATAGCTGGACCCAAGTGACAAGATTGACAATTGACAAGTGAACGATAAAGTAGAAAGACATGGAACACAAAAACATGGAGATATCAGAATCAAGACAGGAATATACCTGTCACTAGAAGATGATCAATCTAATGAGGACTGTCATCTGTCAAATATGTTCCAGCATTCCAAGGAAGACCAGACAAGACTCTTAATTCTCACATTTAAGTCATCGTAATTGAATATAAGTTCCATTAGATTGAATTTCTATTGCATACACACGTTTACTACATGTTTTAGTAACAAATTACTGAATACGTCAAATTAAAAATATTTGTATTTACAGGGTGATTCACAAATGTATGACGATATTTTTTTGCAAAATCTCACTTTTTCTACTGTAACGTCAGGGAAACATATTTTCCAAAGGCACCCCTCAATATAGTGTTTTGACGAGGAGATATTGCACAATACACAATTCTTGTACGGGAGGTTTCATATAATATATTTTTCCTGGAAAAAAATAAATCTCAAAAGTCCAAATTTGTCTCGCTCCTCATGGAAGTATCTCCCGCAATTGTTGACGTAGAATTGTGAAATTTGCAGGATTGATTGACTTACCAAAGATGCACTCAATGAGTTCGTGGAGCTTGTCGTAACTAGTATACAGCAGGCCAGAAGGGATGGAACAACCGACATTTCATAAAAATAGAATAAGGTGGCAACATGGGCTGGAAATAAAAACAAGGAACCTATTACCTGTACACTTTTTTCATGAATAAATTTGATTTTTGAAAAGTCCAAATTTGTCTTACTTTCTCACGGAATTGTAAAATTTCCGGGATCTATAGATTTACCAAAAATTAACCCAATATCGTTGTGGGACTGATGAACATTGCATTCCAGAAGCGAGAAACAACCAATATTTCCTAAAAATACTACTAGGTTGAAAGATAGGCTGGATATCTCTTCGGATTTTTAATCAGAACAACGAATGTATGCACTCTGCATACTTTTTCCTGGAAAAAGTGAGTTCTGAAAAGTCTAAGTCTGTTTTACTTTTCATGGAAGCACCCATGTATCTTCCGTTATAATTGAAGAGGGATGAAAAAAAACTATGTGCACTCTTAGTTCTCTTTTCTTTCTAATGGTAACTTTTTCTATATGTTTGGAATTTGCGTTTTCCGTTACTCACAGGTTTGATATACCGAAAGTATTTTTTTAAAGGAATCATTTGATTTCATAACTGAATTATTTGTTGACCATCTGAGATGGAAATGTACCCTAAATTAAACAAAAATAAATAATTGAGTTTGCTTAATATATTTTTGTGGTTCATAGACCCCTACTAAAGTTTAAAGCAGTTAGACATCGAAAACACAATTCAGTTCAGCAAAATGGGATCTGGCAACATAGGTATACATCCATTATGAATTATGAATGATGCACGTCACAAATCCTTCATCCTTATAGTTTCCTTTTTGATTCGAACATATAATATATTGTTCACCTTCAGTTAACTCGTTCGATACGTCATCACGAAGAACACTGGAGTATGTAGACAACCTAAACGGATTTGGATCACCTTGAGGAGCGATCCGCAGAATGTCAAGGAAATTTCGATTTTTCCGATTCCGCTTTCAGAACCCCTCGTCCTCTGCCGATCTGACAGACCTGCATCACTAACCAAACTTTCTACAGTGCAGTAGAACTGAACATTAATTGGTATATACGAAAATACAAAGAGGACAAGATTTGTTAGCGAGGTCCTGTTTTTACAAGCTTTTATTTAACTTGCTTCGTTCGTATGTCGTCCTTTCCGGTTCAAAATTTTTCAATTATATTTCCTTTATATTTTCGAAAAATGCTTGTAAGAGGAACATTCATTCTGTCGAGAATCAATATCGTAATAAGCTCTGTTTACCTAACTGGTCGTCTATAAATAGCTATCAAAATCAACCATAAGTACAAATCAATTTGCTGAAAAGTAAAAAATAATTGCTTTGGATGTGCGACGTAGGTTATTCCGTGAGATATAGATTCAAAGGTAAAGTTTTCAGTTCGAATACAAAAGCGACAAGCTTTTGAATCTATAACTCACGGAATAACGTACGTCGCACATCCAGAGCACAATTATTTTTAACTTCTTAGCGCATTTGCATAAAAGCTTGTCTATAAAAAGTTTTTTATTAATTATTTTTGTGTTGATGTTTTACTCACGCCTGTTATGGAGGATACAGCAGCGAGACTACTTCTCGGGTTCTCAGTTACTGATAATAATACATTTTGTTGTAATTCATTGTTCCGAGTTAACCATTTAGCATGTTTTGTGTTTATTTTCCATGTTTTGTGTTTATTTTCCACATATCCCGTTGTTAAAATCTTTTTGATAAACTACCCTACAAGTGAATGATATACCGGATTTTCGGGATGACGCAGATGAAATATTTCTGATGTTTCTCGATTTGTTCTATATGAGAATTATTTCAATTCTGTCATTTGCACTCAGCATTGTGGACAAATCTCCAATTTATACGGACAAATCTTAATAAATTTCACAATGTAAACACCCACAATTGAAAAATGCAAAATTAAATACTGCTCAAAATGCCAAAAAATTAGACAAATTTCCCATGTATAGAATTTTTTTAACAAAAAATTAATCCGACGAAAAAAGAAACAGAAGAAAGAAAGAAAATGAACCTTTTTAGTACTAAACTAATGTTAAGTTACTAATTTTGAGTCAGCGCCAAACAAACAATCAACAAAGATCATTGAATCACTTTAAAGAAATAATCAAAGCAAAATAACATAAATAATTCACAGAAAAATATTTCTATCCAATATTCAATTGAGAATGTTTCCCTTTTCATAATAAAAAAAGTTTTTTCATATGGGACAAACTTTTGAAACTAGTGATAAGTATTCGTGACTGGCGGTAATATAGAAGTATATTTCTTGTGGGGATGCAGTCAGGTTAAAGGGCTTTATCTCAAGTAAACTCTTTGAAATTCGTCAAGCTTTCGGCTATGTTTATTGCCTTCCTCAGGACGACTAAAATTATAATGAATAACACTATGAAATTGTATAGTATTAAGGTACTTACTAACATGAGAATCAATAAAATTAATACATATGAACAAACATAAAATATTTTTTTTGACAGTGACAATTGTATAATATTATAAATCAAGTTGCAAAATTTTTAATACTGAGTGATATATCATTATTTTTGTTCAATTTCAGTAAATATGTATAGATTTGACTAAGATTGTTCAAATCGATTCTTTTATTCATTGATTGATTAGATTACAATTGATATGAACCATTTCCAAGAAAATCCTTTTGGTTACATTATTCTCAGCATCTAAAATTTGTGTGTTATTATAGCCCATTCGATGGTCTTTCTGATTGACATGTTCCGAAAGTGCGCATGAATTAACGTTTCGTTTACAGTCACTCCTATGGGATATAATTCGACTATTGAGACTTCTGGAGGTTTGGCCAATATATTTTTTAGAACAATCTCTACAAGGGACTTCATATACAACATTAGAGTTTTGGTTATTATTTATGGGACTTCTCACTCTAGTGTGTGATTTTGAATAAGTTTTTATATTTTTTTTAGCAATTTTGAAGTTTTCATTCTTCAATACATTGATTAATTCAGGAGTGAGTTCATGGATATGTGGAAGGGATCTAAAAAGAGGAGGTTCTATTTCATTTATTATGGGAGTTGTCTGGGATCTTTGGAAGACCAATGAATTAGTTTCATTGAAAAGTCATTTATTAATTAGGTGTTTGGGATATGAATTTTCTGATAACATCCTTTGTAGTTCGATTGAAGATTCTTGTTGTGAACTAGGATGAGTGATTTTTAAGATTCTATTTTTCATAGATATAACTAAATTTATTTTAATTTTTTGTGGGTGATACGAATTATAATTTATAAATCTATTACTGCATATTGGTTTCCTGTACCATTTAGTGATGAAAATAGTAGGAATTCAGATTATCTAAATGAATTGTATATGAATACCAAGAAATACTTGAAAGAAAATCCTGAAATCATCATAACTAACAGTGATAAGGGGAATATAACTGTAGCAATGTATGAAAATCAATATATCGCAAACAGTAAAACTTTACTGGAAGATGAATCTTCTTATAAACTAATAAAATCAGACCCTACATGCACATTACGGCAAAAAGCCAACAGAATCGTTTCCAATCTCAGAGATTCTAATAAAATTGATGTCTCCAAAGCTAAATTTCTTATGATATATAATTTCCAATCAAATTTATTAATAAATTACTATTCAGTACTGATCGTCAACCCAGTGTTACTACTATTGAATCTGGAAATACAATTATAAATTTAGACCTTGTAACAGTAAATCCTCTAAGAATAAATTCAAGTCCGCAACCTCAACTAATAGAACCTTTTATTTACAAAACATTACCATATGTAAGAGAACTAACCTCAAAATTGACAAATGTGTTTAAACTGGATAAACTACGCATTGCAAACAAAAACATTAAAACTATTGCAAGCCTTTACACTAGAACTAAAGCCCCTTTAACGATATATGAGAAATCAAATGTCATATATAGTATTCCTTGCCTAAATGGTGATAAAATATATATCGGGCAGACCGGTAGGAATTTAACAGGTCGCATAGCATCTCATAAGAGTGATTGCAAAATAAAAAAAACAGTTGTGCATTAGCTGAACATAATATAAATTCTAATCATTTTAGTAATTTTAACAACCCTTCCATTTTAGCAGTAGAGAATAACTTCCATAAAAGGAATTTCCTAGAAATGGTTTTCATAAAAATGAACCAAACAGCATGAATAAACGATCTGATATTTCCAACCTTAGTGTCATTTACAATTACTTGTTGAAACTTGATTCCAATTGAATTTAAAAAATTGCTTAGTATTTTTTGATTTTTTCTCTCATTGAACAATTTTTCTGTCATATAGATTGGTACTATTCCTTCTGTTTTGTGGACAAAGCACATGGTTCTCCCTTGACTGTTTCATGTTTGGACAGTTGACATTTGACACTTGACACTTCATGTCATGTATTACTTGTCAGCCACCATTTTCCTTTTCAGTCACGCTTCAACCATGTGGTAATTATTGTGCCGTTTCAAATTTTAAAGTGTTTAAATTAAGTATCTAAAACAATATGTGCGAGTGCTATTGTTTAATTTTTATATATATTACTAGTAGTGGGTCATAGTGATATGATTTTGAAAAGTCCTCAATCACGAAATGGTGATTAGTTCGCTGTCTTCACTTAACCTCACCTTAGTAAGTTCTATAGATTTGTTTAAAATCGTATTTCACAATTGTGTTTTCTTTTTTTTCCACAGCTTGTCTTGATAATGAAAATAAACATTTTCGAAAGCTTGACTAAATAAGAAAGAGTTTTATTTTTCTCATAGGCCATTATTTTGACTGCAACCTCAAGGAATATCCTTTCTACAAAGTTTATTTCAAATTCATAGTTATTTATATATATATATATATATATATATATATATATATATATATATATATATATATATATATATATATATATATATATATATATATATATATATATATAGAATGAGTATCTATCGGGGATTCGGTCTTGAAGATGGTACACTCTTTTTTGCTACCCGAGCTTTCGCAAATCTTTATTTGCTTTTTCGAGGGCTACAAAGTAAAAATATGGACATTAAAATATTTAATTAATAATAGTACACATACTGTGCAATTTGAGATTTTCTTTGGACATCAAAGCTTGGGAACATATTATATAATCATAAATGTATAAAGGAAAACTTAAAAAATGTTTTGTCATGAAAATTTGATGACTGACAATCATTAATTATGGATGTCAAACAAAATAGGTATATACAGATGTGAATTAATTTAGGTATTTTCAAATGAAGAATGGTTTTTTGGTTAAAGAAGGTTCGAGTGAATTTTACTCAAGTTATCAATATCAGTTTTTTTATTCATATTGTCAGATTGTAATTTTATTTCAGTCATTTCTAAAAAAGGTCTTTTATTCAAATTTTTTTCAACATGTAAGATTTTAGCACAATCATAATTCATGATGTGATCGTTATCCATGTTTTGTTAAGGAACAAGAGTTTTCTTTTAAAGTATTATTGCTTTTATGTAATGCTATTCGTGATTTCAAACAATTTTTTGTTTGGCCTAAATATTTTTTATTACAATTTGAACAAGGAATTTCATAAACCATGTTGGACTTTTCGGTGATATGATCTTTTTGTTTCAATTTGGTATACAAGTTTTCTAATGGTTTTATTTTTATATCAAACGGAAAGTGTTCTCTGGGTCTCAATTTGAAAAATAGGGGATACTGTGGTCAACCAAACTCTTTCTATTTCTTTATACTTAAACTAATTAATTTTTTTTTTTTCAAAGATCGAGTCCATAGTTCGAAGTTGAATTATGTTGTTTTCATATTTGTTTTTTTCATATTATTTGTATCTTACTGTCTTATATACTTCTACACCTCTCAATCAAACAATATTTCAAATATAGTTTATAATGTGTTTATACAACACTTAATGATTTTTTTTCTATGATAATCTATTTCGTGAGATAGGTTGACATGAGATGACCACTACTAGCACATTTTCATTATGTTTTTTCTATAGGGGCCGTATTTGCAATTATAGCAGGAATTGTTCAATGATTCCCATTAAAGTTGTAATATATATTTTCTACTACTTTTATACAGTGTGTCTCACTTCTCATGGAAACACCCCCGTATCTTCCGTAAAAATTGGAATAGAATTCTGCTATTTTCACGATCGGTAGATATACTGGAGGTGAGTCTGAATTCTCTCATGGGGTTGACCTGAGTGACATACACTGCGCGCCAGAAGCGATGGATATACCGATTTTTGCGAAAAATAATATTAGGGGGCAAGATAGGTCAAAATTCTCACGGATCAGTGATCAGGACATCATCTTTAGCCCCAATCCATATTTTCGCTGAAAAATTTTCCGTTCTGAAAAATCCGAATTTGTCTCACTTCCCATGGAAACGCCCCCGCATCTTCCGTAATTATTGGAGTACAATTCTGTTATTCCCACGATCGTTGGATATATCGAGGATAATTCTAAATCTCTTCTGAGGTTAATCTGAGTGACATACACTGCGCGCCAGGGGCGATAGATATATTGTTTTTTTGCTAAAAATAGTATAAGAAGGCAAGATAGGCTCAAAATTCTTACAGATTCGTGATCAGGACATCAATTTTAGTATAAATCCATATTTTGCTGGAAAATTTTCAGTTCTGAAAAATCCGAATTTGTCTCACTTTCCATGGAAACGCCCCCGTAACTTCCGTAATTATTGGAGTAGAATTCTGTAATTTCAACGAACGTTAAATATACCGAGGGTGAATGAAATATCTTCTGGGGTCAATCTAAGTGACGTACACTGCGCGCCAGGGGCGATGGATAGAACGATTTTTGGAGAGTTTATAACTGTAGAACGTGATATCGAGTGATAATTATCACTGATAATGCAGTATTATTGAGAAATATTTCTTCATTGAGTTTGATGAAATATACTATTTCTTATGAATTGAGCCAAGAATATATCGATAATAAAGAGCAGAAATTGACTTTTCTGACGTATTGCAAAACAACTTTTATTTCAACTATCAATAAATACAATAACAACAGATGTACTTGATTAAAAACAAAATATGGATAACTGGTTTTAGTTCTCCATTCCAATACTCCTCGTAGAACTAATTTTGACGTAAACCCATATTGGAAGCGCAAAATGAATGCTTCGTAAAAGTCACGGGTTTCGTCAAAGTATCCGCTACCATCCACTCAGTTTTCATGTAATTCAACTTGATCCTTCCTTCAGATATTTTGTCACGAATAAAATGATGCTTCACATCAATGTGTTTTGTGCGAGCGTGATAAGCATTAGTTAGGGCCCATTGCAGTGAACTTTTATTATCACCGTTGATAATGATGCACTGGACGGTGTCTCGAATCAGCCCATTTTCTAATCCTTTCAACCACAATCCTTCTTGAACGGCAGCAGTCAAAGACATATACTCCGCTTCAGTTGTGGAAAGTGCAACCGTGGGTTGCTTTCTTGAATTCCAGGAAATGGCTCCTCCTTGCATCAGAAACACGTAGCCTGTTGTCGATCGCCTATCGCTGATATCATTTGCCCAGTCGGAATCACAATATCCGAGTATTTCAGAATTTCCATTTTTGGCATATGTCAGCTTGACGTTCATGGTTCCTTTTTGGTATCTGAATACCCTTTTTACTGCTAACCAATGTGCTCGTCCAGGATTATTATTGAACCTACTCAAGGGTGAAACCGCAAAACAAATATCAGGCCTAGTAACTTGTGCAGCAAACATCAACGAACCTACTGCTTCCTGGTAGAGAATATTTTCCATATCTTCAGTTTCCTTTTCATTTTTCGGGCTCATATCTTTCGATAATTTTTTATTTGTATCCAATGGTGTCGAGACAGCATTGCAATCACCCTGTACCTTGAGCTGGATCTCGTGAAATTTGCATTCCAAGTACAAATCTTGCCTTTCCTAAATCTTTCATTCTGAAGTTTCGGAATAAATTTTCTTTCAGATCATCTCTCATTTTGTCATCATTGTGAAAAATCATCAAATCATCCACATAAAGTGCTACAATGAGGAATTTATCTGAATGAGTATCGAAATAAACACAGGAATCAACACATGACTGGGTTAGTCCGAATTCTTTCAACTTAGAATCCAGTTTTATGTTCCAAATTCTACTCGCTTGCTTCAAACCGTAGAGAGATTTATTTAGATGACATACTTGGTGGGAACCATCATGAAAAAATTCGGGTTGGAGCATGTAAATTTCTTCTCTCAAATTTCCTTGTAAGAATGCTGTAACTGCATCCATTTGTTCAATTTTAAGGTCGAATTTCGCTGATAGTGCCATCAAAAATCGAATTGAACTATATATCTCACTACAGGGGAATATATCTCACTACAGGGGAATAAGTTTCCTCATAATCAATTCCCTTCATCTGAGCACAACCTTCGATTACAAGTCGGGCCTTGTATCGTATAATTTTCCCATCGGCATCTAGTTTTGTCTTGAACACCCATTTATTGTTAATTGGTTTACGGTTTGGAGGAAGATCTGTCAAAAACCAAGTTTCATTTTCAATGAGTGCTTCATATTCCTCTTTCATAGCTTCTTTCCACAACTTCGCATCACTTCTGGACAGTGCGTCTTCAATATCAATGGGATCATCAAGTTCGAAACTAGTTTCAGCACTGTATACAACAAAATCATCCATTTTCACCGGTTTCCGCATTCTTGATGACTTTCGCAACGGTTCAATCCCAGAAACAACAGGACTCGGCAAGATATTCTCGTATCGATGAGCATGCGATTCCATTACATTTTCGTTACTTCCAGCAGAATCGGAGGGAAGACAATCATTTTTAGCAGATGACACATCTCTGACATCTGAAACCGCCTTCTCTTTATCTTCTGTACTCATTTCCACTTCGAAAATATTGTTGAAAATTGTATTTTTATCGACTGTCGATTCGAGTTTTATAGCGTTTTGACAATTCTCAAAAAATATGACATCCCTACTCGTTAGCACTCTTTTTGTTTCGGGATCATACAAACGATATGCTTTAGACTGATCACTATATTCAAGCAATATACATTCTCTAGATTTTGGATCGAATTTTGTCCGTTTCTGTCTAGGAACGTGTACCATTGCTTTGCAGCCAAACAATCTGAGATGTTTTAAATCGGGTTTCTTGCCGGTCCATAACTCTTCTGGAGTCGTATTTTCCAAAACACGACTCGGAGAACGATTGATTACATAAACTGCAGTTGAAACAGCTTCTGCCCAAAATTTGGTATTCAACTCGGCATCAAAAAGCATGCAGCGGGCTTTCTCCACAATGGTACGATTCATTCGCTCCGCTACCCCATTTTGTTCTGGTGTATATGGAGCTGTAGTCTGATGATGAATTCCACTGTTGCGCAGAAAGTTTTTTAGAGCTTGATTGCAGTATTCAGTTCCATTGTCAGTTCGCAGTACTTTCATCTTCAACCCGGTTTGGTTTTCGGCAAAAAACTTGAAATCCTGAATTTTCCTGGAAACTTGATTTTTGTTTTCAAGAATATAAACGAACACTTTCCTACTGAAATCATCAACTAATATGAGGAAATATCTGGCACCTCCTAAAGAATTGACAGACATTGGTCCAAATACGTCTGAGTGGACTAACTCAAGCATTCGAGTGGAACGTGTTCCAACGTGATTAAAAGGCAGTCGGGTTTGTTTTCCTTTGGAACAAATAGTGCACTGATCTTCATCACTTGGTGTGAAATGTACACCACTCACAAGTTTTTCAAGTTTCCTGAGACTTTGGAAGTTGATATGCCCCATCCTCCTGTGCCACAAATTCTTATCAGGTTTCTTATGCATTGAAAAATTTGTCACTTGCATAGGACGATCCAATTTGAACATATTACCTACCAGAGTAGATGTTGCAATCAAACAATTACGGGAATTATAAATTTTGCAGCCTTTTTCATCGAATTTGACTATGTTACCATTTTTTATCATTTGACCGACGGATAGCAAATTTGTACAAAGATTCGGTACATATATGACATACTTGACTGTAACTTCAGTTATGCCTTCTCCATTAAATAAATTCAATTTCACATCGCCAACAAATTCAACTGGCAAATGTGTGTTGTCTGCTATTTGAACTTCAGTTAAATCTGGTTTTCTTGGGTTTTCTAGTAATTCCCTTCGTTTGGTCATATGGGAAGAAGCGCCAGAATCTATGAACCAATCATCAGAATCGAGTTGACCAACCACAAATGATGAGTACAAAATTGTCTCTC
>JAFIRS010001606.1:227500-325617 GCA_018342105.1 Gonioctena quinquepunctata
TTTTACTATTTGTTGTAATATAATTATTTTTAATTATTTTGACGGATGTGGAACAATAATAATGTCAGTAGCGATCTATCATTGTCAACTACGTATGTGTGTGCCAATGTTCACAAGTGAAAAATCAATTATCCCCTATTTTTCTACCCGTAAGATTTTTACCTCAGTGTTCAGTTCTCGCTAGAATATACAGTGCGGCTTTTAATAGTCCTCCCCCCTGTTAACTTTTGGACGAAGGAAAAAAAAGTATTGTATGATATTACCGATACTACTTTTTGGAATAAAAGACATTGTGATTGCCCGATAGATGACGCGGGGGGGGGGCACATCATTAAATGGCATGGGGGTCATGTTGCTCATTGTAATATAATCACCCTGTGGACAGAAAGAAGGAAATGTCAAGTTGTCAGTCAGTCGAGTTGGGGCAGTCTCGAGGACATTGAGGCGCTAGCTGGCTGAATATTGTTAGAGACATTCATGCTCACATATGTGCATTTTGTATTCTATATTGAATAGATTAGCTTTGCAAGAACCTACGTGTGAATACTTGGCCCCTTATCATACTACATTTTGGCGACGAAAGACTATCTTGCAGAAATGGTTGACGACGTGTATAAACATTTTCGTTTTGATAATTTTGTGCCGGAAGCAGAACAGTGGGATTACTATTTACAAAGATTTGAACTGGAATTGGAAATTCGTGGATTAATGACAGACGAAAATGCATCCACGAGGCGGAATTTGCTACTTTCCAAAGTTGGATCACATGTTTTCAAAATTTTGGCTGATCATTTCAAACCGGACAAATCATCCACAAAGACTAACAAGGAACTGGTGGACGCATTGAACCGTTTCTTCGGCAAAAAGGTGTATATCTTTGCGGAAAGGATAGAATTTGCAAGTAGTTTCCGTAAAGACAATGAGACTGTGACTGAGTATGTGAATCGATTACGTGCATTAGCAGAAGACTGTAGTTTCGGAAACGGCTTAGATGAACGATTGCGCGATCAGTTACTTTTTGGAATAAATAATCGAGAATGGCAAGAAAAATTAATACAAGAACATCCATCTGTTGCGACAACACTAGAAAATGTCGAATCAACGGCTTGCCTTCTTGAACAAGCATCTATTCAAACGAAAGAAATGATTTTTCTTCAAACAAGTGGTGTTAAAATCGAAAATAGTTATGTAAATCGCGTGAATAAACCACAGACCCGACCTAGTGTTTCGCATAAGAATCATACTTCGAAAAATAAATTGCGAGAAATACATCGTGATTTCGATTGCCTGTTCTGCGGAGATTCGAAACATAGACAAAAAAATTGTCCAGCTTTTGGAAAAAAGTGTAGTAGTTGTGGCGAAGAAAACCATTTTTCTCGGGTATATGTGATCTCAGGAAACGCTGTTATCAAACAAACTTCAAAAGCGAAATATGACAGTAAACCGAAACGTCCCACACGTCATGTCAAAGAAACAAGCGACAACGAAAGTGATTCCTCGGACTCTAGCAATATTTCAGGACATGAAATATCGCATTTACTGAATATAAGAAAAATTGCCAGTTCAAGTAAAGTTATATTATCTGTTCGCATAAATGACATTGATATGCTGTACGACCCAGGCTCAGTTCATGCTGTGCTAGGAGAATCAATGTGGAAAAAAATTGGTAAACCGCCTCTTTCAAAATCAGCAGATTTGGTGGCGTATGGCGATAAACCGATCAAAACTCTAGGAAAATCCATGGTTGACGTTAAAGCTTTCGGAAATGAAATGACGTTACCCATATACGTCACTCAAGAAGAGGACATACCACTTTTTGGTTTAGACTGGTGTTTGGCTTTCAATCTACCCCTCCCACCTGGTGCAAAAGTATTGCATGTGACAGAAGATTTAATTTCCCAAGGAATGATATCGAATTGTAGTAAAACTAATAAGGGGAGGAAACTATTCAGAAAAATCGAATCGAGAAAATCCTGAAAGAATTTCCAGAACTTTTCGAAGATTGTCTTGGCCACATCAAAGGACATCGAGCAAAAATTCATATCAATGATGACGTCACACCGAAGAATTTTCGTCCAAGAAGCGTGCCACTTGCTTTACAAGATCAAGTATCTACAGAACTGATCGATTAGTTCAAGAAGGTGTATTAGAGCCCGTGGACACAACAAATACTCAAATTTCATGGGCATCCCCCATTGTTGTGGCCATAAAGTCAAATGGAAGATTGAGGATTTGCGCCGATTTTAAGTAACCATCAATAAATATGTTCAGGTAGACAACTATCCATTACCCAGATTTGAAGACATCACAGCTAAGCTTTCTGGAGGCAAATATTTCACCAAAATCGACCTCAAAGATGCATATTTACAGATGGAAGTTCATAGTGAATCTCGTAAATATTTGGTTATTGCCACTCATGAAGGCTATTTCACTTATAAGCGATTACCATTCGGTATATGCTTTGCACCTTCTCTTTTTCAACGTACCATGGATCAAATTTTAGCTGGTATAGATGACGTTGTTTGTTATCTTGATGACATACTGATAACAGCTCCAAACATAGTTCTTCATGCAGAAAGATTGAGGGAAGTTTTACGGAGACTTCAAGCTTCTAGGATGAAAACACAGAAATCCAAATGTGAGTGGTTCACGAAAAGTGTCACTTATTTGGGGCATAAAATCGATGAAACTGGTTTGCATCCAACAGAAGAAAGGAATGAAGCGATCAAACTAATGCCGATTCCACAGAATACCACTCAGCTACGATCATTTTTAGGAGCTATTACGTATTATGGTGGATTTATTGAAAACCTCTACATCGCCACTTGAAGAAGAATGCAAAATGGGAATGGACGACCGAAGACACAAAAATAATGAATCTGCTTAAGCAAAACTTAACTTCAAATGACACATTGATTCATTACGATCCCAAACTACCATTAGTTGTTACTAGTGACGCAAGCAATATTGGTGCAGGAGGTGTACTGTCACATAAATGTTCCGATGGAACATTGAAACCTATTGCTTTCGCATCATGCTCATTCAACGAGGTAGAAAAGCGTTATTCGACAAAGAAGCATTAGGACTAGTATATGCAGTTACGAAGTTCCACCAATACTTATATGGTAGAAGATTCACCTTGATCACAGACCATAAGCCTTTGGAGCATATATTTGGAGAAAATCATCAGACTCCAAAAATTGCAAGTAATAGGCTATTACGATGGGCTATGACACTCAACAGCTACAATTTTAACGTCATATATCAACCTGGAAAAGAAAATTATCCAGCGGATTCTCTTTCGAGGCTACCACTACAAGAAACCTCCGAACAATTGGAATTGCCAAATCATGCAAAATTACTTCATATGAGGGTTCGTAACTTACCTATGAAAAGAAGTCATCCAAAGAGAGAAACCATGAATGATTCAACACTCTCGAATGTAATCCGTTGTTTACAAACACACTGGCCCGAAAAGAAGAATTTACATAGAGATCTTGTGCCTTTCTAAGAGAAACGAACTGAGTTGTCTTTTGAAGAGGACTTATTGCTATGGAAAGGGCGTATATGTGTACCTCTCGCCCTCCAACCAGAAGTACTGGGTATGTTACACGACGGGCATCCAGGAATAACTGCTATGCAATCACTATCAAAACTTCATGTTTTTTGGCCAAACATAAATTCCGATATTGCTCAAGAAATAGAAAAATGTTTCACCTGTCAACAGTCGAGGCAGAATGACCGAAATTCACCCTTGCATCCATGGGGTATATCACCAGAACCTTGGTCAAGACTTCACTTGGACTTCGCTGGACCTTTTGAAAGTAAAATGTGGATGATACTTATTGATTCATATACCCATTGGTTAGAAGTCATACCGATGAGAGACATAACTTCGGGAAGTACCATCGAAGCTCTCCGTGCTTTATTCGCTCGTTTTGGATTGCCCAAATTTTTGGTTACAGACAATGGTCCACAACTCACTTCGAACGATTTTGAATGTTTTCGCAGTGATAATGGAATAACTCATGTGAAAGTAAATTAAATGGTCTTGCCGAGCGTGCTGTGCGAACTTTCAAAGAAAGAATGCGTGCTAGTGATCAGATATTGAACCAATCGCAGAGACTTCAGCAATTCTTGTTTTCTTATAGAAATACAGTAAGAAGATCTACAAAAAGAACACCCAGTCAGCTGATGTTTGGCCGCCATCTCAGATCTCGATTTGATCTTTTGAAACCAGATGTGACGAAGAATATAGAGTATGAGCAATTCGTCCAAAAGCAACATCATGATTCTACTGCTGCACCAGATCAAAATTTCATAGAGGGAGAAGAAGTGTGGGTGAACAACTCCTCAAGTAAAGGCTCACTCCCTGGAAAAATTGTTGAACGTACTGGACCCTTATCATATCTCGTAGAAATTGATGGAATTTTGCGCCGTAAACACTGCGACCAAATGCGTAAACGAAAATTAATGATAAATACCAATGAACCTTCCCACCAGGATATGTCAGATGAATTCGAAGATTACCAGTCTCCCCAACTTCATCAATCAGCGAGTTGCAACGGGAATGAAAGCTCATTGAATGAAGTGGAAGCAGAAGAAGGCGAGCTGAACAATGTAGACCATTCACTTTCCAGAGAGTGTGTCATACCAAGGAGAAATCCTTTTCGGATCAGAAAGCCTCCCAGTCGTTTTTCGGAATAAATAAATAAAAATCCATTATTCTTTCTTTGTGGGGGAGGTATGTAATATAATCACCCTGTGGACAGAAAGAAGGAAATGTCAAGTTGTCATTCAGTCGAGTTGGGGCAGTCTCGAGGAAATTGAGGCGCTAGCTGGCTGAATATTGTAAGAGACATTTATGCTCACATATGTGCATTTTGTATTCTATATTGAATAGATTAGCTTTGCAAGAACCTACGTGTGTTGTGCCTTGAATACTTGGCCCCTTATCATACTACACTCATCATTGAAAAGATAATTCGATTCTCTTTCGAAACATCTTTTTCTTTTCATTTTGTTGATATTTGACTTTGCGGCTCTTTATGTCCCTTCCCCTATAACTTTTGAAAGGTTCGAAGTAGAACAATAAAAAAAATAGGTATTGTATGATATCACCGATGCTACTTTTTGAAATAAAAGACATTGTGATTTCCCAATAGATGGCGCGGGGGCACATCAACTTCCAAATTTTAAACAGTTTAGGGGGTAATGTGGCACATCGTTGAAAATATAGTTCAATTCTCTTCACAACCATCTGATTGTTTTTATCATTTTGTTGATTTGTTTTTTCAAAATGTGCATTTGAAATGTCAAGCATAAGTACGGATCTGAATGGTACATTTATCTCGGAAACTTTTGAACGGTTTCATATGAAACAATTGGACATCAAATATTTTGAATGGTAATACCGACAGAGGGCATAAAAACTTGCAAATTTCTAAAGGCATAGAGGTCGAGTTGCACATCGTTGAAAAGGTAATTCAATTATAGTTTCAACCATGGTAGTTCTACGGAATCACAATTGCGATGAATTACTGAATAAATAAAAATCCTACATAATAATTGTGTTTTTTGTTATACTTGACATTTCAAATGCATATTGTGAAAATACGTATGAACGAAATGAAAAAAAAGAGGGTTGAAAAAGAAATTGAATTGTCTGTTCAACGATGAGCCACATAACCCCCCATGCTATTTGAAATTTTCAAGTTGATGCCTTCTGCGCCATCTTTCGGGCAATCACGATGTCTTTACATTGCAAAAAGAAGCATCGGTGATATCATTCAATACCTTTTTTTCATTGTTCTACGTCGAACCGTTCAAAAGTTAACAGGGGGGGGGGCTATTATGTACTATTGAGGGGGTGCTGTATGTACTATTGTGCCTGTGGATTTTCGTTGGTATATCTATTACGTCTGACCATGGTTTATATCTTTGAGGATTTCAACCAGTAAAGAACTACATTAGGTGAGTAGTTTACAAATATTTTACAAATCCGTTGATTATAATAATATATCATGACAAGTAACACCCATTTTTGATATATTTTATACTTTATTATATGAGAAATCATTGTTACAGAGCCTTGAGGATGAATTTAATTAAATTCGAAACGTCGACAAAAAAACAATATTTTTTTTGTCTAACGTATATTGGTTCCAATCTAACTAAACTCCGACAAAAATGACTACTGGATCACTATTTTATCAGATTGTTTATATTGTCTATACTTGATATCAGTTGGAATCTGTAAAATCAGTCATCAATTGCGAGAAAAAATAAACGTATAATTTGTCGCATCTATAGTTATATAAACATCATCTTGAACATGAATTCTCATTTTGACACTAGCCATTCCATCAAGTTCGGCTAATAACTAATATTCACGGCTATTAGCATAATGATAGTCATTATGTGATCCTTTTAACATACATATCGAACTTACGTTCGCTGATTAAATTCAATAAATCACCAAACAGGATCGAATAGAGATTTCCTGATGTCATAAAATGAATGATCGATGTAATACTATACATGAAACCGTAACGGAAATGTTTTTTATGCTTACTGACCTTTGTGTAACATATAGCAACCTTATTCATGATAATCAGCCAATTAAAATGGTATCGACAGTATTGTCGAAATGATTCCTTGTAAACGTCATCAGGAAACATTTCACACAAATGTCCCACCTTAATTTCCAAAGTATATAAGAATGAGATGATTTTGAATTGGAATATCAGTTCCTGTCAGTCAGTCTCAAGACTCGCAACACAGACCTCTTTTGCAAAAATGTTCAAATTGGTGGTGTTGTTCGCTCTCGCAGCCGTAGCCGTAGCTAAACCAAGTGGCTTGATAGTAGCCCCCGCAGTGACTGCCTATGCATCCCCTGTAGTGCAAATTGTACCTGGTGCCGTGAGCCATAGTTACAGAAGTGACGTCATAAGCAAGCCTGTAATAACCGCATATGCTGCTCCAGCTGTAGTTGCTGCTCCTATTGCTTTACCAGCTGCTGTTAGCCACAGCTACAGAAGTGACGTCATCAGCAAACCTTGGGTAGCTACTTACTCAGCTCCAGTCGTAAACCACTTGGCCTATGCTGCCCATGTTCCAGCTATCCATGCTTGGTGAAGAGAGGACTGATTTATTGAATTTAGTATTTGTATATTTTTTGTAAAAATTAAAAACATTTAAGAACCTTCACAACTTTTTGATTTTAAAGGTGTTTTAGTATACTTGATGTATATACAAAAAAATTGGAGTATGAAGAATAAACTATGGAGAAACATCACGTATTCCAAGCTTAACCAGGTTGCAGATATGTTGGACAAAAATAACTAAAAGTTTGACCATACTGAAAGATTGCACTGTTATATATTGTTATATATATATATATATATATATATATATATATATATATTATTATTTTTCAAATATTGCCTTTTCCATTGAAGAAACTCTTAAGTAGCTATCAGAAAAAAGTGCTGTAGCCCTTAACAATTTGACTACCTACGACGATACTACTCTTTTATGGCATGGAAAAAATGTCGACAGCCTAAAACTACCATATGCCAAGATCTAAATGAGGTCATATCTTGGTGTGATTCGAAGTCTCTGCTTCAACATAAAAAAAATATATTAACTTTCAAGTGTGAGTCATTCATTTTAACCTAAGTTGGTCCACATCAGGGGATACATATTGATGATAAATTGAGATTCGATGACTATATCACCTAACTACAAAATAAAAATGATTAAAAATATATTTTTGAGACAAGCTTTTATACAAATGCACTCAAAAGGAAAACATTATTTCTTAAATTGTTTGACCTAGGTTATTCTGTGAGTAGTGGATTCAAAATCTTGCCGCGCAAGAATACCTATTTTATATTCGCGGCAAGCTTTTGAATCTGCTACTTACAGAATAACCTAGGTTAAACAAATAAAGAAATTAGTTCATAATTTCTGACCCCAAAAAAATCCACATACAAATGAAATCGGGCCATAATAACAAAACACGTCGCCACCTTGGAGCCGCCATCTTGATTTCATGAATTTTGACAAAAACATCACGATGTCCGACCCCAATAACTCCCACACACCAATTTTGAATGGAATCGGGCCATAACCACAAAATTCGTTGCCATATTGGAGGCGCCATAATGAATTTATGAATTTTGACAGAAAAATCGTGATCCCCGTCCACGAAAACCACCACATACCAATTTTGAATGGAATCGAACCATAATCAAACTCGTCCGCCATATTGAAGCCGCAATTTTTTTTCCTCTAGCAACAATTCCATAATGCATTTTTACCGGAATTATAAACACCTGCCAAATTTCACGTTAATTGGGCAACTAGAAGTGGGACAAATTTGACTTGTGAGATTTGACACACATACAGACATCGGAACAGGCGAAACTAAATACAATCTTGTAAAAAAGAGCATCAGGCTGTTTCGTTGTTAAAGTGGTGGCAAATGAACTCGGTCTAAATGTTGCTAGAAACACATATTTTTTTTTACAAGCTTTTATATAGTTTTACCAGTCCTGGTGTCTGTGTCAAATCTTGCAATTTAAATTTGACTCACTTCTAGTTGCCCCATTGACGTGAAATTTGGCAGGTGTTCATAGTTCCCGTGACAATGCATTGTGGAATTTTTGTTAGAAAAAAAAATGGCGGCTCCATGTGGGGGTTTTCGGGGTCGAAGATTATGAATTTTTTGTCAAAACTGATAAAATAAAAATGGCGGCTCCAAGATGTCCGACGATATCTGTGATTATGGTCCGATTCTATGCAAAATTGGTATGTAGGTGGTTCTCGGGGTCGGAGATTATGAATTTTCATTCAAAATTCCCAAATTCAAGATGGCGGCTCCAAGATGGCGGACGATCTCTGTGATTATGGTCCGATTCTATTCAAAATTGGTGTGTGGAGGTTTTCGGTGTCAGAGATTAAGATTTGTTGTCGAAATTCATAAATTCAAGATGACGGCCGAGTTTTTTAATTATGGTTCATTCAATTAATTGATTGGGGTTTTGGGGTTATTTTTTTGAAAATTTATTTGTTGGGGTCGGAGATTATGAATTTACTCGAAGATTATTGATTTTTTGTCAGATTTCATAAATTGAAGACGGCGGCTCTAGGATGGCGGACGAGTTAATCTTTAGATTGTATCCTCATTGAAGAACTGGATGGCTCAGAATTGACAGGAAAAAGGCCTCCTCATGACGATGCATCAACAAAAATGCATTGAATAAGGCTTACTTACTAGAAAGCACAAAATAAAATAATTAATGAAAAAAACTTTTCAAAAACAAGCTTTTATTCAAATGCGCTAAAAAGTAAAAAATAATTGCTTTGGATGTCCTACGAAGGTTATTTGTGAGTTATAGTTTCAAAAGCTTGTCTCTTCTTTATTCGAACTGGAAACTTTGTGCGACAAGCTCTTGAATCTATAACCCACGGAATAACCTACGTCGCACATCCAAAACAATTATTATTAACTTTTTGGAGCATTTGAATGAAAACTTGCCTTTAAAAATGATTTTTTTATCTGGTTTATTGCACTCTGTCTTTGTCCTAGAGAAAAGGATCATGAGATACTTGTGTAAGGCTAAAATGAGGGACCACTATGAACCATTGTAAGTCTCTCCGAAAATATCCTAATAATAACATTAAATTATGGGAAAAAGCGGTTCACAAATATGCGGAAGGAAACTACGTCTTCAATAGCTCAGTTGGTAGAGCATCCGACTAGAGATTTAGAGGTCGTGGGTTCGAATTCCGCTTGGGGATGGTTTTTTCTTTAAATTCAATTTGATAATTTGTCTGATATGTCACAATTTTTCCTTTCATATATTTATATCATCTGGGAACAATGATTGGCAATTTTGAAAGACCTGAAGTGGTGATGATTTCTATGGAATCTACGTAACAAGAAAATCTAAAAAAACAAAGAGACTCGAAGGTTCTTAAATGTGTTTTATTTTTATAAAAAATATACAAATACTAAATTTAATAAGTCAGTCCTCTCTTCACCAAGCGTGAATAGCTGGAACATGAGCGGCATAGGCCAAGTGCTGTACAGCTGGAGCTGAGTAAGTAGCTACCCATGGTTTGCTGATGACGTCACTTCTGTAACTGTGGCTAATAGCAGCTGGTAAAGCAATAGGAGCAGCAACAATAGCTGGGGCAGCATATGCGGTTATTATCGGCTTGCTGATGACATCACTTCTGTAACTATGGCTAACGGCACCAGGCACAACTTGCACTATAGGAGATGCATAGGCAGTCACTGCGGGGGCTACGAACAAGCCACTTGGTTTAGCTACGACTACGGCTACGAGAGCGGACAACACCACCAATTTGAACATTTTTGCAAAATAGGTCTGTGTTGCGAGTCTTGAGACTGACTGAAACTGATATTTCAATTCAAAACCATCTCATCCTTTTATACTTCAAGAGTTGAGGTGGGACACTTGTGTGAAATATCCCTCTATGATGTTTATAAGGAATCATTTCGACAATACTTTCGATATCATATTAATTGACTAATTACCTTGAACACAAAGGTCGAGTGAAAATAAAAAAAGATTTCCGTTTCAGTTTCGTATAGTATCTCATGCATCATTAATTTTATGAGATCAAGAAATCTCTAATGAATTCCGAATTCATTGAATTGTATCCGCAAACGTAAATCACTGAATATACCGTGTGTAACAGGATCATGGTACACCCCCCGTATCTCCTTTAGTTTTGAAGATAATTGATTGAAATTTGGGATATCGCATAAACATAATAAGCGGCACTTTTTGACCTACAAATGATTTCTTTTTCACTTCCGGTTTCGCCGGAAGTGATACCAACTTTCGATTTTCGAATGAAACACCCTGTATATCATTACATTTCTGAAATCTGCATAATTTTCTGAATCCAGTGATACCACATAAGTGACATTTCAAACGTCGAAATTTTTTATAATTCAATTTCTAGTTTTCTATTCAAGTGTGCCATGATGGTTCCGATTTATTCCAATTCACCCGTCTAATGCTAGAAAAATCGAAACCTGTCAAAAATACTGAATTGCGTTTTTTATGAGCAAATAAAGTTCATCGTAATCGATTTTGGGGTAAAACTCAATTTTTTCATATGGAACCATATTGGTACCATGGTACCATTTATTAGTACTATCAATAAGGAATTTATTCATACCTGCTAATAAAATGTGCGATGAATACAATCAAAATTACAGCTAAAAGAAAATAAGATATTACAATTACTTTGTTCTAATTTAATGCTAAGAAGTTACTAAGGTGGCTTTGAAATACAAAAAATGAACACAAAACATTACACCAATTGTTCTAAATGCTGTCCATTAACGTCAATGCACTTCTGAACTCGCATAGCTGTTTCTTGAAGAACGTTCGCTAATTGCTGGGCCGTTATACTATTAATTGCCCGTATTACTCGCAACTCCAGGTCTTCGCGGGTTGTAACGGCGGTTGCATAGACAATGTTTTTTAAATGGCCAAGAACAAAAAAATCAAGAGGTGTCAAATCAGGTGACCTTGGAGGCCCTCGCACAGGACCATTTGTCGAAATTACGTTTTCTTGGAATGCCTGTTGAAGGTAATCAGTTACTATTCTTGAATTATGGGGAGGAAATACATTCCCTGTCGTAGATGGACAAGTAATTCAGTTGACCTGTCCTCAATTTAATTTTGCAGAAATCCTAAGTATCTATCTGCAGTCAAGCATCCTTCAAATATTATTGGACCAATGATTCTACGACCGAGTATTCCAAGCCAAACATTGAAACCGAACCGCACTTGAAAGTTACCCTCCCTCAATAAATTTTGATTTTCTTGTGACCAATACCTATTTTGTTGGTTAAATAATCCCATATTTGTAAACCTAGACTCGTCCGAAAATAAAATCCTTCCCAAAAAAGCATTGTTTGGCTGCACATTATTCTGCAAGATCCAATTGCAATATTCCATCCTACGTTCATAATCATTTTCGTACAGGTGCTGGTGCAATTGATATTTGAAAGATTTATAATTATGTTTGTGCAAGTTTCGGCTTACCGTTCGGTGACTAATTTCCAATTCAAACCCAATTTGCCTCAAAGAAACAGTCTTATCAACTTCTATTTGTGCTAAAACATTAATTTCCGTTCCTTCGTCAATGATAACGTTTTCTTCGGGATCATGGTTAGGCTCTCTTCGGAATTGATTTTCAAGACGATTAAAATAATTTCTCGCTGGACATTGTCTATCAGGATATCGGTTGGCATAAAGGTTTCTAGCCGCAACGGCATTTTTTCTACATTCTCCATAAATGATTAACATGTCCACTTTTTCATCCCTTGTATAAATGTAGGGCATTTTGAATAAAAATAACAACAAATGTTGAAACTTTTCCATTACACAATGAAAACACTGATAAACCAATACCTATTTATTTGACAATCTGGATGAATAATTTCATTGTTTTCAAAGCCTCCTTAGTACCTGCTTCAACAGGCATTCGAAGCTATGCGAGTTCAGAAGTTCATTGACGTTAATGGACAGCATTTCGAACAATTGTTGTAATGTTTTGTGTTCAGTTTTTGTATTTCAAAGCCACCTTAGTAACTTCTTAGCATTAAATTAGAACAACGTAATTGTATTATCTTATTTTCTTTTAGCTGTAATTTTGATGGTATTTATCGCACATTTTATTTGCTGGTATGGATAAATTCCTTATTAATAGTACTAATAAATGGTACCACGGTACCAATATGGTTCCATTTGATTAAATTGAGTTTTACCCCAAAATCGATTACGATGAACTTTATTTGCTCATAAAAAACGCAATTTAGTATTTTTGACGGGATTTCGATTTTTCCAGCATTATACGGGTGAATTGGAATAAATCGGAACCATCATGGCACACTTAAATGGAAAACTAAAAATTTAATTATCAAAAATATTGACGTTTGAAATGTCACTTATGTAGTATCATTGGATTTAAAAAATTATGCAGATTTCAGAAATGTAATATTCCACAGGGTGTTCTATTTGAAAATCAAAAGTTGGTATCACTTTCGGCGAAACCGGAAGTGAACAAAAAATCATTTGTGAGTCAGAAAGTGCCGCTTATTATGTTTATGGGATATCCCAAATTTCAATCAATTACCTTCAAAACTAAAGGAGATACGGGGGGTGTACCATGATCCTGTTACACACGGTATATATATATATATATATGTATATATATATATATACATATATATATATATATTTATATATATATATATATATAATAAGGATCATGTAATGACGATCATTATTTCATTTAGATTCGGACCACTCCTACGCTGATGCTTGTTTGTTGGTTGTAGACGATGTGGTAACTTGATTACTCTCTCAGTATTCACCTGGAAACGATTGCAGATACAAGTATTGGAAACGTCGTGAAAACCTCTTAAATCCATTAAGACGATGGACGTCCGAAACGAGAGTAATCAAATACAGCTAACACATTGGGTAAAATACAATGAATACCGATTATAATAAATAGTGAATGAGACAAGATCTACATTCGGACATATTTTTGCTGCGTTGTATGTGAACTAAAATAAAATGTATGATGAAAAAAAGGTCACGTACAAAGTCACTGGTTTAACGATTACAGAAGTGAGTGCCATGAACTAACGCTTTTGATTTCACGTGGATTCGAGAAGGCCATACTTCTTTATATATTTCTTTGATTCGATGAAAGAAATAAAGCAAAAACGAAATATCACGCGATTAAAGAAATTAACAAAATTATTGATTATTCAGAGGGTAGCTTAAACCTCTTTGGTTTAAAATTTTGGAAAATACTCTCGTATTACGCACCTCTCTGGAATGTTACCCTCTTACGAAATTGTATTTTCTCATTACTAATACTCTTTGATATATAAAGTAAAGTATATGAGGTATAGTTTTTACCGCCTGGGGTGCCATGAAAATATGAAATTGAATTGACCTATCTTGCCGCTCAAAAAATAACATTTCCATAATAAAAAAATATTGAAATATTCAGAGATAGGTTTGATAGCTCAGGATTTGGATTTCGTTAAATTCTTTCTTGGTACACCCTACTCCTACAATGTAAACCTCATGCAAAATTTAATTAACATATTAGCGATGATCTTTGTGAAATAACCTGTTCAATAATAGGAATAGTTTTCACCGCCTGGTGGTGCAAAATTCGATTATGACAACAAGCTAATCCCAAGAAAAATATAATAATTATTCGGATATTTTTTCAAATATACGTTCATAAAGCGGACTGGAAAGTATAAAATAATTTCTCTTAGATTCCTCCATACAGACTGTCCTGGAAATTTGTGATGTTGAATTTTCAGTAGATATGTAAATAGTTGTAAGATTTAAAACGAAAAACGTGGGGCATATGCAATAGATAATTGATGCATGAATAGTCACTAACAATTTCATTGCACTGCAAATGATATGAAGTGTTGTGTGAGTTTTCTAAATGACAGCTAATCCCTACACTCCTTACTATTATCTACTGCATGCGCCTTACGTTTTTCGTTTTAAATCTCATAACTATTTTCATAGCTATTAAAAATTCCCCATCACAAATTTTCAGGACAATCTGCATTGGGTTAGGAATCTGTATGGGGTTAGAAATCTGTATGAGGCTAGGAGAAATTATCTTATATTTTTTAGTCCGTTTAATATAAATGTGGTATATTAAAAAACATATCCAAATAATTATTTTCTGCTGTCTACTCTTATCTATGTGAAATTTTGCAATCGATTGAATCTTGATGAGATTATGATAGAGACATGTGGCAAATTTCAGGTTTATTCCAGTTAGTTTAAAATCGATTGCTCCTCACTATTATTATTATTATTATCAAACAGACAGACAAGGAAGGGGGTTAATATTGCCTTATCATTCAGATCTGAGCGATGTTTGAAGTTTCAATTATCTAGCTCATCGGCAAATTAGTTTAAAATCGATTGCTCTTTAATATAGTTATTATTATTACAGACAAACGGACAAACAAGAAAAATAATTAATATTGCATTGTTATCCAGTTGTGAGCTATGCCAGAAGTTTCGAATCTCTAGTTCATCGAGAAGTTAGTTTGAAATCGATTGCTCCTTACTGTTATTATTATTAGAGACAACAAAATAACAACAAATAGGCAGACAAGACAGCCAATTAATATTGCATTGACATCCAGTTCCGAGCTATGTTAAAAGTTTTCAGTTTCTAGCTTATCGGGAAAATAGTTCAAAATCTATTGCTTCTTAAAATTATTATTATTACAGACAAACGGTTTATTTTTGCTATAATTTCATTGTTCTTCATATTCAGTGAATATTTGGAAGGCAGTTGAATTTGATGCACATTCACTCATCGATAATTCTGCTATCCTGCTGATCCTAACCTCACTTTGTGTGCTCCGTAAGAAAACGAACAAACAGGCAGACAAGAAAACGAATTGATATTGTATTGTTATCCAGTTCTGAACTATTTCTGAAGCGTCAAGTCTCTAGCTCATCGGGAAGTTAGTTTAAAATCGATTGCAACATTTGTACCGAAAGCAAGCTAATAAACCTGGTAAAATAAAGATTACGTTTCGAATTGACAGTTTTCTTGATAGATATTATTGAGATATTCAGGGATAATTTTGGAATGTTTTGGATTTCACGTACCTGTCTTTTTTCTATTTCACATACCTAGGTCCTTTATGGTGTTGGTTCATCCGGCCTGTGGCATTGTCCGCGTGGTTTTCGAGAATATCCTACTTTTCCCTCAGTTACTTATTAGAAACAATAAAAGACCCTCAATATATTCAAAAGGAACCCAACTACCGAGAATCTTATCCAATTAAAAAAACTACGAGCCATATGCCGAAAATCCATACTCCATGCGAAGAAAAGTATCTAGGAAGAGTATATGAATAGTCTGGAGTCAACGACCCACCCAAGGGAAATACGGAATAAAATTGAATCAATCAATGGAAGACATGCCTTTAAATCCATAAAATACATAAATAACAACGGCACATACCTATACGATACGGTGGAGATCTCTGAGAAAATGGCAGACGATTTCGAAATGGTCAGTAGCTCTGAAAATTATGAAGCAGAAATGAGTGAGATGAATAACGCCTTATCTGACCTGAAAAACTCCTCACCAGGACCATACAATATTACATATGCCAGGATAAACAATATGACTCTTGATGCAAAACTTCAATTATCCAAAAAAATGGAAGGAACAATCGTCATACCACTTCTCAAAGAAAGTGAAGAACCTACGTCGACTAGTTTTTTTTTCAACACACAGATCTCTGCAAATCCTGCCAATCCAACAATCACCAAAGATCTATTGATACATAGAAAATGGAAGAGAAATCCTCTAGTGATAATAACTCACCACAAAGAAATATAAGAGAAATACCCATACCCGCTTGTTTTCTACACCGATGGATCTGAGAATCAAATGGGAGTAGGACTTGCCATACATTTTGATAATGAAAATCATTTTTGGACGCTTCATAATACTGCGAGAGTATATACAGCCGAACTGTATGCCATCTATCAAGCCCTCCTACTAGCGAGAACACTTCCTCACGACTCCTTTTTGATCTCCCACATTGGTTTGAAAAATAATTTTTCGGATGACCCTCTCGTCAAACTAATAACCGCTCTCAGATACAACATTCATTTATTGGATAAATCTATTCATTTTAACATGGTATCCCAGCCACATCAGAATCTTGGGCAATGAACAGGCAGATAAAGCTGCCCAAGATGCTTCCTCTGCTCATCCCGACGGAATTCCAACAAGACCCCAATATCTGAAGTATTCGATTAAACAACGTATGGCAATCGCAATGGAATGAGCAAACTCAAAAGTTAAGAAGCGTTAAACCAACAGGCGAACAATGGCAATTTCCCAAAAATATAACGAGAAGTGTAAAGTATTTTGACTATACTTTGTCGGCTAATTGATCTGTGTAATGAAAATTAAAGTCTGACTGACAATATGACTCTTTACTTTCAGAACTATCAAAATTGACATTAAAAATATAATTGAACATCAGTAACAAAACAAAAATAGCATGACGACTTAACATTTCTTCTCCCTCCAAAATAGGACATCTAATCAGCAACTTTTCCCAGTTTGGAAACCGGCCTTTTAAAAATTCCATTCTTTGTTTTAACCTCAACGACGCGTATTCGCCCAACTGGACCAGGAAATACTCTCACTATTCTACCAATTTCCGAAAGCTTTTTATCATATTATCTTCTATGACTATAACGACATCATTCTCTTTGACAGGCTCATTGTCTACCAACTTTTTTTTTGAAAGTTGGGAGGTACTCTTTTACCCATCTCTTTCACGAAAAACGTTGAGAATCCCTGTCTTCTACTCGTATCACAACTTGATGAAACATTTCTCTGACGTCGCTTGAAAATGCTATCTTTCGTTCTCGGAATTTCACTAAAACTGCCGTTATAGGTTGAAGAAAATCTGGTCCCGAAAGAAGACATGAATTTAGACTGATACCATGTGATTTTGTAGCAGCATCAAACACGAATCTAAGCTTGTCTGGTTTGTTGGGATTAGTTACTCCAAAATGAGGTAGGTACCACGTTCTCGGTCCATTAATTGCGGCCTCTTCTCTACTCAATTCTCTAGAATACCCTTTTTCAACGTATTTTCTGATATTATCAATATATTTCTTCCTGAAATTCTCATATTTTTCCATTTGTTCTTCTACACAGTACAGACGTCGCAAAGCAGCGGATTTACTTTCAGGAAGGGACACTATGTCATCTTTCCAAAGGAGTCCTATTTGGTATCTATTTCCCAAATTTTGTATAGTTGAATTCAAAAGTAATAATGCCCTCTCTTCTTTCTTGTCTTTCTCTAGGTTAGATGTTACTGATAATCCAAATGCGTCGATTGCAAAAGATTTTTTCACAAGTTGATGGAGGTCATCTTCAATATTAATATTGTCGCAAATATGGAAAGTATGTTGATGTCTGATATTCTGTTCACAAAATTTTCCATATAGAATCTAACCTAGGTATGTCTTCGTCGCAATAGAAAGATTCACAGGACCTTGTACTAATTTTCTTGGAACAGTCAATCGGACATTGTCTTGACCGATCAAAATCATAGGCCTGGATTTAATATCTTCGATGGGTAATCCATTCAGATATGAATATGTTTGGCAGTTTTCAGATCGGATGTCCTGATAGGTTTCCTACAGGTCTGACGTTTTTCATCGAGAATATTTTTGCACCTTGAAAATTTTCTGATATTCTAAGGTCGAAACGTAATGAATTTTCTTTCGTTTTTACGACATCATTGGTCCACTGCAAACATAGCGGTTCTACAGTCCCCTTTATATTTAGCTTCTCAACAATCGATTGGTCTATTAACGTAACTGTCGAAGCATCGTCACAAAGGGCTACTGTGTCGAAAATTGTATTTCTTGGACCATGAAGTTTAACATTAACCATTATCAAAAGCACATTAGTCTTGCCAGGACTTGTAGCTAGAACACTTTGATTAGTTTGTGTACTATGTGTTTCAGGTGGAATATAGGCTTCTTCAATAAGTATTTGTTCATTTGTTATGGAACTTTTTGGTTCTTCTTTGTGGGGATATTCATTATGTGGCTTCGTACAATTATTTATTCCGCAACTTCTCCGAAATCTGGATTTTAGTAAGTTATGGTTGTTCTTCAAGCATGGAAAGCACAATTTTCTGCCTGTTACGACTTTCCATCTTATATCTACATCGTCTTTCTTGAACACTATACAATCGTCAATCTTATGTCCTTTTTTATTACAATGGGTGCATTCTTCTTCAGCTTTAGCTGACGAAGATACTATGAAATATTTTTAGAATTTTCTAACATTTTCATAACGATGTGTATTCATCTTTGGAGAAGTCTTCGGATAGAAAGTAACTCTTCTGGATGGTGATACATAACAAGCAGCATTTGCTATTTCCATGAGCCACTTGCTGAAATCTTCCAGGTTCACTGCCTCGTTTTTAATATGAACTTCCTCCCCCCACCTGAGCTTGAGCATATCAGGTAATTTTTGAATGATTTCTTTCAAAATCATTGGATTTTGAAGATGTGTTTCGTAATTCAAATATCTTATTGTACTGACTACATTGCTTATATGACTGGATAATAAGGTTTTTATTTGACAACAGAAATGGATTTCACTTTCATTAGCAATGTTTCGATGATTTGTTCAGGTTTTCCGAATCTCATCTTCAATGTCTCAATCACTTGATGTAAATTCTGTGGACTGGTGAGCATCCCAGCAACTGCTGAACTTGCCTCGCCTCTCAAACATTTCTATAGCTTGATCATTGCTACTTCATCATTATTTTCACATAGTTCGGATATTCTCTTGGAACTATAGATGAACGTAGGCCAATCTTCACATCGTCTATCAAATATTGGAAAATCTTTTTCCATTAAATGTCTTCTGAAAAATTTTTCATTCTTTGACAAATAGGCATTGTTTGTGTTTCGCCTCTCAAACGTTTTTGAGCAGAGAATTTAATGTTTCACATAACAGTTTGACTTCAGATATATCAGGTAGCGGTGTTTTATAATCGTTTTTTTCTTCCCATTCTTCATTATCAAAAGGTTTCACTTTCTCAACCCAATCGGCTACAAATGAATTCACGCGAGATGAACGTGAATCATTATCTTCATTATCGAATGTTATATTCTGATTTCTACAAGAAACTGATGGTAATACAATAACTTCTGGATATAAATTTATATTTTCTTGTCTTGGAACTGAACTCCTTGTCCTTATTGATCTCCTTTCTTCATTTTGTGTCATTTCTGCTTCACGAACTTGTGTTTCCAATTCAACTAATTTAATTTGTTGTTCTATTTCTAACATTTTTGTTTCAAGATAGTGCTTTTTCTTTTCAGCCTCGAGTGCAAGTTTTTTCTTCTGTAAATCTATACTTGTAGATTTTTGAATGTATACAATTTGTTACTGCACCGAAAAACAAAAATGATATGTCATTTTCTTCATTAATGAATGTTCTAGAGAGACAGGTAGGTGGCCCATAGGGGTTTCATTTGAAAAATAATAATTTTTGATCAAAATGTCATGTGACTGAATCAATTAATCAATAAATGACACAAAAAATAGTCTTTCAGAAAAAAATATGTTTTTCTGTTATGTGCGACTCATTGTGAATAGCCTTGACCAAATCTCATTTATCACGAGGTAAAATAAAAAAACAATTTTAATTTCAATTGTTCCAAAAAAATTACATTTGACATAAGGTTTGGACTTGTTTTGACCTGTTGAACTTGGATATGTAAAAATATACAGGGTGTTCTATTTGAAAAAATAAAGCATTGCAGAAAAACCGGAAGTCCGCCATATTGGATTGTAATGTGATCAAATCCGAAATGGTTGCTTATATAACTGTACCGAATTTCAGAAAAATCTGTTCACGAATGCAGAAGTTCCAGGGGTGGCCCGATATCCTGTGTCACCCGGTATAGTCATTGAAAACAGAAAAATTGGCATTTTGAATTTTCAACAAATTTCCGGTAGTTCCAAGAAATACTTGCTCTTTCTCTGATGTATATGTATATGCTGCTTCTTCGTTGTGAATATGAAATACAAAAATATTATATATTTTTTTAATATTGTATTGTATAATTGGGGGTGAAATTTCAATTCCTTGTGGCGAGCATGGGGATTGGCGGACGATCAGTATGAGAATCCGCAAACCATGAGAGATACCGAAACTCACTATGACATACATTTTTCTTCTAAGATAAGAAACATTTTGGTGAAATCATCATAAAATCAATTCGTATTCCAATTCTATTTATCGGGTTGGAAAAATTCATTTTTAGTAGAATACGGAAACATCATCTTCAGATTTATATAATGTGGAGAAAAATAATATGATTAGAATATCTGTTTTTCTTCAAAATTTTCTCAATTTTGTTAATATTCATTATATCTCCTGGATATATGTGTGAGTTATCTCACTCTGTTGCCTACACGAAATAATCATAGAACATTACTTCTTTTGTTTATATCGCATTCATACTGAACTCATTCAAGGTGATTCACTTATCTAAATGAGATCGAGACTATTGTCGAAATTTAACCTTTACGTTGACGCGATATATTTTGCAAGAGTTTCAAAGTAATCGCTAAAGTATAAAAGAACGGAAAGAGTTTGAATGAATATCAGTTTCCGTCAGTTAGTCTCAAGACTCGCAACACAGACCTATTTTGCAAATATGTTCAAATTGGTGGTGTTGTTCGCTCTCGTAGCCGTAGCCGTAGCTAAACCAAGTGGCTGGTCTGTAGTAGATCCTGTAGTGGGAGTTGTACCTGGTGCTGTCAGCCATAGTTACAGAAGTGACGTCTTCAGCAAACCCGTGGTAACCGCATATGCTGCCCCAGCTTTGGTCGCTGCCCCAGTTTACCAAAAAATCGTTGCCCCTGTACCAGCTGCAGTTAGCCACAGTTATAGAAGTGACGTCATCGAACAACCTTGGGTATCCACCTATTCAGTCCCAGCCCTACACTATGCCGCCCATGTTCCAGCTATACACGCTTGGTGAAAAGAGAACTGACATATTAGAATAAGTAATTGTACATTTTTAGTTCAAATAAAAACTTTTGTTAACTACTTTCGCTTTTAACTCCACTAAATAATGGGGTAAATTTATCAGTTGAAAAACAATATATAAAAAAATATACAAACATTTCCGAAAAGGAAAAATCGAAATGAGGAGGTGAGTCCAGTAGATGAATGGAAAAACTGAAAGAGTAGATGCTATACTCTGAAGAGTAATCAGTTATTTTTTTCTTTCGAGCATTATCTAACGATAAGCGATAATAAATGAATGGGATCACAATCGAAAATATACCGTGTGTCGATTTGTCCATTTATAGTCTAGTCAACAAGTGCTTTTTGGACCAACTTTTTCCAGCAGTCTCCGAAAATTATGATCGAGGTGTCATTCGATTCGGGATGACATCTAGATGATTTTTGAAAAAAATGAAGTTCCGCTTGCAAAAATTGTGAAAGTTATTAACAATTAACTAAAAAAAAGGGGGCAAATATCCCAAAAACTAATAAAGATTTTTCAAATCTGAAAAAAGATTCAAAAAAGGAGGAAATTTCCTAAAAATGTCCCGTTTCCCGGAATTGTAGGATCAATATTTATAATTTTCCCAGAGGGATGAAAATACGGCCGAAAACTTGGCTTGGGCAAGCCGCGCCCACTTTGGACACTTTAACAATAAAAATTATTTAAGCATACTAAATATGAAAATAAAAAATTGAAAAAATTCAGACACTAACTGAACAGATGCATGAACAATAATCCGTTCAAAGAAAATTTTTATCACAATTTTTCAATTAGTTATTCAATAGTTAATTAATAATTTTTTTCTGCTTGAACATGAACATTGCAAGTGTGATAATTGTTGAACTATAAATTTAAGATTTTTTTCCTCTCTTGGAGCAATTTTTGAAAGGCTTCAGAATAGAACCCCGTTGGAAAAATTTAAAAATTTTCATTTTTCAGTTTCTTATTGATAATTTTCGTTGTTGCAAAATTAAATACTTAAATTAATCATTGAAAAAAATGTTTTTTCCCAAATATTATCATTATCCTTCTTATGTTATAAAAACTGCATAGAAATTTTTTAATTTTTTAATTTTTAAAAAATTTTATGAACAAATGCGTTGTTTATAAGATCATTGAAATTTTTTTCATGGAATTTCAATCTTTGATACAAATAATGATTTTTGAAAAAAAATTGTTCCATAAAAAAATTTTTTTTATTGCTTAAAAACGCATTTGTTTTATTAACAATTATTTTCTCCAACTTCTAATTATTATTAAGGAACCATTTTTTCTTTAAAAATCATTATTTATTTTTCTTTTTGATATATAAAAAAACATTTTATTTCATTTTTCATTGTTTATGCAATAAACAATTTGTTATAAACAAATAAATTTTTACCTTATATTTTTTTTCTATTCTACTTTCTGTCACAAAAACAGACATGATTTTTGATTTTTTTAAATTTTTTTCATTATTATTTTTTTAATTTTTAAATATAAGTTCTCTGTAACTTCGTCATTCTTACCTGGTTTTTCATCCTTAAAATTATTATAATTTATAAACTAATCGAGATACGATGAAAATACTCGAGACTTATTTATTCTCCATTAGATAAAGAACAAATTCAGCTGAAAAGTTTAGTTGTTACTTAGTTATTTATTAAATTTATAGCAATTGTTGATGAAAAATACTTAAGGAGGAATTTTTCCAACGGGGTTCTATTCTGAAGCCTTTCAAGAATTGCTCCAAGAGAGGAAAAAAATCTTAAATTTATAGTTTAACAATTATCACACTTGCAATGTTCATGTTCAAGCAGAAAAAAAATTATTAATTAACTATTGAATAACTAATTGAAAAATTGTGATAAAAATTTTTTTCAAGCGGATTATTGTTTATGCATCTGTTCAGTTAGTGTCTGAATATTTTCAATTTTTTATTTTCATATTTAGTATGCTTAAATAATTTTTATTGTTAAAGTGTCCAAAGTGGGCGCGGCTTGCCCAAGCCAGAGTACCCGTTTTCGGCCGTATTTTCATCCCTCTGGGAAAATTATAAATATTGATCCTACAATTCCGGAAATCTCCTCTTTTTTTTTAATCTTTTTTCAGATTTGAAAAATATTTATTAGTTATTGAGATATTTGCAAAAAACCAAAGCCCCCTTTTTTTTAGTTAGTGTTAATAACTTTTACAATTTTTGCAAGCAGAACTTCATTTTTTTCAAAAATCATCTAGATGTCATTCCGAATCGAATGACACTTCGATCATAATTTTCGGAGACTGCTGAAAAAAGTTGGTCCAAAAAGCACTTGTTGACTAGACTATTAGTGTGTAATTCTTCGATATCTTGAGAACTAAACATCTAGGTGAAATCTTCGGAGGAAGAACTTCTTTGGTTACTCAATTTGACTTTTGAAAGATGTTATCAACGTACAGGGTGGTTAACAAAAGTGGGACAACGTCCACTTTTTTCAAATAGAACATCCTGTATTCCTGTCCAAAATGGATTCCTCTTTCATTTGCCTTTCTGTCGATGTGAAGAAATTCAAAATATAATTTATTTTCCCATTTTTACCACTATTGCCGGTTCATGATGAGTAAGGCATAGGTCATTAATTTCTTTAGATTTTGGAATTTCGAATTTTGGTCAATTCAGACGAAATTTATTGTTTCATTTTCGAATGGAACACCCTGTTTTTCAAACTTAGAATTGATTCCCAATTGTTTTGTCCCTTTATTAATTATTCTGACCACTATTCGAGTGTCGTTATGTGGCATGCTTCATTGTTTTAATTCGATGACGGAAATATTTTCTGTAGACAGAAGAACTAGGATTCCACATATATCAGTCTGGTATTTTTGTATGTTCATTTAAAGGCTGAATTTATAATTTTTCCAAATTAAAAAGTGATTAATTTGACGTTTTTGATAGAACAACCACTACACTCTAGATATTTCATGGTCTGCAATCATGATATACGTTTTTATTCTTCGTTGCGTTCGCACAGTGTACATGAACTTGAATTGCATGGGGTTTTTGGTAGCATAATACTGGAAATTATGGCGATTGGAGTAACCATTTCTGTGAAATGGTGATTCATCACCGAACAACACGTTCATGAAAAATGTCAGGTTTTCTTTCATTAACCAAAATGAACTTGTCTTTCAAAATCCTTTTCTGTAGGTTTAAAAATTCCTTTTCTGTAGGTATGAAAATATCCAATTTAGTTAATTTTTATATATGTATCTGATTGAAATTCCAGAATAACTCATGAAACTGATTATTATTTGGATGATGACTGAAAAATGACTGATTACATTGATTATGAGAGGATTCGCAGGCCTTTGTTGTTGAACTGAGGAAAAGTAGACTTTCGACTTATTACCAAATAATCTAAAAATTTGTTTCGGTTTAAATTCATAAAATTCAATTGCAAAATAGTCATCGACATTTTGAAAAGGGAAACATTCTCAATTGGATATTCATAAAAAGATTTTTCTGTGAATGGAAAAATCCACAATGAAAATGTTTTTTTTTGTGAATGTCTAACGGAAAACAACTACTTCCCCGGCTAAAGCCACGCTGGACATTCATATTTTCAACAAAGCAGTCATCGACATCTTCTGGTTTTGGAAACGGTAGACCAAAAACATTATACAAAAATTTTCCTACTTCAGTTTCCTCGCCATTATTCTCCTGGTACTCACCCGGAAGACCCAACTTCTGGATTTTTCTGTACCAGGACTGTGCTTAGTGAAATCGACATCCTATAATATTGGTTTCTGGAAATGCTTCCCATATTGCTTCATAAATAGCAATTTCAAAATCTACAGTGAATCTTAATGGCTTTGAACGCATACTGAATAACTATTGACACCCTTCCTTTATATACTCGGTTACAATAGTTTGTTGTACAACCAGTTGGGAAAAGCACTATTTTTCGTTATGAGCGAATTTCTGCAGAACGAGCGAAGCGAGGTCCGCAAAAGAAAGTGAGTTACGAAAAATAGGATTTCCCAGCGTGTCTCACACAATTTTTTTCTTATTTTGATATGTTATCCTTTTTAATTCGAGTTGAAAATATAAAAAAATATTTTTTAAAAAAACTGAAGAACACATTTTTAACGCACTAAAAATTAAAAAATAATATTAATATTCAACGACTATGCCGAAAAGCATGGGGTGCTTTTTGGTTACGTATCGTTGAGAAACATAAAACGAATCATTTCCCAATTTCGATGGAAAAAATAAAAAAAAAGTCGTCAGGCGTGGGGATTCGAACCCTCGCCAGTTTTTGATATCAGAGCTTAGATCTTGCGCCTCAGACCGCTTGACCAACTGGACGATATTAATTGTCAAACGCATTACGATACTTCAACGTAAGTGAGAAAGTTTTTTATGTACTTTTATACCAGCTACCCGTAAAAGGGCCCCTCTTTCAAGCTAGCAAGTATGCATACGTCCTCAACTACATATTACACAACTCATACTCAAGATTTCAGCTTTGCTAAAATGACGTAGGTTTGCCGACTCTGGGATCTTGGACTATTTTAATTGATTTCGACCAAGCACTCCACGCTTTTTGGCATAGTCATTGAATATCAAAATTATTTTTTACTTTTTAGTGCGTTAAAAGCGTGTTCTCATCCTTGGAGAGACTTCCATGGAAAAAACGGAAATTAATGCTACATAGAAAACTACGTTGTAAGCTGGGTTCAATATCACCAATTGTTTAAATTATTTTATTAATATTTATAATTAGTTTTTACCATACATATTATGTTTTGAATAGCCTCAAAATTATAACAAATTTTATTCCTGTATTTTTTTCAACTGGTGGTGAAATTTACTTTTCATCACCAGTGGCGAAAAAAATTACTTTTTGCAACTGGCAATGAAAAGTCAAACATTTGATAACTTCAACGAGTTTTGAAAAGTGTCACTTTAAATGTCAAAATTAGAAAAAATTAATGTTTTGATGTTTATTGCAACAAACAAAAAGCTAAGGGAATATATTGGCCGTTTTTAGTACCATGGATGGTAAATAATTGCAAAACCAGTTTGATACAGTACCTACTGAAGAGATCCACCAGCATATAAACTGACTGAAAACTTCACTTGATTGTCAGTAACAATATCGAATTTTTCAAGAAGGTTGTGAAATTCCAAAATATCTTTTGGTAATTTTGGAAGAACAGCTGATTTTCTTCCTCGTTCTTAAAACATCTTTAGTCGTGACTGATTTACTTAGACCATTCAGTTTTATCATATGCCTTATATTATCACTTTTTTCACATTTTTCCGATGAATTATCAACTGACACTTTTTTTGCTGAATTTCTTGTGAATCTGGTTCGTCATTGTGTTCTAATACTTTTTTTTTAATATATTTATATATATATATATATATATATATATATATATATATATATGTTAAAGTGGATTTTTGAAAACTTCTTTTTAAAAACTTTTTTTTTATTATAATATAAATACAATTTTACGGGTATGAAAATACACGGACGACTAAGGGAATAGAAGTGACGCTCCTCTGATCGGGACATCCTTTTATAAGTTCGGAAATGCTGATGCAGAACTGCGTCTTGTTTACGATTCTGGATGCTTCTTTGGGGCCCAGGTGTCTGGATGCTGACTATGCTGTCCTTCTTGACCTTGCAACATTGTTGCATACTACGTCGCCAATAACTGCGTAGAATACGGTGATTTTTTGATATAACAACTCCCTTCTTTTGGAAAAAGTTGATGCTAAGGGTGCAGCAACTTTTAGGCATGGACTCTGTTGGTACAGGAATTCAGTTCTATGACTTCTTCTTCAATGTCTTCACCAAGATGTATACTAGGACGTCTTCTCGGAGGAAAGAGCCTGGAAAGGACTCTCAGGGGAGAATGTTGGCCTGGAGGTTTTGGGGGATGATCATCTCCTCTTGATGTCATAATTCCTATTTTTACAGATTTATGTTTCCTACACTTACAGAAAACATATAAGATGATCAAACAAACAATTAATACAATAATAAAATAAGTAAACCAAGAAATATGTTTTGTAACGAAAGGTTCATTTATAATTTTATCAAGATCATCAGAGTATTGACTCAATTTATGTTGTGCAATATTTAAATCATCAACGTTTAGTTTACTTAATTTCAATGGTTTCAGGACAGGCATATTATGTTTTTCAGGAAGGTGCTTACAGCATTCAAATGGTATCAGAATAGGATTACTATTATAAGTAATATTTTTCTCAAGAGTTACGTGCGTGGAATGTACTCTGGTGTTACCCACAAAAGCATTACAATCTGCCTTTAATTTCAAAATTGAATTATTTTGAATAATTTTGGTAAATGGTTCAACATTCAAACAAGTTATTGTTAATGGTAAGGGATCTGATAGTGTTATTAACCAGATATTCGGATCCAAATTAAATACATTATAGTCCTTTGCAAAAAGTAGAACATCTGACAAGTTCTAGGTATTTTCACTGAATATTTAAATAATTGAGCTTCACAAATAGCATCATTATCTATAGGATACGGCAGAATATTTGAACAAATTCTTAAACTGGGACCTAAAATTTTACAATCATCTAAATTTTGAAGTGTAAAATACAACATGGAATCATCTTCTTTCGCTATATATTTTGAGTTTGTAGGTAAAATATGAGAAAGTCCAGTCCTGTTATCAGGGATAGGAATGGGGTATAATTGATAGGAAGTATATAATTCAGGTTCAACAAGAGGGATTTTGAGAATAAAAACAACTCGTGATTCGGTCTGAAAGGCTTGAAGTTCAATCAAATCCAAATATTGAGCAATGGATGAGATTTTTGCAGGAAGGGGTAAATAACTTTTCTTCACTGATTGTGAAATATCTTGAAGGGCATGTTCTAAATCCCATGGCGTAATTATTGAAGTATGGAGTATTTTTAATCTTGCGAAAGTGATTGAATCCAAAATGTCGTCTAAATATGATTCAATAAACAAATAACTTTCCATAAGTGATTCACAGACTTCCAAAGTTTTTACTTCTGAATCTATGACTAATACATCATTTGCAATATCTGAAATGGAATCTTCGATTTCCTTAAGATCCTTGTTGAATGTCTCCTCGTCAATTTGTAATTTTTGAATAGTTGTATTAAAACTTTTTTTTACTGATGTAGTTACTGAGATTTGATTTTTCAATAGGTTTTCCAATTGATATTCATCTCGCGTAATTTTATTAATACATTCGTTGAAATATTCACCATCACTGCTATCCAAATTGCCGGTAATGGCTTTCCAAAAAGTACCAATACCATTAATCAATCCTCTTTTTACTCGTTTTCTTTTTTCAATATGGTTTGTATCTAAATATATTTCTTCAAGTTTTGAATCTAATGATTCGGCAATTTGTGTTAATAAACTAACATGAGTTTTAGCTTTTGCATAAAGAAAGTTTATCCCTGTATTTTCAGTTTCTAAAAATAATACTAAGCTTTTTAATAATTCATGATTATGATTCAAAGCGTTGCCTACTGCAAGTATATCTTTGTAAACAAGTAATGTCCACTTCTCATTTGAGAGTTTCAGATTGTCCTTTTGATGATAATAAATACCTATGGTATTGTTGATGGGGACCACATCATATTGTCCGAATGCCATCGCTGTAATTACTGCGATAACTGCGAGGAACAGCATTTTTATCTGGAATGAATTTATTCAGAATAAGGTTTCATTCTATCTAAATTTATTTTTGATTGTTGGTTTGTTTCTAAATTCTTTAAGAGTGCTGAATTTTTAAAAATTTCAAGTATTTGAAAGGGTCCATTAAATTTGTTTTGGAGTTTATTTCCAATCTGACTCTCTTTAACGTAGACTTTATCTCCTACCTTATAGTCAGGGGGATCATGTTTGATGTTTTTATCGAAGCGTATCTTAGCTTTTTCCTTACTACGCTCCGTTTTTTGTCTAGCAATCTGGTAATAGTATGAGATTCGATTATTCAAGTCTCGGATATATTTAGTTATTAAATTCTCTTCATTATATAAGGTTTCAGGTGGTCTAGTTGAGGTGTGTCCGAATATTAATTCGTACGGGGTGAATCCATGAGTTTTATTTTTTGTGTTATTGTAACAAATAACCGCATATGGGAGAACATTTAAAGGGTGTTCATCAGGGTTTTCCGTTTGATGTGCTCTAATCATTTCCATCAGGGTTGCATGAAATCGTTCTACACTTGCATTACTTTGAGGGTGATTTACACTTGAAAAAGTCAATTTGATGTCGTATAATATACACAAGTCTTTCATAGTATGATTATTAAATTCTCTTCCACTATCACAATGAATTCTTAAAGGTGTTCCGTAATGTTGAAAGTATAATAAGAGTGTGTTAACTACTGACTTTGCAGATTTATCTTCTAATGGATAAGCCTGGGTAAATTTTGTAAGTTCATCTCGAATTGTTAAAGCATAGTTTTTATTTGGAATTTCCATAATGTCGATATTAATTCTTTCGAAAGGTGTTTTGATGTTTCAGTTAGAACTAATGGATTATTTAAATTTTGTCTGCAAATTTTAGTTTTTTGGCATGTTTCACATTGTTTTACATATTTTTCTACATCTGTAGTGATTCTGGGCCAATTATACTTTTCTCTAATTCTTCTTAGGGTTTCATTAATACCTCTATGTAAGTTTGCCTTTCCATTATGATATTGATCTAGAATCAAGGGGATTTGATCTTGATCTGGGACCTGAACTATATCTTGGCATATTTGAAATTTAATTTCGTCATCATCTGCTAAAATGTATGACAACATTTCTTGGATTGGGAGATCTGGATTATTTTCAACATGATATATTTGATTTGATTCAAAAATGTGTCGATCTCTAAAAAGGGAACTAAACATATATTCGATTGCATTTTCGCGAGTCATACAGTATAGGAATCATGAAATATTTCCTATTTTTATGGATTTACTAGTTAAAACATTAATTTTGTTATACTGAAAATTTAATTCTTCTTCAAAAATGTCTTCGAAATTTTTTTCATGTATATCTGTTGTTTTATTTCTTTGTGGAAAAACAATTATGTTCTTATGATTCTTGTCTAAAAGTTGTTCGTTCGTAAACGCAAATTTTGAATGGAATTTAGCACATTCTTTGAAATAATTAATTTTAATTCGTGATAAGGCATCTGCGTAAGACAGTTTCTTGAGCTACTTCGGTTTCAGTGTCAGATATTTCTTCCTCATCTCCATTTGCCATTAAAATATTTGAATGGAATTTAGCACATTCTTTGAAATAATTAATTTTAATTCGTGATAAGGCATCTGCGTTCTTGTTGATTTTTCCTGGTTTATAAATAATTTCGTAAGAGTATTCTTCTAATTTCAATCTCCAGCGAGCAAGTCTGCTACCTGGATCTTTTATTGAAAATAGCCAAGTTAAAGGTCTATGATCTGTTACTAGAATAAATTTTCTACCGAATAAATAGGGTCTGAAATGTTTCACTGCCCATACTATTGCTAATAATTCTCGTTCAATTGTGGAATATTTCGTTTCTGCGGAACATAAGGTTCTTGAAGCATAGGCAATGGGAAGATCTTTTCCAATGGGACCTTGCGAGAGTATAGAGCCGATTGCAAAATTACTTGCATCACATGTTAAAATAAAGGGTTCATTGAAATTTGGATAAATGAAAATTGGACTTTGAACTAGGAAATTTTTCAAAGTTTCAAATGCCAAAGAGCATTCTGAAGTGAAATTGAAAGGGACATCTTTTTGTAATAGGTGTGTTGAAGGTTTGGAAATTTTTGCAAAGTTAGGAATGAATCTTCTATAATAACCAGTTAGTCCAAGGAAAGATTTTATATCTTTAGGATTCTTTGGTTGTGGAAAATTTTGAACACATTCTACTTTTTCGGGATTTGGTTTATCGCTTCCTTAATTATTGCCTAGATAAACACTTCTTTTCTTGAAACTCCATTTGGGTTTTTTTTTTTTAATTTTAAAAATTTTTAATTAAGGTTAATATATACTAGACATCTCTCGTTTTGAATACAAGTGGACTTTACTATATTTTTCTATTTTATTTTTGATATACATAATTTATTTTATATATTTTTCGGGTGGTCTACCCGAAGTATGACCTAAAAAGTTCCTTTCAGGAGGTCTACCTGATTTGTGAGGATAAGGTTTAATTTCAGGAGGACGCACAGCATGTCCAAAGACTATTTTTCGTTTGTCGAAATTCTGTTTTACGAATTCGCTTCTGAAATCTGGATGTGAAAGACAATTTCTAATTTCTTGATTCTGGAAGTTGTTTCTATTATTAGTTTGAGTTTTTTGAAAATTTTCAATTGTTTCTAATGATTCATATGTATCATTAATGATTTTCGGTGTAATATTTTTTCCAATGATTTTCGTAATAGTTCCTACGAATTTTGAAACGTCAGTATTTTTTGAAATATGCTTTTTGCTGGATTTTATTTCGAGTAATTTTATTTTCATAAATTTACATTCTTTAGGTGTGAGAGAATTTGAAATTTTAATTTTTTGTTCAGCAATCTTCGAGTTTAATTTTAATTCAGAACTTCCTTCTGTTTTTGATTCAACAAAAATATTTTCAAAAATGTTGGGTGTTTTTGGTTTTACTTTTGGGTCATTTTGATTGGGTCTTCAATTATTTCTTCTTCCTGGGCTAACAGTATAGCCTCAATATTTTTCAAATTGCTTTTCATTTCAAATGGTTGTATTATTTCACCTATCGAAATGATATTTTCTATTTTAGTGTTTATAATAAGAGGGACTCTCAGATTTTCTTTTCGCATCTGTTTTTCAACTTTGAAAAGAGAGACTCCTTTGAAATTTGTAATTAATTTACGATTTTTAATGTCAACTATACCTTCATAGTGTTCTAAAAAATCTGAACCTAAAAGTCCGTCGAATTCCATGTCAAGATCGTGAATATAAATCTTATGTAAATCTGTGTCATTGAAAGGAATCATAACAGATTCTTTAATTACAATTTTTTCATTACTAATACCTTGTATAGACAAATTTTCAGGTGATCGATAATAAGTATATTTTTCTACAGCATGAGGTTTGAAAATTGAAATTCCCGCTCCTGTATCAACTAAAATTTTGAATTTCCCTGTAGAATCATTAATGTAATACAAATTATTGGAGTTTACTGTATTTAAATAAATTTCTGGTAATTGTTGATTTGTGATGGGTTTTGAGATTGAGATTTCACTGTATTCGTGCAATTGATCTTCTCCGGTTGTTTGTCTTGTAGTTCTAATAAATTCGTTTGCGTCGTAAGGTTGTTCATAATCTGATCGTCTGGAATTTCTTCCACAATAGGTGGTTTGTCTCGGTCTATGCGCTGGTAAAAATCCTGCGATTGTAATTCGTCTGAATAATCATAACTGTTTACGTACGATTCATCATAATATTGCGAATAATCATTTTCAATGTCAGATGGAAAGTAAGAGTCTTCTTGATAGTAAAAGTTGTCATGATCAACATATGATTCTGGTTCATAATGTTCATTAAAATGATGAGCTCTTTGATTCGGAAAATTCGGGTTTTTCTGGATAACAGAAGGTCTTATTTGGTTTTGTTGAATGGGTCTCATTTGTGATGGATTTTGTTGGAATTGATTTCGTTGAAATTGTATTGGTTGTTGATTTGGAAATTGTTGTGTTCGAGTGTTCTGGTATACTGCTTGTGAGTTTTGGAATCTCTGAAAGTTTGGATTTGGATTCCTATTGAAATTTGGATTCGGATTTTGATAGAAATTAGGGCTTTGATAAGATTGGGGATTTTGATTTGAATGAGAAAAATTGGGATTTTGATTTCTATTAAAATTTGAATATTGGATTCGTGGATTAGTTGGTAATCTTCTTGGTTGAAAAAGGTTTTCAAAATAGTAGTTGGTTTTTTGTTGGGTTACTCGCACGAATAATATGTCCGAAGTTTTGGTTCTAATCCGGTTAATAAGGTATTAAGTACCATTGATTCTATTAAATTTGATTGTGCCGCTTTTTGTGTTTGCGCCAAATTCGATTTTTGAATACACGAGAGCATTTTTGCGTTATGTGTTTGTAATCTAGAAAAGAAAGTGAGGGCATTTTCGCCATTTCCCTGTTTTATTCTTTGCAAATCTTGGATTAGTGATGTTAAATCTCGTGAATCTCCAAAGTGTGCATTCAAAAGACTTTTGATATCTGTATACGTTTCTGGGTTTCGTGAATTTATCAATTGGGCTGCCTTTGATTTTAATTTATTTCTGATATGAATAGTCAAAAGAATTTTTTGTTGACCTATTGCCATACGTTGGGCATGATCACAAGAATTCAAAAAGGTACTTAAGGAGATTGGATCTCCGTCATATTCGGGTACAATTGAAAATATTTCTGAAAGTCTATAAGGTTCGATTTCGGGAACATTTTCGTCTTGGTCATGAACATTATCATGATCATTGTCATCAGAGATAGACATTGTGAATGGAACTTGAGTGAAATTGGGTGAAAATTGGGTGAAAAATGGGGTATGTCACTGTTTGGGATGGACAAAACAGAACTTTCTTAAAATTAATAGTTAGTTTCAGTTGTACTGCTGAATTTAATTCATACAGCTGAAATCTAATGACTAGGAAAGATGATTCTATGTTACTTACAATTATTTTCCTACTGCTAGGCGACAGAAGATGAAATCCTTTCTACTGTGTGAGCGTAACTACCCTGGGATGAGCCTCGTTTTGCGTGTTTCTCAGAGCCACAGAGACCGTCTTCTTGTCTTTTCGTTTTTCTTTCTTCTTACTTGCTAGGGTTCTTGGTTTTCTTCTTGTTTCTTTTTTCGTGTTTCTTTCTTCTTGTTTCGCTTGCTGTTGGGTGACGAAGATGAAATCCTTTCTACTGTGTGAGCGTAACTACCCTGGGATGAGCCTCGTTTTGCGTGTTTCTCAGAGCCACAGAGACCGTCTTCTCGTCTTGCGTTGGGTTCTTGCTTCTTGAAGGTTTGGAAACCACCACCCTGGTATTTCGGGGTGTTGTAGAAATCCTACCGACTGCGCCAATTTGTTAAAGTGGATTTGTTGAAAACTTCTTTTTAAAAACTTTTTATTTTATTATAATATAAATACAATTTTACGGGTATGAAAATACACGGACGACTAAGGGAATAGAAGTGACGCTCCTCTGATCGGGACATCCTTTTATAAGTTCGGAAATGCTGATGCAGAACTGCGTCTTGTTTACGATTCTGGATGCTTCTTTGGGGCCCAGGTGTCTGGATGCTGACTATGCTGTCCTTCTTGACCTTGCAACATTGTTGCATACTACGTCGCCAATAACTGCGTAGAATACGGTGATTTTTTGATATAACATATATGATAGATAATAATAAAAATATTTATTCAGTTCATTTGCATAAAGATTATCAATGTAAACATAAACACTTTTGAATAAAATATCAGATATTTCAAATTAATCAAATTTCTATGTCCAGGTTCACTTAAGGCTAAGCTAGACTGTGTTCCAAGAGAAGTGAAGAATGTACACACACAATAATAATAATATTTATAGTATTTATAGCTAGATTGAGTGTTTCTAACATAATGAAAAATTAAGACTTTCTGAAATACTACAGACTAATAAAAATACTAGTTTGTTAATAAATGAATATTGTAGTTAGAATATATAAGTATAGAATTTGGACTTATATTAATAGCAATGGTGATTGATTAGCAGATTTCAGATTGGATTGTATAAACATGTATCTGTTCTGTTATTGGTGTGTTTATAATAGTATTCTGACTGTTGATGTAAGTAGCCAATTGGTTACTTTGTCTTTGAAATTTGTTTTGTTAATTTCTTTTTTTGAACTTATTGGTAGATAATTGTATAATTTCTGTCCCACGTGTAGGAAACTTCGCTGTCCAATGGTCTTCTGAGACTTAGGGAGCACTATATTGGCATTTTCTCGAAATCTTGTTGAATAAATGTGAGTTTTATTCATAACTATTAAATTATGTTTGACTACATTGAGTATTGGGGTTTTGTAGAATAGATTTCTAATATTCAATAATTTAGAATACTGATTCCACTATCACAGTATTTTTACCACTATCACAGTATTTTTATCACTGTCACTTTTTAAATATGCTTTACAGTTTCTTCTCATACACGTCCACATTTTACTAGTAATAATAATAATACTAATATTTATTTTCAGACATTTTTGAAATTCACCATTCAGAAAGGACAGATTTACCAGGTAAGTGAGAGGTTCAATAATATTTTCTAAACAGGCCTTGATTATAAAAAGCGGAATTTCGCCCTGCCCTGAGGAGTGTTTATTTTTCAGCTTAGATTTCAATAGTGAGTTCAGTTCGGGGGGTGAAGGGATCAAGAAAAATGAGTACTCATTCATATGTGTCTTGATCTCATTAAAATTTTTACGTTTTTTACTTACACCGTTATTCGTACTATGTAATGGAGCATTTATAGAAAAATCATTGAATAAATTTGATACCTCAATAGGGTTATCAAAAGTCAAGCCGTCTTTTTTTATAATGATAGGTTCTTGAATTTTCTTGTTTGTGTTGTTAAGTTCAGATATTACATCCCAGGCCGTTTGGTTGACGTTACTAGAATTTGCGATTCTGTTTTGGTATCTTTTTTTCGAATCTTTTATTAAAACTTCGTGTTCTTTTTTAGCTTTTTTGTACTGACTTGTTAATTGGGGGTAGTATTTTTTAAGATGGTGTAAATCCTTTATTTCATACTGGATTTTTTTATTTCGTCTGTAATCCAATTTTTGTTGCGGCCGTTATTTTTATCAAACTATTTTTTTGAAGGGAAATGTGTATTGAAATGAAAAATATCCATGAATGCACTGAATTCCAAATTTCTTTTGTGAAAGCATTATTGAAATTGAGAATGGCTTGTTTATTGAAGCTTCTTTTGATTTGAAAGGTTTTTTTACATTTTTCTGATTTCTGTTCAGGAATCTCCAACAATACGGTACGGTGATCAGACAAATCATTGTCAATGACACAAACCACCGTGTCGGGTACGTTTGTGAAATGATAGTCGCAGAATGATGAGTGACTCTCATAGGCCAGTTCACTACGGGTATCATATTAAAACTATCAAGAATATGAGAGCTTACTGAAATTAACACAGTCTTTGGAACTCATAGAGGAGTCCATATTGAAATATCCAGATAAGGCAATGTTTACATGTGGAGAATAAACCTGCTCCAAACTTTTAAAATATTTTATAAAAAAACATCAATGTTACCGCTAGGTGAGCGGTAACATGTTAAAATGACTATATTCTTATTTTCCCTTCTACAGTATAGCCCACAGATTTCAAAATATTTCTCAACGCAGTACTTTTTCAAATCTATTTGTTTACATTTCAATCCCATTTTGGAATATATGGCAACTCCCCTTTTCCCAAATAAGGTTCTGCAGAAGTAGCTTGATAATTCAAATCCGTTGTTACTTCTATGAACTCTATAGACTCATTGGTACAATAGGTTTCAATGAAAGTGAGAAACTGGAGGTTTGAGTCAAAGATATCGACTTCTAATAAATTGATCGCTCGAGTATCCAAGCTTTGTACATTCAGAAGAAGGATTTGAGAATTTAACATTAATCTGTTACAATTGTCTCTCTTCGTTTCAGAAAAAACTTACTGATACATGCACCTGTTGGCCACAGATTTGGATTCATGGCTCTGCGGAAATTCCTATCATTGATGGCCACTTTAAACAATGAATAGATACTCGGGTATCTTGAAATCGACAGTTCACATTTTACCTCAGGGAAAGTGGGTTTCAACAATTTCGTCAAGTCTTCAGCTGAACTGGTGTGTTCGACTCTGGATACAAGGAGAATCACACGTGAAATTAGAGGTTTTTCAACTTGCAGTTGAATTAGAAGTTTGAAATTGGATCTGCTGCCATGATCAATCATGTCCCATCTATCTGAAATATTTTCGGCCCTATAGCGATACAGGGTGTGTCAAAAGTAACTTTTTTATTTAAAATGGGATCCCAATTTTTTTTCACATAGTTCGAATGACCTTCCAATTCTAAGTTATGTCATGTCATTTATTACAGTGTTTGACAGAAAAAACCATTGTGTATCTCGCAAACCGTTGAAAATCAGGAAACCAAATTTGTGGAGCAGTTAGCTGGAAGTCCATGCTAACTCCTTATATTCCATCGATGGTCTCATTTTGTACTATATTAATAGGCGATTTTCAAATTGCATTACAAAATTAACAAAAACTCAATTTTTTCAAATGGCAACTACCATTTTTAACCGACGAAACCAAAAAGAAGGAGGTTCTGTAGTCGACCCGTATATTTTTTTTTCCATCATTGTTTTTATGTTTGATCACGCATAACTTTCTACTGAGGCGTCCGATTCCGATAATTATTTTTTCAGTGAATAGGGTGTACTTCGAAGGTGGTTCCATTCGGATTCAAAAGATGGAATCCACCCCTAAGGGTAGCAAAATGAAGGATATTGATCACTCACCCTCTGAATTCTGGTCCGTTAACCGATTCTATCAGGCATAACTTTGTACTGGGTTCTTCGATTTGGATGATTCTTTCTTTAATAGATAGGGTATACCTTATATTTAGATTTCTAATGGAATTATATACCCTTACGGGTAGAAAAATAGGAGATTATTGATTTTTTACTTATGAACATTGGCACACACATACGTAGTTGACAATGACAGATCGCTACTGAAATTATTTCTGCTCCACATCCGTCAAAACCATTATATTCTATGAGAGGATGGAATGATATACAAAGTGATGAAATGAACTAACCAAAACAACAAAAATAATTTATATTACAAGAAATAGTAAAAGTAGATAATCATAATATTTAACCTTGTAATAGTTGAAGTAAGGTGGGTAAGTAAGTATTTTGGAAGTAATGAAAAAACAAGTAGGTATTAATTAGTAGATTTTAGCCCAACAAATTGAGAAATAAAAACTTTTTAACAAAAAATTAAACCGACGGAAAAATCAACTGAAAAGCAAAAAATAAAATAAACCTTAGTCTGCCATCATTTTACGCATTACCTAATTCAATTGCTAGTTTGTTTGGCGCCGACTCAAAATCAGTTAATCACATTAGTTTAGGAGCTCAATTATCATTTAGACTAAAAAGGTTTATTTTATTTTTTGCTTTTCAGTTGATTTCGTCGTCGGTTTAATTTTTTGTAAAAAAGTTTTTTTTTACACCAATTGGAAAAAAGGAATTTTAGGGTGAATTACTTCAGCATTCCATATATCTAACTTACGTCTACCGAGTTATTCAATAAATATCAGGAAATGCCTCATCTTGCAAAGAGATTCTTTGCTTTTTCAAGAATAGCCATGAAAACAAAATAATTGTAATAATTTAATAACAAATATGGATTCCTCTTCAATTACACAGGACAAATTATTAATTTATTTCTCAATCGTGAGAACTTCCCCCGTGTCATGCTTGGTAAGTTTGGAAATTTCAAATTGAACTCACGGATGGTTTGTTCAATGATTTTTTGACTATGGCATTGATCACAAACAAGTCTAACACAACTTCGTTTCGATAATTTTGGAATCAATTTTATTTGACTTTGACAGAATATCACCTTTATTACAATTGACTTTTGTTTCCATGACATACTTGAGAAAGCAAATAATCTCTCATTGAATAACTCGATAGAGGTTGAAGTTAGGTATCGGCTATGTGCGAAGTGCTTGGTGGGGACAGTCAAATCGATCGCAGCGCACGCTGTGGCAGAAATGTGAAACATATCGGGACTGTCAATTTTTTTTTTATAATTCTGAGTTGAATTCGTTGTCTTATCTTTCTGCTGCTTATGAGTTCAAGAAAGAACTGCACAAATGATGGAAAAAATAGTTTGTGTGAGTTTTAAATTTTTTCAAAATTGGCCTGGAAATTGGAGCAAAAAAAGAAATGTATAGCTGGTGTAAAAAGTAATTGACATAAATTACAGTTTCACTGAATTTTATTTTCAACCGAAAAAAAAGAAGGAGGGTTCTCTAGTCGGCGCGTATATTTTTTTAACGTTCTATTGTAATAATAACTACCACAGCTAGAAATTCAAATTGCACTGAACTGCCTCACCCAGAAGAATAGTATCTCAGCGAGACTCGAACCTTGGAAATTATTGATTGCAAATTAGTGCATGGATTTGGTTCATGGTATTTTTGATATTTAACGCAAAAATATGAAGTTGCTTTGGGCATTCAGGCCAGTAGAGATAGACTTTCCCAAAATTTAATGACAATTACAAAAGTTTCAAAACTTCAGTAGAGTGAAGAGGATTTTCATATGATATGTAGTCTGATTTTGCAACTCTTTTTTCTGAACGGAAGATGTTGAAAATCAGGGCTTAATGAATTTTCACATTATTAGCGCGGAAAAATTTGCAAAAGATCTGCAAACTTCCGAAGTTCTTATAAATAGCAATTTACATCCTATGATAAATTTGCAACCACTCCGAAAAAACGGAAATGTCTGTTTTATCGAAAAAAAAAAATTGTTTGTTGTTTTCGATGAAAATTCCAGAAGTTCTGCAAACTCGATAAAATAATTGAAATAATGTTCTTGACAAGAGTTTCAATTTGCAATCTCTTGCGTCAAACGGAAAACATACTTTTTCAATAAATTGATATTTTTTATTGAAATAAGTATCGGAATTATTACAAAAGCTTCCAATGATGGTTGCAAGTGGAGATGTCCTGACGTAGAATGTTTTAATAAATTTGCAACCTAGTCTACAACACGGAAATGAGGGTAAAATCAAAAGAAAAATATTTTCGTATTTGTACTCTACCAAAAAAAAAAAAGTTTTGCGAATCGGACAGACAACTTATTTCACCAATTGGTGACAGTATAATAATTTGCAAACTATTTTACAATGCGGAACATAAGGAATTAATTTTTTTTTTATTTTTGCAACACCTGTGTTATCTGAATAATAAAGATTTTTATATACCTAATAAATGACATTCATTGTGTAACCAAGTTAACTATGTTGAAAGTTAACGTTTTCGATATGAATTCAAATTATCATATTACAATTAGGAATTTTCATAAAAAATACTCTGAGTACGTTTGATGGAGGATCAAGAATCTCTCGACACGTGTTCATGATTTTATTCATTATAAAATGGAGGAGATATTGAGATTTGAAAAACACTCGTACCGTTGTACATTAGTACGATTAATGTACAACTGTGTTTCGTCACAGTGTTTTGTTTACAGATTAATGAATGCACAGCAGTTTAGTAACATGATTTATTACCGAATAACAAAAAGACTGTCAATTCTATTTTTATGACAGACAAGTAAATAACTAACCAAAAACAATGCACATTCATCCAATAGTTGTAGAGCTACCACAGATGAAATAGAATTGCTTTTCCCCAAATTATTTTCAAAATTTTTATAAATCAAGAAAATAATTTCTACGTGTCGATTTCATTTCAGTCCCTCATTCGGATTCGATAGAATTTCTCATGCGAAACCACAATTGGATTGAGAGAGTCGAGTGGAAAGGTAAATTATAATTTTATTCAATTCAAGAAATACATACCTACCTGTAAAAATTAAATTTGAGATGTAATATCGATATCACAAATTTTTATTCGTCAGCAACGTTTCTGTTTGATGATGAAAATTTTGTACTTTCGAGATATACAATTGATAACGTTTTGATATCCTTACTCCCATAGAGTATCGATTATTCGTCTTAAAATCACGTCGATTGCTATAAAGTTATGTTGTGACAAGTGAAAATTATAAATGAAGAATGATTGTATTTAGATTCTTATGTAATGAAAATTCAATGTCTTCCAATAGTCTTTCAGCAGAATTTTGTATTCTTTCGATTGTTGCATTCAAAAATATCAGATAAGTCAGCTGATTAGTCGAGAATAGTGATTGCTTCAGAGATTAATAATTGGTTTCAATTTTTTTAAAGGGTACCTACGTAACCGTATTATTCTTCCGATGCAATTTCAATCAACAAGTACAAAATATAACAGATATACGCGATGGATAATCAAGTATTTAACAGGACGACTGTAGACATATGTCGGTCTACTATTTGCAGAATGTTTGCAATTTATGGCCAAATTATGAAGAAAAATCAATTACACAAAAAACTGTTCAACAACAATGATGGTTCCAAATCTCTTGCGTCACGTAAAATATCAGTCGTAATTTCAATTGTAATTTGCAGAACTTTTGCAATTATTTCAGAAATTGTAAAAATGCAAAAAAAAATATATTGGTGGATTAATAGGTTTTGTTTTTCGTATGAGGCTGCAAAGTTACATATCGACTGAGACCGATATTCTCTTCATTTGCAACCACAATAAAAAAACATTGTTATTATTTCAATGCTTGTGTGTATTGAAAATGGGAGCGTCGATAAAAAAGTTTGATAAATAAATGATGCGTTTTTCAGAAATGGTTGCAAATGTACGTGAATATTTTAAACTTTTTTTTACGTTTTTTAAACAAATGACAATGAGAAACTTAAACAAATGACAAAAAACAAGGTTCCGTAACTTTTACAAGGTTGCAAACTTAATGCATGTTGTAAAACACCATTACTATAGGTATGCCTTGTTTGCAGAAGTTTTGAAATTTTCAGTGCAATAATAAAGCATGAAAACATTTTTTTTCATCTAAAACAATGTTCCGTTCATCACAGACATCTGCAAAATTTCCTAGTTTGTTTCCATTAATGTACTAACATACCATTTGAGTTTGAAAACTTTGGGAATTATTGTTAATTGATTGCCTATACCTACTGGCCTAATTTTGCGATTAGGGGAATTAGATTGGAGCCTATCAATGGTACTTTTATTGATTGCTGGTTTCGGTTTTCAGTATTCGTTGATATTTGACATAAAAAATATAATGTTTCATGGGCAATTATCGAGTGATTGGAGGAATTTAGTGTGTTTCTAGTAAAAAATAATGCTGAATGAATGCAATTACACGCTCGCGGAGAAAGTTAATGAAAAAGGCACAATTTTGTTTACTAACATCCAAAGATGTTTTGTGGGGTGTTAATGTCACGGCTCAATTAACTTTGGCAGTTAATTCTCAGTTCTTGAACATTTCTCACATGTTGTGCTGGAACCAATCTATTGCTTTTCATCACAGTATGAAGTTGGAAACATTTATCATGTTCTAAGCTTTCAAATCTTATTCTTCTTATGATATCCATTAGTTCAACTAATAAATATTATGAATCACACTTGACTATCGACAATGTTTTACAGTTCTTCAAGACTTATTTTGATAAAAATTATCAGAACATGGCTTAACATCTAACTGTCAAATATTTCACGGGTCCCGAAATGTTGCAATCGTCAGGCGGCGCCACTGTCGTGCACACAGTGAATAGAAAATGCCCAAGGCACTCACCCTAGAATTCAATTTTCAAACTCAGAATTAGGTCAATTGAATCATGTGAAAAAATGCGGGTTGCCATTTGAAATAAGGAAGTTGGTACCGACTTTTGGCACACCCTGTATAGCCATAGAACTTAAAATACTTCAGATAGAACGGACATGATTGATTATGACGGCATAACATATTTCAAGTTTTTAATCCAATTGCAAGTTGACAAACCTTTAATGTACGTCCTACGTAAATCACTCTGTATATGGTATGGTGATGAATTCATTCCCTTTCAATTCACAGGAGATATTGAAGAAACTGCTGGCAATGCATGAAAATAATGATTGATTCTCAACTGGATTGCATCTCAAAATAATAATTCACATGAAACATATTCAGTTAAAATCGGTCTCAATTTTCAGAACAGTCTCTCTATATATTTTTCGAACATAATATACAGTAGAGATCCCCAACTCACATATAATAAATGACGAATATTATAATTTACTAGATACGCAACTATTGAGGAAACTGCGTTTTATTCAGCTTACATTGACGTACTTCAAGGTGACCAAAATTGGATCGAGAGTATTGTTGAAATAATTCCTTCTGGTTATCGTCACCGAAGGATATTTCACAAGTGTCCCACCTTAATTTCCGAAGTATATAAGAATGAGATCGTTTTAAAATTAAATATCAGTATCTGTCAGTCAGTCTCAAGACTCGCAACACAGACCTATTTTGCAAAAATGTTCAAATTGGTGGTGTTGTTCGCTCTCGTAGCCGTAGCCGTAGCTAAACCAAGTGGCTTGGCCTTAGTAGCTCCCGCAGTGACTGCGTATGCAGCCCCTGTATTGCAAGTTGTACCTGGTGCTGTGAGCCATAGTTACAGAAGTGATGTCATCAGAAAGCCAGTAGTAACCGCATATACTGCTCCAGCTGTTGTTGCTGCACCTATCGCTTTACCAGCTGCTGTTAGCCACAGCTACAGAAGTGACGTCATTAGCAAACCTTGGGTAGCCTCCTACTCTGCTCCTGCTGTACACCACTTGGCCTATGCTGCCCATGTTCCAGCTATCCACGCTTGGTGAAGAGAGGACTGATATATTTTTTCATTTTATTCTTCATATTTATTAAAAAATCAACATAATCAATGTTTCTTTGCATTAGTAAGTGTGGCGACGAGGATGGGATACGAACCCACGCCGAAGTCAAAACGGATTTCATATGCTTATAGAGATTTAGAGAGGGAACTTGAACGTATAGAAAAAGAAAATGTTATAGAGAAAATTGATAATTGTTAATGGGGTACACCTTTGGTGGTCGCTTTGGAATACAATGAAAAAGATAACAAATTTTGTGCAAAGTACAGAATAACTGAAGGTATTTGGCTGAAGTCAATCACGCTTTGCCAAGGATTGATTGTATTTTCACTGCTCTACATGGTGGTGAATACTTCACTAAACTAGATTTTCGTGAAGCTTATAATCAATTAGAATTAGATGACGACTCCAGTATGTTATTAGCCTGGAGCACTGATCAGGGAATGGTGAATCGTCTTTCATTTAGGACTCAAGTTTGTGCAATTTTTCAGCAGGTACTGGAAAGGCTTTAATTGGGGGTACCTGATGTTGTTGATTATTTGGATGATATTGTGGTGACATGAAAAACCATTGATGTACATTTTGATGATTCGAAGGGAGTTTATGAACGTTTGAAAGTATCTGATTGATGTTCGACCAAAGAGAAATATAATTTTTTTAAAACTGAAAAAAAAAATATTCAGGACATGTAAATAATTTAAAGGGCCTGATGAAAGATATGGATGGAATCAGTGAAATCTTACATTGTCCTGTACCAAAGACTGTGACATGGGTGAAGTCCTTTTGCGGAGTGGTGCATTATCATTCCAAATTCATCTAATAAATTGATACTTTTATATCGTTATTGTGAAGCAGTTTGTATGGTCTGAAGAATGTGCCAAACATGATTTAATTTCAGGAAAGGTGAGTGTTCATTATGATCCAAACAAACCATTGAAATTATACTGTGATGCTTATCACGTATGAGTTCTTCTGTTTGCAGTGTAGCACTAGTGTAACTCTGAGCTACAGCAGAAATGCATTGGTATATTTTTTCAACACAACACAGCGAATACTTCCATATTTGTTTACGCTGTACGGCACTTCATTTTTTTGCAGTCAAAAGAGCCTTGTGCTTGTTCATGATATGCACATGGCGATTTGAAAAACTCAATTTCGAAAGTCACAACTTAATTTAAAAATAACCGAACTTTGAGTCAATAGTTGAATCATGACTAACAAGTCATGGCCTAAAGCTATTCGGATTTTAGGGTTCTGGAAGTTCCGAACGAGCGATGCAATTCAGATTCAAATCAAAGTACAGATAGAAAACGACCTCTTCTCAGTTGGTAAGACCAACCCTTCTAGACATTTTCCAGTTGCCGCTACTGGTAACAAAAATAAATGACCTAGTGACACTAATGAATTTAAAACAATTCAAAGTCAGGAATGCTAATAATAAAACATTATAATTAGCATTGTTAAACCACAATGACAATGATGTGAACTCCTCACTTCTGCTTCTTATTAACGAAGAGATACATCATATCATAAAAAAGATTATGGATCACTTAAATCAACACTTTGAAATATATGGCCTGTAAAATGTGTATTTAATGCATTTATTATGGCGTTTCATCTGCTCAATAGGACCCAATTGTGACATCCTCGAATGCCATTTTATAACAAATTACAGTTGTAATTTTTTTTTCAAACAATTAAAAAACAATATTTTTTGTGTCAAATTCGTCCATTTGGGAACCAAGAAACAGTGAAGTTTTGATAGGTAATACATTTTTATAAGCTTTTATTAAGTTTCAGTTGTTAGTTCGTTAGTTGGGGACAAATCTTGCAAGTGAATTTTGACCGACTTCTTGTGGTCCGATTAATTTGAAATTCGGCAGATGTTCATAATTCCGGTGACAATGCATTATGGAATTTTTGTTAGAGAAAAAACAAAATGGCGGATCCGAAATGGGTACGAGATTTTAATTATGGTCCGATTTGATTCAAAATTGATATTTCGGGGTCGGAAATGATGAATTTTTTGCCAAAACTTGAGGAGTTTCCAGATGACAGCTCCAAGATGGCGGAAGAGTTTTGTGATTATGGTCCGATTCAATTCAAAATTAGTATATGGGGGTTTTCGGGGTTGGAGATTGTGAAATTTATGAATCCGAGATGGCGGCCTCAAGATGGAGGGTGAGTTTTGTGATTATGGTCCGATTCAATTCAAAAGTGTATGCGGCGGTTTTCGCGGTCGGAGATTGAGAATTTTTTGTCAAAATTTATAAATTCAAAATGGCGGCAGGAGGACGAGTTTTCTGATTATGTCAATTTTATTAAAATTGGTATGTGGGGGTTTTCAGGTTTGGAGATTATGAATTTTTCATCCAAATCTATAAATTCAAGATGGCGACTTCAGGATGGCGGACGAGTTTTCTGATTATAGTCAGATTCTATTCAAAATTGGTGTGTAGGAGCTTTTGGGGTCGGAGATCATGATTTCTCTCAGCTCAAAACTGAAATTAGTTGGTACCTACTTTTATGAATACTTTGTGAAAATCAAATATATTGACGAATTCTTACTTACCAACTAATCACTGCCTAATCAAATTAATTGGTACCTACTTTTATGAACACTTCGCCTGACAAGCTTTTTGAAACCAAATAATTCAACAAAAAATAATTAAATCATTGTCAGCGATGACTTAAACTTATTTTATCCGGTTTAGTACACGGCTCAGATAAAAGCTTGTCTTCAAAAAGGTTTTTCAATAGTTATTTTTTTTAATAATTAATATAAATTTTCTCTTTTTTTTTTTTTTTTTTAAAAATTTTATTTAATACACCCTTTTATATATATATATATATATATATATATATATATATATATATATATATATATATATATAGACTTTTTTTCACATTCATAACCAAAGAATGTTCACCACAATTGTTCTCGGCTTTTAGTAAATTTACCAGTAATGTTTTTTGTTACAAATATTATTCCATATAAATCTAATTGTTGCTCCATGTTTTCATATGTTTTAATGCTGTCTTTTACATCTTTTTGTATTTCACCGAAAAACGACCATTCTCACTAACATTCTCCCTGATGATGACAATATTCATTGTCGAAATATTGGAAATATAATGTTATAAGAGTACATTTGCGTTTGCTGCTGTCCCAAAGAATTTCTCAGACTGTTTCCTAACTATTCAGCAAAGGCTACCTCTCCTATATATATATATTTTTAAATAAATATCTAAATTTTTAAACTAATATTATTTATATATAATAAAAAATATTATTATATAATAATATATAAAAATTATTATAATTATTTACTTAAACTTGATATTAATAGATTTTCAAATATTTCTACTGTTTCAAATGGCCCCCATAACCTTCATAAAGTTTATGGATGACAGAACACATGTTTCATCTATGACAGATGAGTATTGGCATTTGACAAATGACACCATGTCTATTCCATTTCCTCTTTCAGCCATACTTGTCAGTGTTGAATTAACCATGTGGCCCGCCACTATATTCATTTCTTGTTTTGTTAATTTTCAATAGTTATTTACCTGATTGTTTCTATCTGAAGTTTTTTAACAAACCAAATATGCTGTAATATGGTTATGCATCCTCTTGAAAATGAAGTGCACCACCAACTTTATATATTAACCTCAACTTAGTAAGTTTTCATTACCAATATTATGTGTTTCTTATGTTAGCACATTGTTCTTTCACTTTACAGATGTCTTGAGTATGAAAATGAATTTTTCGAAAGCTAGACAAATAAAAAAAAAATATTTCATCGGCCATTTTTTAATTAAGACTGCAACCTCAAGGAATATCCTTTTGAAGTGTTTATTCAAATTTGATGTTTTCACTATATACATGTGCTCGTTCCAGGTCAACCTAGCAACACCTAAATAAAAATAATCACCTGTTGAAAACTGTAAAAAAATTGTATATATATATATATATATACAATTTTTTTTCAGTTTTCAACAGGTGATTATTTTTATTTATTTGTTGCTAGGTTGACCTGGAACGAGCACATTCTGCAAACTGCACTAAGAATACTACCTGTTCTTATTGGACATGTTGACATGCCTTCGAGAACACGTGCAGCCTGACAACGAGCCTTACACTGGATATTCACCGCCGTCATTCGCCCGACATTAACGTACAGGTCCATCATATGGTGGACTGGTACTACTGAGAGCATGTCCAGAAATGAACTAGATAAGATAGAAGGACTGGCTTGTCTAGGAATGACAAGTGCCATGAGGACAACGCATACTAGAGCACTCGAAGTTCTACTAGGACTTCCACCTCTGCACTTCGTTATTGTGCACGAAGTCATACGAATTACCTACAGATTTGAAGGCGCAAGCCAATGGATCGGCACTGAGTCAGACCATGGACACTCCTCCATTTTCAACAACGCAAGAGAGGGGTCTCCAATCCTATCAATGGAGAGAGATGAACGGAATAAAATTGAAAAACACAGCACAATATAGTTTTCCCATCTATGGATCAACCTGGTATATCGATGGATCAAGATTTGGGGCATGCCATGCAGGAGTATACGGAGGAAGATCAAAGAGAGAAATCTCAGCTCACCAAGGTAACTATGCTTCCATGTTACGAGCCAAAATATGTGCTACACTCAACTGTATCCAGAAAAACAAATATTTTGAGGACCCTTAGGTATCTGGTCAGTCAGCAAAGCAGCAATCATGGCATTGGGATTGAATAAGATCACATCAAAATTGTTAAACATTACAATAGGCACCATGCATAAGACAATCCATATGATGGTGCTTTTGTAGAAATTGACGAAAAAGATTCTGCCACTCAAAAGATAGGATATCATGATTTCAACTAGGCTCTTAATATGACCCACCTGATGGTGCATATGGTTCCTTGAAAATGATGAGAGATCATCACACATTCCCACTAGAGCCACCCACGTATACACCAGAGAGAGCCCAACTTTGGGAACATTATTCTGAATCCAGAGGATGTCAAAGCGATTCAGCTGAATTCCAGTGAATGTAGATGCACAACGGGGCCAAGTAGAGCGATCTACGTGCTCTAGGTTTTCTAGAACAAGACCACCTGGTGCTAGTACAGACACCTGCTAATGAGAATGGACTGGAGGCTCTGGAAAGGGGTTCCAGGGGGAGTTGGATTAGCGAAAAATGTGTAACTTATGACAAAGTACAGTGGGCAATGAGCTCATTCGAACCATTCAAATCACCGAGACCGTACGGGATCTGCCCAGTACTGCTGCAGAAGGGAACGGAACTACTGCACAAAAAGCTCTGTGAAATACTAAGAGACAGCTTTGGATGAACATTAGAGTAATCTTCATACCAGAACAGGACAGAACCCTAAGACCGATAAGTCCCATATCCTTTGGACTGAAGACCCTGGAGAAGCTGGTGGGTAGGCATATATGGGACGGTGCACTGAGAGAAAGTCAACTGCATCGAGAACAATATGCTTACAGGACCGGCTGCTCAACAGAAATAGCACTCCACAAACTGGCGGAGGAAATGGAAAACACGCTGAAAAATAAAGAGGCACTGAAAGCGGGCTTTCTAGATAAAGAAGGAGGTCTTAATAACATCTCCATAGACTCAATCACCAGACGGAGAGGAATTGAGGAACCTTGCGTGGCCTGGATAGATTCAATTCTGAGAAAAAGGATCATACATACAACCCTAATGGAAGAGACTGTAGTTGCCAGGCTGACCAGAGGATGTCCACAGGGGAGATTTTTTTTCCAGTCCTGTAGAATCTGGTCATGGTCGGACTACTGGGGTCTCTGAAAGGAAAGGGTCATAAAATCCTTGGGTACGCTGACGACATGGTTGTCTAAGAACAGGGGAAATTCTACACCACGGTTAGGGATCGCATGCAAGAGGCCCTAAACTTGGTAACCGGATGAACATTCACTGGAAGATGCAAACTAGAGGGGCGAGGACCTATAAAACATCGAGGAGAAACCATATAGAGCAAGGTAGAGTTCAAATATCTCGAGGTGATACTGGTGATACTGAAACCAATATCTGACCAGAAGTGACCAGAAAAGCGGAGACCACATTAATTGTGGCAAAACGCTTTTGGAAAAAAATTGGGGCTGAAACCACACATGGTACACTGGGTGTACAACATGGTGTTAAAACCGGTCATAACGTATGCCTCCATGGTATGGTGGAGAAAGACACAGCAAAGAAGTGCCAAAGCTGAACTGGGCAAGGTGCAAAGTCTTGCCTGTCTAGGCATTACAGAGGCAATTAAATCAACGCCCACTGCAGCCATGGAGACTCGCTGGAATTGCCTCTCCTTCACTTGGTGATACAGAAAGAGGCAAGGCTAGGTGCCTTCAGACCGAGAAACACACTGGGCAACATAAACGTTGGGGCAGGACACATGCGTATCGTTAGCATCGTAACCAGAGACGTGCTAGACATGAGATCAGACCACATCGCGAAACGATTTTCATTTGACAAGTCATACAGGGTATCTATACCAGGCAGAACTGTATGGAATCACACATAGCTCAACACCATTCTACAGGGCAAGAGCTAGTACACAAACGTATCAAAGATGGAGAATGTATCGAGGGAATCATCCTGATTGGATTATTAATTGATGATTATCACCATAACCGATGATCATGTCGAGTGAAAAATCGCATTTGTTTGTTAAAAGGTAATTACATCAAAATTAATTAAAAAAAAATATGTACGAACGAACAGCTTTTTCCTTCTGCATTGTACTAAATAACACCTACAAAATATTAAGTTATTAATTTTATATTTTGGAGAATTCCCATAATAAATGTCTCAGATATTTTTCATATTGATTGCACATCCAATTTGGGATAATAGAAATGAACGTTGATGAAAAAATATCCGACATTCAATAATAATTACCGAAAATAATTATCTGTAGGTATATCCTCCAACGTCAAAGATTAATATGATGCATACGTTAACAAATAATAAAACAAACATTGAAACTACTATGGCCTCCAAGCTTTCTGAACTGGCGGCTATCATACACCCAATTTCATCCGTCAATTGATTATACTTAAATCTCGACAAATATAAGATGAGTTCGTACATTTCCTCCAATGTCACCTTTATCGACGATGTGGATGAATCCTATGGAAATTTATGCAGTACCATCTGGATGGCAGCTGGCGATTTAGGGTTAACCCAGCAAACCCATCCTAGTAACAGAACCTCTAAAAACAAACTCTGGTAAATAACACCTACAAAATATGAAGTTATCAATTTAGCATTTCGGAGAGGTCCCATAGACTAATAAAAGTCTCAGATATTTTTCATTTTGATTGCACATCCAATTTGGGATAATAGATATAAACGTTGATGAAAAAATATCTGACATTCAATAATAATTACCGAAAATAATTATCTGTAGGTATATCCTCCAACGTCAAAGATTAATATGATGAATTCGTCAACAAATAATGGAACAAACATTGAAACTACTGTGGCCTCCAAGCTTTTTGAGCTGGCGGCTATCATACACCCAATTTCATCTTTCAATTGATTATACTTTAATCTCGACAGATATAAGATAAGTTTGTACATTTCCCCCAATGTCACCTTCATCGACGATGTGGATGAATCCTATGAAAATGTATGCAGTACCATCTGGACTGCAGCTGGCGACTTAGGGTTAACCCAGCAAACCCATCCTAGTAACATAACCCCTAAAAACAAACTCTGGTACGACTCTGAATGTTTCATTTCCAAAAAACTCTGCATAATCTCCTGAGAGTATGTAGATCTTACAACTCCACTGACTCCCATAAATCAGAATACTTGGAACAGAAATCACAAAAAGAAAAAAAAATATACGAGAGAAAGGTTACGCTATCACTATCTAATACTGAAAATCAGTCAGTATTTTGGGAAACCCTCAAATCATTTAAGTCCTCTAAACATAATTGTCCTATTTCTATAGTACAATGGGAAACTTTCTATGACTCTCTCTATCTTTCCCCAAAAATTACCTCTGACATAACTCTGTTTGATGCATGGAATCCGTTCTCAGATTCTCATATAACCTTCAAAGGGCTTCAAATTTGTCTTGCTAACTACAAAAATGGCAAATCTCCGGGAATTGATGGCGATACGTACGAGTTTCTGAAGAACCTCCCAGATAATCGGGTTTCAGAAAAGAAAGAAGTTGTGTTGACAACATCTTCACTCTTATCTCTATCCTACAAATTCATCTGCGATTACGTGGCAGGAAGATCTTAATAGCTTTTGTAGACTTCGAAAGAGCCTTTGACTAAGTCAGCCACCAGCTGCTCTGGCTCAAACTATTCAATCAGGGAGTAACCTCTAAATTCATAAGAATCGTTAAAAAACTGTATGATGAAGCATCCACTTGCATAGGAATGGACAATCACTACACAAAAAATAAAGCATACCAGAGGGGGTCCTTCAAGGTGAACCGATTAGTCCAACCCTTTTTTCTTTTTTTCTCGAGGATATTCAAAAATTATTTCAGATTAGAAGGCATCCTGGCGTCAATATTGATAATATACAAGATGCTCTTTTATTGCTGTACGCTGACGACTTGAGCATTATGTTTCCTCCAGTAGAAGAACCTCAACAGATGGTTCTGAACTTTACCAAGAGAATATGTATCTACCAATGTAGTAGGCTCCCAAACTATAGAGCAATATTCAAGCTTAGGTCTTACAAAGGTATCGTATGATATTATTGTGTTATAGTTCTCAGAGTATCTTAACACAAAACCGATCGTCCTGAGTGCCTTCGCTATTGTTCAATATGTAATTTGTAGGCTAGGGCATGGTCATATTCAATGCCTAAATCTTTGACCATGTCGAATTTCGCTAGATTGTCATTATTCATTTTGTAAGGGTATCCCATCACTTTCCTTTTTCTCGTGCAGGACGAAACTACACACTTAGATTTGTTAAAAGGAAGGTCATTTTCTTTAGACCAACGGAATTCTGAGTCGATATCTGATTGGAGGCCAAGACAGTCCTGTTCGGTCTCAACTTTTCAGTAAAATTTCAGGTCGTCGGCAAAAAGCAAACTCTTGGAGTACTTCAGGTTTTGTGGTAAGTCATTAATGAATATTAAGAAGTGTAGTGGCCCCAGGTTTGACCCCTGGGGGACTCCAGAGTTTGCTTGGTATTTGTTCGATGAATTGCCGCGATATTTTACTTTATACGTCCTGGTTTCAAGATGACACAAATATTTTTAGGCTATGTAGATTTGCGCCATAGCTCTGTAGTTTATTCAATGTTGTGGTTTACTTTATCAAACGCTTTTTGGAAATCGGTGTATATAACGTCAACCTGTGCATTATCCGCCATATCTTTAACGACATCATGTGAGAAAACCAGTGAGTTTGTAGATGTTGACTTTTTTAGGGTAAACCCGTGTTCTTCTTCGCATATATTGGTTTTGACAGAGTCCCACACTTTCATATACATAACTAAAATACTGAAGTTGGTCTATAGTTTTCAATATCAGAGGTTTTTCCAGACTTGTGGATTGGCGTTACAACTGATTCCTTCAACATTTCTAATAGAAAGATTGAAAATGAACCGAATTGGCTCTCTGAATAGGTATGGTGCGATTCTGCCAATTATGGGGGCCATACTGAGTTGAAATGTCTTGTTCAGGTATTGATTGATTTGTTCAAACTCAGATATTTTTGTACAGATGAGTAATCTGCTCACTAATATATTTCTTCAATGTTGTCATGTGCTGCTAACCTACAGCCAAGCATTTTTTGTATTCTTCTTATGTTACGCAGGTAGGATATCTATTTGTACACGTGCAATCATTCATTGTTACAACTCTGTTCCCACTACTTTTAATAAGAATTGTTCTTATTTATGTACAATAAAATTATCTATCTATCTACTTTCATCTCGATTTTTGTTTCTGCCCCCACAGAACATCGCTAGACACCTTTTTAAAAATGTGCTTGGCAAGTAACGCGTCGAAATATTTATGATGCTCGCATCTCAGATAATAAATAATTCCACCTGGGATTATTGGAATTCATAACCGATAAGACAAAATATAAATGGAAAGGAAGTGTCATTAATAACAGGGTTTTTTGGCAAGGTTCAATTTCTGCGACTTTTAGCATTCATGTACCGGACGTTCTTGAGATTGAAATGCTCTCAATTCAACAACATGGAATAAATTCACTGAGAAAAAAAGTCGTCCGAAAAATTTACATGATTCCTGTTTTGTTTTGAAGGTGAGTTTCGAAGGACAGGGCGCTTGAATTCGTAATTTGAAAGTTGGACAGCTCTCAATGCTTTTTAGTATAATCAAATCATAATTTCAGGTTCTGAATAATTAATATAATCGGAAATATGATGACTTAATCGAGGGGAACATGTGGGTTGTATGGGCGAAAAAGAGAAGTGTTTAAAACTCTGTTGTATCTTTTTCAAAAATTACATTTTATAGGTCATCTAAAGTAGAGGCAGATGTTGTATTCTGGCAGAGTGAATTAGCAAAGAAGGAATGGCACTTCTATTTCTATCTATCTATTTATCTTTTCATTTATACTATATGTTTTCAATTTACTGGAATTCATTCCAATATAACATACAAGGTGTTGTTTATAACAACACTTTCATTTCTATTGTTACGAAAATAAGTGGAGTACGCTCATGCGAGTTTTTTCATAAGCAAGTCGTTGTTAACGTTGAAGCGACCTTTTACTTAGATTCTCCAACCACTTCCGGTGACAAACATCGAAAGGTCTCGATGTTTCAAAGTACCACTCAAAGATTCGGGAAGGCGACAACGAGGATAATCTAACGTCCGTCGAGGTATAAGCCAGTAGTTTTTTTAAGGATATTCGACCAACATACCACTATTAAATGGGTATTTGTAGTCAGCTGTCTTGAGGAATAAGACGTTTTTCATTTTTAATAAAATTTTACTTTTCATCAATAGATATGGGGAACAGAGGTTCACTTCCCTATGAGGTTGAAAAGTTGAAGGATTTGTTCTATTTCCAACATTTTTTTACGATTAACAATGTGGGAGACTTATATATACCAAGACAAGACACAAAATGTCTTCTTCCACAAACATTTTTGACAATTTATTTAATTACAAGTCCTCCAAAAGCATAAATCAGATTGCAAAAACCATGGTTGACACCAACGAATCTCCATTAAAGTCCATCAACTCCATAGACAAAATGTATTGTGGAAAAGCACGTATTATTAACTTCTAACATACCCTCACAGTCATACGGGTAATATAGTTATTTATGAGCAAAATATATTTGAGGTCCACGAACTTTCAAGATAATAATTAAGTATATATCAACATGATTATAACCCCGAATAACGTACACATTATTAGTCGGTAAATAGGTCAAATATGTAAGATAACTTGTAGACGCACTTCATGGACTTGAAGATCCATTGCGAAACAGACCGTTTCAGGCACTGAATGGAAAAATCAATAACTTCCACACAATATCATGATGAATATTCCAGAATATATTTTTCTCATTGCTTTATTCAACGTCGGCCCATTTCTGCGACCAGGGCTGATTACCAACGCCGGTGAGCACACTCCCCTATTGTTTCAGAGGTAGGGTTTTTTAACGAGCTCAACATCTATAACGTCCCCTCCGGAGGACGGCATATCTATCGTCTTATCTCGTGCTCATATATATTCAATCAACAAAATCAATAACAATCAACAATTTATTCATCATAAAATATACATATAAATTCAATCACAAGGACCAAAGACAGATGCATGTTTATAACAAGTCACAAATAAACATCAAAACAAAATAAATTAAACATCAAAACAAAATAAATTAAACATCAAAACAAAATAAAATAAAATACATACCATTAGATTAAAATATATGATAAAAAATTGAGAAATTCATCTTTGCAGGAACATACTTTTCGGACAATATATCATAAAAAGGTAGAAGACGTGAATGCACAAGAGACAACAAGAGAGACAATCGTATATATAAGTATGTATTGTTATGTCAGGAAGAACCAGTGATATATTTTGAAGATGAAAAAAAAAATAATTTCTTGAAAAAAAAACCACAAAAATAATAAATACTTAATAGTTAGTAGTTCAAGAGAAATTGTTTAACATTTTTTTGAGATTCTATTTCCTTTATGAAGCCTCTGTATAAAATTGATGGGTAAAAATATGCAAATACTATAATGCAATCATTTTCATACATTGTCAAAATGATTACAACCTATAATTGTTTAAAATACAACAAAAAAGTCTAGATTTACAAAATCATTCTGAATTAAATGTGATCAACAAAATAATAAGCTTGAAACATACAGTATATGAAATTGTATCTAACTAAAAATAGCCAATGGGAGAACAAGAAACTTCTTGATGACAATAGCCAATCAGGGAACAGAGATGGTCAGATAAAAGATTTGAAATTGTGGAAAAGTAAAAACTGAGAAATGTCAAAGATAATTATCATCAAATATTGTATTTAGTTTATAAGAAATGCAAAACATATTAGTTCATAAGTTTTCTCAAATAACACCAAATGAGTGATAGTGGGACAAGAAAGTGCGCGATTTTGAAAATTCAAATAAAATGGACAAAACAGAAATGGTATCCAGGGAATAGAAAAACAAAGCTGACAGGAGATTGAAAAAATTTTAGAAAACGACGCCACGTACAAAATTTTAGGAGAAAGGAAATTCAAGATTTTCACGAATACAAAGTAGTTTGTCTACAATAAACTAACCAATTCAACCTCAAGAGAGTTTCGACACAAATAAATAGGAGAAAACAAGATTACCTTTTCTGTACTCCACATAAAACTGTTTCCAAGCTGATTTCTGGGGATTTGTATGGTTCCTTTTGTAATGGAGAGTCCCTGAGAGTAGTGGATGAAGAAGTATTTCAGATTATTGTCATGTATTGCATCAGCGATAGTTCCATCTCCAGGTATAAACTTTTTTAGTGCACATCACAAACTGAATCACATTACAACGTAACTCGTATCGTATCTGAAGAACTCTATTTTATTTTGGTAATGAACTATAAAATAATTCTTTCAACCCAAAAGAAAAAGTGAGGTTATGTCTACTGTATCCATCACTCTTTTTCATTATTTTCTATGAAAATTTGTCAATTGATCATAGTTATAAGTTCCCAGGCCAGGTTGATATAAGTTTTCCTGAATAAATTAAATAATTGATTTTGATAATTTTGGTTTATTTTCCACAATGATATGATTATATTTCACTGATAAACACTGAATTGAAATAATTCGAAAGACATAAAGACAAGGCAGTGGCTCTATTGCCAGTACCGGCTCCTGAGACGAAGGCGTACCAACTGAGTTAGTCGTGGTGAGAAAGGGTAATAACAATTGCCAGCAACGTGGCGAGAAAACAGTGACTTTAGCTGGCAATTATTATTTCATAACAATTAGCTATTATCATATCAAAACATAACAATATATTATACAGGGCGAAAATAATTATTATAACAAATCATAATAACAAAATTCTACCTATTATGATAATTGTTGCCCAATAAAGAGCAATAAATATCAATAACAAAGATCAACATTCATAACAATTTGGCTCCCAACGAGGAGCGAAAATAATTAGCTATCAACATTTCATAACATTTGGTGCCCAACGAGGTGCAAAAATATTTGTGATTATAACAATAATAAATTGAATATTTAACAAAATTCATTTTATAAAAATTATCATTATTACATAACATTTGTCGCCCAACGCGAGGCTGAATATAAATAAACAACAATTGTTATAACATAACAATATATATATATATATATATATATATATATATATATATATATATATATATATATATATATATTTCGTATGCGAAGCACATAACAAACAAAGATACAATAAAACTTTGAGAGTAACGTGTACAACAAATATAAAAAATATAACTCATACGTAGACAGATAAATGTGTAAAAAACTTAGGGCAGATATGAGTTAGACAGATCATTCATCCAGTTAATCGCCATTTGAGAAGCTGTGTGGAGTTCTTGAACCTCTCCAGGGAAAAGTCTCATTGGGCATTCATTTAGGATGTGGTCCATAGTTTGTCTAGGAGCACCGCAGTCGCATTCCGGCGAGTCCACTATGCCCCATTTGTGCATCATGTCCCGACACCGCCCATGACCAGTTCTGAATCGGTTGATGCGGCTCCAGGTCTGGCGTGGGAGGTCTTAACCTGGAACTGGGAGTGTTGGTTCATGGATGATGTCTATGTTCTTCACATCAGGTCTACTTGAAACAAGCTCGTTCCATTCGTGGGCCATGCAGAAGTCATCTTTTATTTCATCGTCCATCCATATTGGTTGACGGGATCTGATAAGATGCCTGCAGCTGCGAATATGCTACCACGCTGTAGGTGTTAGGGCATTTTTAACGCGCACCTTCCTTGTCAGGTGGTCACTAGCCGTTACCGAAATCAAATTGCAATTATGTCAATACTAATAATCTAACAGTGCCTAAGTAAATATCAATCACTACTATGTCGTGGAGAGCCTGCTTCAAAACTTCAAAAATCATGGTGGTGTGATAAATATAAGAAAAACGCAGATTTTTTCCGGGTTTTTCGGTTTTTCTCCGTTACTAATGATTCAATCGTGTCGTGCTTGGGCTCATTTTCTTTACATTTTGGTTCTCTACAATACGTCCATGAAAGGTATCAATATTGCTTCATTAGTTTTCGAATTACAAGTCATAAACGATAAAAAATAAAAAAAAGCTTTTGAATGTTCATAACAAATTGAGCAATGACAGTTGGGATTAGGAAACATAACTGGATATAACTACCGTCTTCCGTATGATAGCACAGTCGGTTTCCTGGTAGTATTTTTGTCACGAAAAAATCTTAATCTTAGCCATTGCTGCTCTCAGGCGATGTTCCAAATCCTCCTTTGGAGTAGGTGTAGAAGAGTAAACCTGGTTCTTCAGGTGACTCCATATGAAAAATTTTTGGTCACCACTCCGGAATTATGAGGAGGTGCACCATCTTGTTGGAAATACATGTTTCTGTAGACATCGAGAGGTGAATTATCTATGAATCCTGCTATTTCGTTCTGTGAAATTCCCAAATAGCGTTACCCATTCAACATACCATCGAATATAATTTGCCAAATAATCCGAGATCCAATCAGACCCATATATACGTTGAACCCAAAGCGTTCCTGAAAATTCCCTCCTCCAATGAGCCTGGGGTTTTCAGTTGCCCAGTATAGAAATAGAATGATTCTCGTGATAGTGGGGTTTCTTATGCGGTTCTCAAATGAGCGGTTGGCGTCTGTTTGTTGACTCCGTTGATTTGTCGTTTTCTACCAAGTGTTGTTCATCTTTGCACTTCTCCACCGTACTGATGAGGGCCGAAAGCCCGAAACACGTGTCTACGGTTAACACTTCTCTCTGAGGGCTATGTATATTAAATTCCTTCTACTTTGTTTTTAACAGTCCCCTCACTAATACTCTCTTTCATATATATATAAATATATATATATATATATATGAATATATATATATAAATATATATATACATATATATATGTATATATATAATATATATATATATATATATATATATATATATATATATATATATATATATATATATATTTTTTTTTTTTTTTTGGCTTGGACATTTCGTCATTCAGCCAGTCGCAAGAGGAGTATATTTTTATTAAAATTTCAGGCAACGACACGCGGTGTTCCCAAGCGGTCACCCATCTAAGTACTAACCGCGCCCGACATTGCTTGACTTCGGTGATCAGACGAGAACCAAAATCAAAATCAAAATCAAAATCAAAATCAAAATGGTTTTATTCACTATTAAGTATCGCTACAAGCTTTGGTAACATTCTCCAGTTAATAAATATACATCCTTATAAACAATATATGCACATTCACTTCTTTCGAACGCGAGGGCAGGGATATTGGGTATAGGACGGGGTTTGAGGAAGGAGGGGATCCGGTGTTTCCACCGCATGCTGCCATGCGGTGGAGCACTGGTCCTGTATCAAGTGTCCCGCACGAGCTCTCTGAGAACAGTGGGGGCCACCCCCGCTGATGGAGACGGGTAGACCCATTATTACCCTTCGATTGTCTGAGATAATTGTTCTAAGCGCTATTTCTAGCTGCTCTCTAAGCGCCTCCTACATACATCTATGCGCTAATTTTCAGTTTGTGTTTGGTTTATGAAAAATTGTTAGGGGCTATATCATTTTCGTTGTGTTACTATGTTATGCTTATCTCTACCAGAAAAAGTTAATCAAAAAACTGGTTTGCAAAAATTGAGTAAATTCCTTACGGAGTCCTTATGTGTATATTGTTTGGCCTTTACGGCCTTTCAGGGTCTTTCGTAAAATAAATCTGTGCCTTGGTATATCAGGCCGCCGTGTATTCTGGGGGCATTGTGGCATGCCCTAATGCTCGTCATTCCTCTCGTCAACGGACTTTTAGGAATGAAATATTTGTAAAATTTGTATGCTAATTGTTTTACATATTCTTTAATTGTTGTTACATTCGATATTTCTAGGAGAGCATCCAGCCGGATGTATCGATCACTATTAGTGACGATACGGAGCACCTTATTCTGCATCCTCTCCAGTTTCAACATAGTTGTCTTGGGGAGAGTGCAGAACACTGGACATGCGTATAACATTGCTGGTCTTATAACTTGCTTGTAAACCAGCAGTTTATTTTCTAAAGATAGGTTTGAATTTCTGGCAATCAGAGGATATGTCCGCTTAATTGCAGCGGACGTCCTCTGTATTGCCAGGTTTATATGTTTATGCAATGTTAGCCGCCTGTCCAGCTGTACTCCCAGGTACCTCACGGACTCGGACTCGTCTATCATGACATCTTTAATTTTTATTTTTCTAAAGATTTTATTATTTAGTTTCTTTCTTGTGAAATTTATAACTTCGGTTTTGTCTGCGTTGAGTGTGATTTTATTCCTCTCTAAATACGGTACGACTTTCCTATTTAGATGGATTTCTATTTGGCGTGCTGCCACCTCGCTCGCGAACGAGTGCGCAAAAATTGCTGTGTCGTCAGCATATATTGCCACATTCGCGCGAGCGGACATAGGAAAGTCGCACGTATGAAGAGAGTACAAATGCGGCGACAAGCATGAGCCCTGTGGGACACCTGCTCCCACCAGATGCTCTTCCGATTTTGTCTGTTCTACTCTCACCCTAAAACTCCGTTCAGAGAGATATGTTTGTAGGATTTTCACCATGTGTACAGGCATGTTTGCTCTGTGCATCTTCGCGATAAAACCTTCTGTCCACACCGTGTCGAAGGCCTTTCTCATGTCCAGCAGGACCATGACAGTACTTTGTTTCTTGCAGAAGGACTCCTTCACCCCATGGACAATTCGGGCTACTTGTGAGGTTGTAGATCTTCCTCTCCTGAACCCAAATTGTTCCTCTGGGATGAGTTTCATCCTTTCTTCAAGTTTTACAAAGCGCCTGAGTAGAATTTTATCTATTACTTTGGCAACAGTGCTCAATAGCGATATAGGACGGTAGCTATCTACCCTTGTGCCCTCCTTACCGACTTTAAGGATAGGGACAATTTCTGCCTGCTTCAGGCACTTAGGATAGTGCTGATGCTTGATAATGGCATTGATAATGTGTATAAATTGTACTAGGGACTTTCTTGGTAGGTTCCTAAGTAGAATTGCATCTATTCTGTCCAGACCCGGAGCTTTATTGCTAGGCAATCTCTTTATTATATCACTCAGTTCCTCGTGATTTGTTATGAGTTTTGCCAGTGCTCTAGGGTTTATCTGCACTGACGGCAGATTTCTGATTTCGCTAGCTAATCGAGTATCATTTTCTTGCTCTTGTGTTGTGTCCGGGTCTGTAACATGCACCTCGCTGAAATACTCGGCAAACATGTTTGCTTTTTGGGGGTCAGTCATAGCACGTGCTTGATCCCTCGCTATGGCTGGCATTGGCTCGTATTTTTTCTTTATACGCCTAGCCATGCGCCACAGCGAGTTATCCCTCACGTCCAGCTGCTCTAGTTTCCTCTTCCAGCTCACATCATTAAATCTTTGTATTTCGTTCCTTACAACGTTTGCCAAATCACGGAAGTTTTGTCTGTGAACGGGGTTCGCCGTCCGCTGCCATTTCTTCCGTTCAGATTTCTTAAATTTAATAATATTTCTGATGTGAACCGGAAGTGGTTCCCTCTCAGCCTGTACCACTATCGTTCTGGTTGTCCTATCTCTGGCCTTATTCATATTTTCAATAAATAGTTCCGTTTCTTTATCAATGCAATCCATGGGGATATTTGGCGTGATGGTCGTGCTTTCGTTTAATAATGTTCTAAAAGTGGCCCAATCAGTGCTCCTGTAGTCGAACAGGGTTTTAGTAACCCGTGGATTACTCCTGTTCTTCAACATGAACATGACTGGGTTATGATCTGACGTTAATTCACTTACGGCTTTTAGTTCTCCCATGTCCCTTACATTTTTGTTGACAACCAGATCGATAGTGGTAGCCGTCGCCCCGTTGTTCGGAAAGTGAGTAGGTTCGTTCGAGTATTCAATAATAACATTATTGTTTACCGAGTATTCCCACAAGGTGGAACCATTAGTGTTCGGTTGTGTGGTGCAATTCCACTCGGGTCTCCTGGCATTAAAGTCCCCAGCCAGTAGTACCTTTGTGCCTGAATCAAGCAGGCTGTCCAAATCCAGCCTAGAGAATTTATTCCTCGGCTGATTATATATGGCATACGCACAGGTGCCATCCATAAGGCTTATTCCAACGTGTTCTATGGAGGTCTGTCTGGGTGGCAGCTGCGTATATGGTATGCCATTCCTTATCACAATTGCGACACCACCCGCCCTAAACGCGTTTGGCCTGTCTGCCCTAATGATAGTAAATCCCTTCAATTTGAAATCAAGTCCCTGCCGGAGCTTGGTTTCGGACAGAAACATTAAATCTACGTTATGCGTATTAATGAAGTCGACAAGAAGGGAATACTTATTGCCGACTCCATCTATGTTGAGCATACATGCCTGTATTGGCATTATGGATTGCCACTGCCCAATGCACCATAATACCTGGCGAGGGCAGCAAATTGCTCCCCCTCTCCCCTGGCATTAGTGATATCATCAATTAAAGAATCCAGTCTTTTAATCATTTTTGGTAGATCGATTATACTATTTAGCTTTTTGAATCTATTAGTTATATCTTCAAAACTAGGACCACTATTCTCAGAGACCCCGCCCGTTACCCCAGATACTACCTGTGGGCGGAATTCCGGGACAGAGGGAGAGCCTTGGGTGGGTTGTATTCTTCTCTCTTCTCTTCTTGGCTGCTGGGTATTCTTGAGGCTTTGATTCTGGTTTTGGTTATTCCATGCGTTTTTAGTAGGTGTGGGGGCGGGTACATATTTAGCTCCCCTATTTCCCTTACTGGACAAAGCTTTCCTTTCTTCGATTAGCTTTACCCTCTTCTGGTATATTTCACAGTCTTTACTATTAGCAGGGTGAGGTCCTCCACAATTTGCACACTTGGCGGGTATATTGGATGATTTGTCACAGCTGCTGGTTAGGTGTTCACCAGCGCATTTGAGACATGCTGAGACTCTGTTGCATTGGGATGTTGCATGCCCCCACATCTGACAGTGGTGGCATTGTACAATCAGTCTATCATTCTTCCGCAATTCCCATTTAATTATCGTGTTGAGGACATGTTTTACATTCTTTTGAAGCTGATGGAGGACATAGTCCTTTGTGAGTATTACCAAGTACAGATTTCGTACTGCTCTCATTTTATGTACATTGATCACCTTCAGCTGGTGTTCATTTTTTAGGGCTTCTTCCAGCTCTTCTGGTGTGGGCCCTGATTCCAGTCCTCTAATGACGAAGGCATGTGTTTTTTCCCCTTTAGGTGTGTACGAATGAAATTGCGCTTTCGCACCTAGGAGGGCTCTTTTCATTTTCGCGTGATCTTCTAAGCTGTCTGTATAGATCACGGTAGATCTCGGTTTGTATTCCAATACATATTTCCCTTTAAGTTGTTCTTTAATAATTTCTGCCATTCTTTTGGTAATTTGTGCTCTTCCCTGCACCACTATAGGGGGGGCCTTTTTATCTGCATTTCCAGCAAGTTGGGGCATCGATTTTTTATTTTTGTTCGTGATAGTTCGTATAATTTCTTGCGAATGTTCTTCAGACACGTCCCCTTCTTGAACATGTTCTTCTTCCAGGTCATTTTCTGGTTCCGAGTCCGGTTCTATTGCTCCGAACCTATTACTTGTTTCCACATTGTAGCTCTGAGTTTGTCTACTCTTTTTGGACGGTGTGTTGGATTCTTTGGATACTTTCACCTGTTGTCTCAGGTACGGGAATTGTTTTTCTCCAAGGTCCAACTCCCTTGACCCCTGTCCGGGGGCATTAAGCCCCACTTTTTTGTTTTTCCTCAGGGACTTTGGGTGTTTCGTGTGACGTTCGAGGCGTTCAGTTAGTGTTTGGATTTCAGCCTTATACTTTTCCGTATAGTGTTTCTCGTATAGTTCGTATATTCCCTCCCTACACATGTCTCTTATTATATTTTTGTTAGTCTCCTCGATTTCATCGTTGAAGGCTGCGATGTGGTTTAGGTGTATTTCAGCGTGTTGGGTTACTTCCTCCCTCATCTTGTTCATGAGCTCGTTCAGTTTTTCCTCATTTTTCTGGTAATAGTTATCTGTTTCTGAGGTGTTATTCTCCATCTCTCTGTTTTTGTAAGAGGTAGCCATAGAGCTTTTGGCCTTCTCTTCTATCATTATCTCCCCATCGCTTGTCTCCGGGGTCATAGGTTGAGTTTGCAGTATTTTTGTCCCTTTTTTATTTTGGACGTTTAGTATTGTCCTTTCTATGTTGGGTTCTCCATTCTCCGTGCTCTTCCTTCTGGGAAGCTTTCTTTCACGCTTAAGCTCGTCTTCTCTAGCGCGTTTTTCGGTAAGAGCTCGGTTCCTTTCAATCTCCTTTTTATCTGCTTCCATATATAGGTCGACGAATTCCTTCCATGGCTCTGATAGTGGTATATCAGAATCCGGAAGCCCTCCACCCGGTGGGGTTTAATTTTTTTCCTTTTCTATGTGATTCTGCTCCGGGCACTTGAGCTTCTACTAGTTGTATACGGTACTGTCTGGCAGTCCATAGGTTCTTTATTTGGTCCTTGTTTGTCTCTCCTGATATTCTGAGACGTAGGCTGTTAGCTTGTCTATTTCTGCTTGTGTCTGTATCTTCTCTTTTTGTTGTTTGACTACAAGCATCGCTTGACTTTCTCCTGGGGAGATTGGTGGTACGTTTCTTTGTATTTCTTGCATTATTGATTCTATTGTGATTTCAATGTTTTTTGGAGAATAGTTGGCTTTTCTCCACACTTTCCAGAAGCACTTTTTCTGTCTTTGTGGCTCTATAGGTGTTTCTAAGGGATTCTGGTTTTCGCTACACTTTCCTTGGATTTCAGTTTTTTCATCTGTCGGTTTATATTGTTGCTGTTCATATTCTATTATAGTTGGTCTTTCACCACACTTTCCGTTTTCTGAGGGGGGGGAATGGTCCAGCTCCCTGGGCACGCCTTTATTTACAACTTTGGTGTTCTCACCTGCTGTTTTACTATACGGCCCTTCTGGCATCTTAGGGTTCAGTAGCACGTCTGCCTGTAGGACGATTTTTCCTTGCTCGGGGACATATTCTTCAGGAAGATCTTCTTTCTCCATATTTGTACTTGATTTCCATTCTTGTTGGTTTGGGGCGTTCGATTGCGTGTTTGAAACATCTCCGCTATATAGAGAAAGAGCCTCTGGTCCACTGTCTTGGAATTTTATGCAAGTATTTTCGGAACTGTGTGGAAAGCCCGAATAACTTGTACAAGCTCCAATTTGATGTTTTATTGGTATTTGGGCAATAGGGGACTGTCGATAGAAAGTGCTGTGAACATACTGTCTACCATATACTTCTTCATCTGAGTTTCCGTAGTAAGGGAACTCACCTGGGGTTTGCAAATCTGCACCATAGACCTTTCGAGTATTTCTGGCATTGGCGTTAAACTCGTAGCCTGGCCTATGAAAAAATGGTGTTACTGTTGATGCTATTCGTTCTCGATTCTCTTGCATATCTTCAACAGTAAATTCTGGATCTGAGGTGCTATTGCCTTTGGAATTACCTTTGGAGTTAAAGTCAGAAGACTTTCTTGATTCTGAAATTGATCGGGCTCGCGGCCTCCGACCCGATCGATTATCACCTACAGCCGGTTCCTCTTCTTGCGGAGCATCGGCACGCGGCCTCCGCCCTATCTCCGCTCCTCTTGAGTTGCCAGCTGGGTCTGCTTCTGACTCTTCACTCTCATCTAAGGTCTGTTTGGATTCCAGGCTTTCATGGTCGGTATCATAAAACCCTGAGATATCAACTTGTGCTTCATCTATATCGCCTGCTTTTGGCAGAAAGCTAGGGGATTCATGCTTTCCAAATGATTCACTCGGGGCTTCATCTACTTCTGAGGCCCATGCTTTGCTGTCATCTGCATTAGACACGTCAAGTTCTGTGCTTGGCGCCTCATGTTCGTCAGTGAGTGTGTTGGAAGCTTCAGCCGTTAGAGGGAGCTCTAGTACTTTAAGCTCCGTTGTTTCTGCTTCCGTGTCGCCCCCTATGTTTGACATTTCCACACTTTGCTTCAGGTTGTCTTTGTCTTTGAGGTTATGTTCTGTGTTTAATTTTTCAGAGGTTTTTTCGCCTTCATAACGTACTTCACCTACTCTGCTAATTCTTTTCAGTTGTCGCTTTTCTTGCACCGGTGGGGGTAGGGTTGATAGATCAATCTGTACTTGTAGCCCTCTTGCGGGGATGGGAGTTTCGACATTTCCTTCCAGGGAGTCGTCGTCCATTTTGGGTTTCTTACTTTGGGGTGATTCCGGGCTTGAAATCATGTTTCCCTCTGTAGACTTGGCTGGGTCGTACGTCACATCTGTGACGTCTATATTGGTGGCGTCCGTGATGGTGACGTCGCCAAATGAAAGGTCTTCACTGCTCGTATATTTGTCCGTGAGAGAGACACTATCACTGTCTGTGTCCTTTACCCGAACACCTGTTAGTGTGTTTACTGTTTTTACACTTTTTCCGCTACTGTTTTTCTGTTTTATAGGTATATGAGTACTATGCGCACTGCCACGTTTACTGTCACGTTTCCTCTTATCTGTACTCGAACAGCTGCTATTTCGAGACGAATTATTGGAATTATTAGGATTTCCACCCCTACTCAGAATCCTTTTGACTACCACCTTTGTATCTTCAATTGGTTTTCTACGTTTTGCAGTAGAAACTGATTGTGCACATTTAGTTTGTTCACTTTTGTTCGTATCATATTGGTTTTTCACTGTTCTTTCACGAGATCGAGATTTCCGCGGCGGCGACGTCGATGGCGTCGGCTCTTTGTCAGGTGGTTTGGGTTCCAGGGGTTCGGGATGAGACGACTCCATCCCTTACCCCAACATTTACTTATTCACAATAAATTTGCTTTCTTTCACTACGTGAAATACGCGGTTATTTGTCACGTTCTAGAGAGCGATGTTCACACGACCTCTCCGTTCAACTAGAGGCCGCGTACAGACGAGAACCGGTAGCATTCAAGCTACCATATCCCTAAGAGTCCGCTCACGGCGGATATAACAAATATCAGAGTGAACCAACCCAGGAAACATGGGGTTATTTTCTCAAAACTTGCGCTATACAACGAGGTATAGAGTTGGCAAAAATTCTTAGAGCCCCCAATAACTAAAAATGCATTCTCGAATATCAATGAGGAAAAATGACAAAGGCGCATAAACGCAAGTGGGAGGCGCCCAATAACTAATAAACTCTAAATGAGCCAAACTGCTATATCAAATAGGCAAACTGCCAACATCAGCAGGGGCTGTCCCTTCGCCCCCTTGGGAGGGCAAGTGGGCAGCCTAAAAATCCCCCATGACAAAGCCGAAACTCCTTTCCATCCCCCCATCCCTCTAGGAGGAGTCCCAGAAAGGAGTGATATAATGTAACAAATGTATATAGTAGTTAAGTTCAATATGAAAATTGTATATAGTAGAATAAATTTATGATTGATTGATTGATTGATTGGTAGCATTCAAGATTCGCGTTTTGAGAGGCTTAGTGGTAAGACGTGTATACCCTAACCTCAATCTTCAGCTGCTAAAATACAAGCATATTGCATTATTTTTCATAATAAATCATAAAAATTTTTCAACAGTTAAGTATTGAAAACACTCATTTTTGAGGCTAGTTAACGTAACTAATTTCTTGAAAAGGGCCGAAAATATCAGTAGGCCCTTATTACTTAACCTGTAAACTTCATAAAAACCTCACTCCGTTAATAAAAAGTGCATAGGGTGAAGTGATTTTAGTGGATAAAAGTCAGAGGGTGAGTAGGGGTCCAACTACCAAGTTTTCAGTTGACTCCTACAGTGAACCTCTGGCCCAAGTCGACCGGGTTTTGTTAAAATTTTGGCAACGCCCACTTAGGCGTGTCTAGCCAATTAAAACATACCCGGAGAACAAAACCACAGCTAGAAGTTCTCGATCGAGTATTCGGAAATTTCTAGACGAAGATCAATATCCAAATACACCATTTGGACAAAAATCGTGAATTCTCGTGGAGAAATTTCGAAGAAAATCTTCGAATGAAAAGATATGAACGAAGAAATAAGAAAAAACGTCCCACCAGAAATTGATAAGCCCGAGGGAGCTGATACTCGTCATGAAGGACAAGGTAACGCCCCTCCAGCACCCAATGAAGATGAAAAGCAAGAAGCCAAGTCCGAGCAGGTACACACCGGCTTGGAGTTCCAGCTTGGGAAAAATAATGTATTATTAGATACAGATTCCACACAATGGAATGTGATACAGAACGTGATCCAGAGTGGCAATGTAAATACTGTCACACACGAAAATTCAGAAAATGAAGAAGATAAAAAAGGAAAACAAGATATAGTAGAGTCAGGCAGCCCAGATACCCCACAATTTCTCGACTGCATTAGCCCATGGGAAACACCAAACATGCCTACACCGATATTTCATATAGGTGCAGGAAGCAGACTAGGCGAAATACAACAACTAAATGTAGAAAAAAGCATAATTTCAGTCGTCACAAACATAGAAGACGATGAAATTTTAACGCTTGAAAAATCAAATGTGGAAAACCCCTCAGGACCGTCCGAAGTTGAAAAGACTGCGGGGGAGGGGGACACGGCCCACACGACAGCAAGAAAGAATCCAATCATTATAAGGGGTGGAAATCGAATAAACAAAATAAATTTCAGCGATAATAGTAGTCCGTTCAGTCCTACAGATTCAGAAACCGAGTCTTCCAGTAAATCTGTACACACAAGACCAAGACCAATGAGGAGAAGCTGCCGAGTCGTATTAGCAGATGGAGAGAGTAAATATAAAAGGAAACGAATGAGCCCAGAAGAGGCCAATGAAAAAAGTACAAAACGGCAAATAAGGCTGGAACCGCAAGGGAAGCAAAAAACAGAACGCTGCGACTGCGGAGAAATACCCCCCAAGCATGGATAGTATACTAAGTTTGATGACTACGAAATCAATGTAAAGTGCACAGGCTCACGCTTGAGAAAGAAAAGCAGTAGGATACAAACTTATCACAGGTGAAAAACTTAAAGAACAAACGCTCGCAGTATAGAGAAATTCAAAAGCGACTATGAAAAGGAAAATGAGATCCAACTAAAAAAGGCTAACGAAAAAGAGGAAAGAATGGAAGTAAACCAAAGCCAAGAAGGGAAAGAGGAAAAAGCAAAGGACAAAGGAAATGCACCAACTAAAGATGAAGATTTCTATATTACCTTAGAAAATGCGGACAAAATGGATCTGGAAATGAAAAATGAAGAAAGCTAGAGAAGAAAGGGAAAAAAGAGAAAAACTTAAGGAAATAAGGAAAATTCAAGACGAAAAAGACGAAAAAGAAAAACAACAAAAAAAGGAGAAAGAGAAGGAAATACAAATAAAATCCAAAAATAAAATAAAAAACAGCCAAGAAGATGACAATCAAGAAAGAATCTCAGACAGAGACTCAGATTGGGAAATAGAACGAACCCTGAATAACCGTAAATACAAAAACTACTCCCCTAACGGCGAAGCAGTGCAAAGAGCGCAACAGGGAGGCAACGACCTGCGGTTTGATATAACCAGAGCGGCAAGAAAATGGGCCAAAATAACCGAGGGTAAACTGAGGAAAAGGCACAAAGAAGAGGGAATAGATGTACCCTATGAAGTCATATATGGAGGCAAACTGGAAGCCCTATTTAAATATTATCAGAGAAAACTTACAGATAAACACCAGCAGGAATTCCGGAATTTCAGGGACCAATTAATGATACTCACATCAGATCTAGAAGAGGAAAATCAAGAGCCCCGAAAGAAGCAAGTAGAAAGAACAATGACAAAACCAAAGCCTAAACCAGTGGTAGAAACAACTCCGAGGGAAACAATAATAAGTAAGCCAGGGCCAAGCTACGAAATTAGCAATAAGTTCGATCCGCTAGCTAATTCAGAAGAGAGCAATGTCGAGACTGGCAAAAAGATTGAAGTGGGATATGAAACGGACAGAATAGAAAGAAGCGCGAAGAAGAGAGCCAAAAAACAAGTACAAAAAGAAGCTAAGCGAAAAAACAACGAAAAAAATACCAAAGAAGTAACGGACAATGCTGAAATTATTTCCGAAGGAATGCTTACATTAGGCAAAAGATTGAGGGACCAGTTAAACAGGGAGCTGGACAAAAAATTCACCGCCAAGCTGAATAATAATAGCACCATCTTTAAAACAAACACGGAGCGAGACTATCGGAAAGCTATCGAAATTTTCGAAAGACTACATATAGAATTCCATACTTTTACAACCAAGGAGGAAAAAATCCACTCATTCGTCTTAAAAGGTCTGGACAATTTTCCAGACGAAGAGGAGATCAAAGAGGACCTGATGGAGCAAGGAATCGAAGTTAAAAAAGTATATAGAATGAAAAAAACAGATAGAAAACTATTTATAGTCACGACGGATTCCAAAACAAAGATCAGCTACCTCACCAATAAGGTGAGAACGGTAATGAATATGGTAGTCTCCTGGGAGATTATGAGATATGACAAAAGAATTACACAGTGTCATAGATGCCAACGGTGGGGGCATTCAACCAATAGCTGTTATAGAAGCCCCAGATGCGTGAAATGCACCGAGAACCATCATACTAGGGAGTGCCAAAAGAAACTAGAAACTCCAGCCAAATGTTGTAATTGTCAGGGAAACCACCCGGCGAATGCCCATATATGTGAAGTATATAGAAGGAACCTGAGGTACCTAGAGGACAGAGAAGGAAACAACAGGCAAGAAGAACCCACATTTGTACCAGCCAAAAGACCTGCAATAAACCAATGGGCGCAGGGACCACCACAATTTGACCAGCAGGGGCCGAGGGAAGGAATCTCGAGAAAAGGGCACGATGGTTTTCCACCGCTGTCCCAACCAGAATGGAAAGGAGGCGAAGAGGGTACGGCGATAGCACGTCGATACCCAGCCAGTAGATGTACAAGAATCGAGAAGAGGGTACACTGAAGCTCGGTGCTACCCCAACCAGACAGAAGGCAACAACCAGAAAGAAACAACCCCCATGAGGCGCCAAGGCAACGGAATGGAAGGGAGGAAGGAAGCCACATGCCTTCTGGAGCACAAGCTGCCACAGGTTTGTCCTCTTTATCCCACCCTCCCACATCCACTGCCAATGTTGCACAAAATTTATTTGAAATCGCTGACAAAATTGCAAAGTTAGTGGATTTATCCAAAGTAGAAAGAGCATTAAATGAACTACACAATCTGCTTATAAATACACCGGAAAGTCACAGAATTAAAGCCACGGCACAATTCTTTATATTAAATGGCGGTAGATAGAGGTTTAAAAGCATGCATGTTTAATGCGAATGGAGTTGCTGGGAAGTTTGCGCTTCTCAGCAACTTCATCATGAACATTAGTAGATATAATGCTTCTGTCCGAGACAAAGCTCCGACAGGACCATAATCTAAAATTCAGGGGTTCACCACCGTTAGGGCCGACAGACCGGGAGGCGAGGAGCCGCGGGGAGTAGCTATCTTGATTAGGAATGGAATACCGTTTACTGAAATTCCGCAAATACATTCCAGAATAGAAAACACGGGAATCAGATTTAACGACGGAACATGCCTCTTCTCGATATACTGCCCCCCAGAGGGCAGATTCACTGACAGAGATTTAGACAGTCTGGTTAGTGTTGCCAATAAGGTAATTCTGGCCGGTGATTTCAACGCCAGGCATAACGAGTGGAATGGCGGTCCAACTAAAAATAATGCGAACGGATTGACATTGCTGAAATACTCAACGAATAATGAGGTGATAATAGAGAGGAGTAACGAACCTACTCACTTTCCGTTCAACGGAATGTCACCGACAACTATCGACTTGGTGGTCCAAAAAAACATCGTGGACATGAGCGAACTCACCGCTGTGAATGAGTTAACCTCTGACCACGTTCCAGTTACATTCTATATCAAGCAAGAAAAACATAAACGTATAGAGAGAACTAGGTACGACTACTTTAATTGTAACTGGAAGGAGTTCAGAGCTATTTTAAATAGAACAACGTTTCTAAATACAAACATAGCGAGAGATGAAATAGAATACGAAACAAGGAAGTTCATCAAACTGCTACAAATAGCTAGAGATAAAACCACCAAGAAAATAGTTGTGAGGGGTGAGAAGTTTGCGATTCCGCAGCACATTAAAAACTTAATCAAAATAAAAATCAAGAACGGAAGAAATGGCAAGTTACCAGAACCCGGTGCATAAAGAGAACTTTATGCAGCTTGGGTGGAGGTAACTGAGCTCATTAATGCAAATACTAATGAGGTGTGGAATCGTAAACTCGAAAACCTCAACGTCAGGGACCACTCACTATGGGATATGACCAAAAGGGTCCAAAGGCATAGAGAGCCCATACCAGCCATGGTGAGCGGCCCCGGGCGATCGGTGGCAGAGCCGCAGGAAAAAGCTGATTTATTCGGGGAGTATTTCAGCGATGTACACGTCATAGAAGCTGATAATTCAGTTGAGCACGTAAGAATCACAAACGTGGCTAATACCATTAAGAACACGCCAGCGGTAATTCTGACACCCGCAGAACTCCAAGAAGTCCTAACAAACTCACGAGGAAGTTCTGGGGTGATCGAAAATTACCCCGAAATAAAGCGCCAGGTATCGATAAGTTGGACGCCATCCTGCTTAAAACCTGCCGAGGAAATCACTGGTTCAGCTGTTATACATAATTAACGCAATCCTAAAGTGGCAACACTACCCAGATTGTTTGAAAAAGCAGAAGTAATCCCCTGCAAAATCGGGGAAAAATAAGAACAATATAGAAAGCTACAGGCCCATCTCGCTTCTCAGTGTGGTGGCCAAAGTGGTGGAAAATAATACTGAAACGTGTTGTGGAATTTGAGGAAGAGCGGAAAATTATCCCGCCTGAGCAGTTCGGGTTCAGGGGAGGTCATTCAACGACATCCCAAGTAGCCCGAGTTGTTCACGGGGTGAAGGAAGCCTTCCACAGAGACCACAACACGGTTATGGTCCTGCTGGACATGCAGAAAGCATTCGACACTGTCTGGACAGAGGGATTAATCACTAAAATAGCAGAGGCACGCATGCCTTTTTACTTAGTCAAAGTCATAGAATCCTACCTTACGGGGCGGACTTTTAGGGTTAATGTGAACGGCACAAGTTCGCACAGAGCATGCGGTTTGGGGCGGGGTCCCGCAAGGGTCTACTCTGTCACCAATCCTGTATTCGCTATATACACAGGATTTCCCGACCATCGCTCGAACGAGTACGGCTATGTTCGAGGATGATACCGCGATCTATGCCCACTCGTTTTATAGCGAAGTGGCTGTAAAACAGCTCCAGATCCATCTGGATCGGCTGATCATACCCTATATAGCGAAGAACAAGATAAAGCTTAATTCGAATAAAACAGAGGTCGTTAATTTCACGAGGAAACGAACCAACGTGAAGATCCTCGGGAAATTAAGGGTTGAAAATAGCGTTGTGACGGAGAAGCCCTCAGCGAGATACCTGGGGGTGGATCTGGACAGGCGTATGACCTTACATAAGCACGTAACGTTAGCGTTGCAGAGGGGAATAGACGCCTGCCCAGTGTTCTGCAGCGCATCGAAAACGCAATTGCACGCAACTCTAACCTATCATTAAACAATAAAGTGCGTATATACAAACAGATAATAAGACCTGCAATGACATACGCCTGCCCAGTGTTCTGCAGCGCATCGAAAACTCAAATACTGAGACTCGAAAGGCTGCAGAATAAAGCACTTCGCATAGTTACCAACAGTAATAGATACATTCGGCTGGATGATCTGCGTGAACTGGCCGAAGTAGAGAAACTGTCGGACTTTATCTTAAAGTTATCAGACAGATTCTACAGATATCACGTCCCTAAAAGTCCGCTCACGGCGGGAATCACAAATATTAGAATTAACCAGCATCGCAAGCATGGCGTGATATTCGAAAAGACCACTCTGTATAGCGAAGTGGATTGATTAGAAAAGTGACTGTGTATCAACAGATCGAACCCACAATAGGGACAAGTTCAACTATCAGAAGCTGGTTTTTTAATAAAAATTTTTCCAGTTATAAAGGCACTGAATAAAAACACCTCATTGATAACAAAACATACAATTTTCGAAGATCAAAGCAAAAAGGCATAAAGACACATAAGCTTAGGCAGGAGGTGTCTTCAACTAATCACTACCTTAAAAAGACCATTCTGGTATATCTGGCGTAACTGCTAACACCAGCGGAGATCACCCCTTCGCCCCCTTGGGAGGGCAAGTGGGTGATCTAACAACTCCCCCATCTAACGCAACAGTTCCTTTCCTCTTCCTTACCCATCCCGAAGAGGACAAACAAGAACTGTCTTATTGTAAATTTGTGTATATAGTAGTTAAGGTTTTTAATGTGAACTGAATGGTATCAATAAATATATTTTGGTTTGGTTTGGTTTGGTAGATTCAACGTGGTATGCCGTTGCCCATATATATATATATATATATATATATATTTACAGTGTACGCCAAAATCTTGGAATCATATGGGAAGTTTTTTTACTAATAGTTTCTCAGAAAATTTCATTTCTTATAAAAGTTGGTGCATTCAATTAGACTAAATACGCGCATAGCCGTTTTATTCAGTGACGTTCGGCTAAGCGGGAATCTGCCGATATTCTAAATTCACTATAGAGTGAAGTGACCTTACGATAGAAAATATCGAAAAATGTTTTGAAAAAAAGTTGTTTGCAATTGAAAGATAATTCCAGTTATCTATTTCAATTATCAATTACTAATTTGAATAATTGCCTAATGAGTTGGCCTCATGAAGAAGTCAACTCATTAAGCAGTTATCGAAATTAGTAATTGGTAGACTAAACTGAATAACTCGAAATATCTTCTGATTGCAAACAACTTTTTTCAATAACATTTTTCGATATTTTCCATAGAAAGGTCACCCTATGGTGAATTTAGAATATCGGCCGATTACCGCTTAGCCGCATGGCACTGATAATAACGGCTATGCCCATATTTGTCTAATTAAATCCAATTTTAAAAAATTACATTTTCTGAAAAACTATTGATTAAAAAAAATCCCATATTTTGGCGGACACTTCAAATTCTCGGAATAAAAGTCTGATTCAGTCAATTCATATAATTTTTCTTAACGACGTTTCCACATGGTATTTGTCATCATCAGGTTAAAACACTAAAATTAAAAATATGGAGTTTGAGACATTCAACTTAACACAATATTGAAATGTATGCACTAAAATAATTCTTGAAAAACATATCGTTCGAAATATAACATGTTATTTAACTCAATATAAATATTTGTAACATTTATGAGTATTCACTTACAAATTATTTTATTTGAGTTTTGCGTTCGCATCGTACGAAGGTTATTGTAGGAGTGTGACCTGCGTCGAAGTTATCGGGAATGGTTTGTTTATTTTTCATACATTTTTACCCTCTTCATAAGTAGGTACATGGGATTGTTTATATTGAGTTCTAATATATGGGCCGGACTGTATTTTTTTGGCAGCATGTAAAGATCAGTTTTCATTATGATAACTCTAAACAAAGTTACAAGAGGTTGTTATAAATCTGGCTTAAGTTTTTGATATCATTTCTATTGTTAATGCATTAAAGCAATTTGAATGGTCAAATTTTTTTGACGTTTTTTATAAACGAATTTTCCAACGCTATGGATTAACTTCCACTGGCAGAAAAGACTCATCTTCTAATTCAATTAAATGACTGTTCCATCCACAATAGCAGGATTGTGAGAGATTGGTTGGAAGAAAATTTTCCTAATCGGTGGATATGGCGAAATAGTGCATTGATCGAGTTTCCCCCCAGATCCCCGGACTTGACCCCATTGGATTTTTATTATGGGGCTTCGTTAGAGAAAAAGTTCACAAAACTTGCCCAACGAGCAAAGAGGAACTGCGTGAAAGAATAGGACAGGCTTGCAGAGATATCACCCCAAACCAATTATCGAATTAGAAAACGATACGATAAATGTATCGAATTCAATGGAGATTTGGTTGAACAGTCCGAAATTTAATGTGTAGGCACTGTCATGTCAATACATTCTTTTGTAGTAGTTCGCAAAGATGTGCATTTCTATTCTTTGACAACAAACTGCAGTGTTCTAAGAGACATAACATATCCCACATAGAGTTGTTATGTTCTGAAGGAGTATTTTAAACCATATTATTTACAAAATTGTGATTTATATGACAACTATTTGAATTATTTCGATATTGATATGAATATTTTACTTATGCTATATTTCTTTTAAAAAAAATAATTTTATCGTGAACTTTTGGTCACACCCATTTGAAAGCTTCACAAATCCAGTGGCATAGTCAAATTTGATTAAAAAAATCGCTAGTATATTTTTTGGTTTTTTGACCTTGAAAAAAATTCGAAGTAGGCTTGAAATTTTTATTTTTATTTCGAATTTATGGCCTTCAAATATCGATGCTCTATCTACTGAAAAAAAAAAACTTTTGAATCGGATAATTAATAACAGTTTTAGAGAGGTGGTTCGGTTTCAAATGAGTCACTCTGTATATATATGAAATCGCAATTTGTTTTTGTTTTTGAAAATAAAGACACGTTTCAATCAAAATTGTGTGAGAAATTCAGAGAAATAAGGACCATAGTACCCTCCTTGTAATTCAATGTTTTATCAAATGATATAAGAAACGAAACACTGCCAATAATAAAAAAAATAATACCACAAACTGTGAGTGTTGAGATATATACTTTTCAATCTTTGTGAAATAATTCATACTGTAAGAAAGTGCAGGAATTATTGAACTTTTCCAAAATCATTCTATTTGCATCTTGATTGCTCAACAAGAAAACAATTTTTCAGGTATATTATGGAAACGTGTATGTTCCTTTGGAATTGATTATTATTCAGCCGGTTCATGGTCCCATGCTATTAACTCCAAACGAACTATTTTGTTTGACTGATTGAAATTACAACTTTTCTTTCTAATGAAATATTTTTTAATCTGCTTCCATCGAATGTTTCGATAAATGTTACGAATAAAAAACATATTGTATAAATCTCGTTGTCATCTGCATAAGGCGTTGAACATGTTTCAATATACGGATCACATTCAAGGTCTCATTCGCGAATTGAAACGAGATCGAAACTACTCCCTAAATTTCTTTATCATTAACGTCAAGACGTGATTTTTATAACCGGTTCAACCCATCATTCCGAACTATAAAAGCATGAAAGAAGTTTGAGAGGACATCAATTTCTGTCAGTCAGTTTCAAGACTCGCAACACAGACCTATTTAGCAAACATGTTCAAATTGGTGGTGTTGTCTGCTCTCGTAGCCGTAGCTGTAGCTAAGCCAAGTGGCTTGGCCGTAGTAGCTCCTGCATTTACTTCCTACACAGCTCCAGCATTGGGACTCGTACCTGGTGCCGTGAGTCATAGTTACAGGAGTGACGTTATCAGCAAACCTGTGGTGACCTCCTATGCTGCTCCTGCTGTCGTTGCTGCAGCTCCTGTTTTGGAAAAAGTTTGGGCACCAGTAGCTGCTCCAGCTGCAGTCAGCCACAGTTACAGGAGTGATGTATAGCAAACCTGTGTGCCCTATGCTCCCGCTGTGCTCGCTCCTTTTTGGAAAAAGTGACCGTAGCTGCTCCAGCTGCAGTCAGCCAAGTACAGAAGTGATTCATCAGCAAACCTGTTGTGGCTGCCCTTCCCCAGCCTTGTAGCTTCCGCTCCTATTTTGGAAAAAGTAGAACCAGTAGCAGCTGTTGCTGCTCCAGCTGCAGTCAGCCAAAGCTACAGAAGTGATATCATTAGCGAACCAGTTGTATCTGTAGGATCAGAAGTCGCAGCTTCTCCAGTTGTGGAAACAGTTGTTGCCCCAATTGCTCCAGCTGCAGTCAGCCACAGTTATAGGAGTGATGTCATCAGCAAGCCTGTTGTGACGGCCTATTCCGCCCCAGCTATCTATGCTGCCACCCCTATTCTGGAAGAGGTTGTTAAACCAGTAGCTGTTTCTGCCTCAGTTAGCCACAGCTATAGGAGTGACATCATCAACAAACCTTTGATAGCTACATATTCATCCCCAGCTGTACACCACGTAGGCTATGCCGCTCATCTTCCATATATTCAAGCTTGGTGAAGAGAGGACTGACATAATTGAAATTGGTACTGATTCATTAAAAAAACATTCACTAATTTGGAAGTTTTTATTCAAAAGTATCGCTGCTGTTGACTCTAGGCTCATATCAATTATTCAGAATTGAATAAGCCATAACCTCAAATTATAAGTTAGAAATGAGTGGGCATTATCTTTTCTTATTATTATAACAATGGATTCAATGAAAAACAAACAAGAACGCTACAGGGGTCCTTTTCTACTCAAAATCATAGTACTTACTGACTTTAAGGGATATCGAGTGGATCTTGATACCATCACATCTCTAAAGAACGTTGAAAACCAAATGCGAATTGCGAGATGAAAGATTAAGAGTTGCAAGGTTATCTCTGAATCGTATGAAAAAAGATCCGCTTAATGCTTTTCGAACGAAATCGCTTACTAATTTGTATTATTTCAGTCTTTTACTATTTTGGAAAGGCAAAAAAAATAATTCCGAACGAATTCTTTGACCTCAATTTCGATATACTTCCACATAGATTAGAATGGAATTTATTTTTTATTGGTCCTACATTCACCGAAGTGTTTTGAGGGGTCAATATGTATACGTTACAAAACAATATGAAATTTAAATCAAACTAAATTTAAGTTTAGGTTTAAAAAACCTACGATGATTTACATATGTAGTAATACAGCGTAGTTAACTGTCATACTTGAATTCTGATATGTCGTAGTAAGCATTGGCTAGGAGATGTTTTTTTAGGTCAGTTTAAATTTGATCAATTTCATATTTTTTTGTTGTGTGGGCGATGAGTTGTAAAGATTTATTCCCATTTTCTTTTCCTAGTTGATTCAAGTCTTTGTTTCGGTATTTGTATATCGTTTCTATAGCGAGTGTAATAAGAGTTATTTTCTCCGTTTGTTGGATGATTCATTTTCCTTTATGTTTAGGAAATTACAGAATATGTTGCAGATGGTAGTGTCATTCTGTTCAGTTTTGTGAACCATGAGTCATTGCTGTGTATACCCACGATTGCTCTAATTGCTTTTTTTGCATGGTAAACACATTTTGCATGTGTGTGGACATTCCCCAGATTTATCAGTCCATATGTCATTATACTATGAAAAATTGCATGATAGGCAGCTATAGCGGCATTTTGGCCGAGGTAATTTTTTTATTTCCTGAGAGCATAGATTCACCTTGACAAATTGATTGTCAGATAATCAATATGAGTTTGCCAGGTTAATTTTGTATCGAGCCATATTCCCAATGGTTTTACGGCATCTGTTTGGTTTTGTTTGATTTCAAAGTTTTGGGTTTTTTTTATTTTTATTCAGACATAGCTTATTTTCATTGAAACAATCTGATGTGTCTTTTACAATATATGTCACATCAGTACATGTATTGAAGCGTTCAGCTAAAGTTGTGTCATCCGCGAAAAAGCAAGTGAAAAGTGGTGAGCTGTTTGGAAGGTAGTTTATATGTATATATATATATATATAAACATTTAAGAAATAGTAGGGGACCTAAGACACTTCCTTGTGGCACACCATTGATAACTGGAAGCGTCTTGCTCAGACTGTCCCTGGCAATACACTCTGTGTTCTGTCCGATAGATATGATGATAGTAGTATTTGTGTTTTGCCTCTTAGTCCATAGTGTTCCAGTTTATTCAAAAGAATATCCTTGGAAACACAGTCGAGGGCTTCACTGGGATCTAAAAAGATTCCTATTGTGGACTGTTTGTTTTCAAAACCCTCTTGAATGTAGGAGACTAGTTTGAGCAATGCTTTCGAAGTGCTTTTGTTTTTCCTAAATCCAAATTGTGCTACTGTACATAGTTCGTGTGATTCTAGAAAATTTTCTATTCTGATGGCAATAACTTTTCCTATGATTTTAGCTTAGATAGGAATTATGGCAATTGGGCGATAATTATAAATTATTTAGAAATCTAATGATTTGTAAATAGGTATAATTTCAGCTATTTTCTGTTTACTGGAAAATTCTCCATGCAAAAGAATTAAATTTACTTTATGAGTTATTGGGCTAATAATGGTGACATATGTTGTGTGAACATTACTGCAGAACGGACAAAGATATCATTTGCCTTAGAATTTGAAAAAAAATGTTAAAATATTTTTTACTTCAGCTTCTGTAATTGGATATAAAAAAGTGTATTTCAGGGTTGTTTTATTCCTGTAAGTAGCTCTTGTAAGATCGGCTAGATTTTATTATTTCACTAGCTAGATATTCAAAATACTCATTATATTGTTCACTCGTGATTTTATTACTTGAGTGTGTTTGTTTTCCTTGCTGTTGTTTTCATGTTTCCAGATGATTTTTTGTTTGTTACTTGATGTGAGTATTTCCTTGGTCATTTGTTCTCTTTTTGATGTTATAGTTCATATTTTTGATTTTTGAATTCAATTCTAACCTCATCGTTCTCTGGATGGTTTTGTTCGATGAACTCATGTAACTCTTTATCTTGACTATTGCAGGATGTTCTGAAAAAACAAATTTAGGTTTGCTGTTTGCTTTTATTTTGACTATGGGAAATTGTATATCGTGATAGCATTTTAGGGTATTATAGAATATGTCTACTGCACTTGTGGCATATTTTTCAGCGTACAATTCCGCCCAGCTCTCGGAAGCTATGTGATTGAGGAATAAACTTTTATTTTCTACAGATTTATTGTGTATTGTCTTCGTTACTGAATTGTATTATCTGTGCTTTATGATCTGACTAGAGGCAATTTATAACTTACGCATTTATCGATTCATTCCCTCGTTATCTGAAGTGTTCGAAAGAAATGTCTCTCGCCAAATTAAAATATTTTTGGATGAAAATAAAATACTTCCTAATGTGCAGTCGAGGTTTCGCCAAAAACAAAGTAAAGCATTTGATCTGGTTAATTTTGAATTACTTATCAGTGAACTGAAGTACATTGGATTCGATGAGACATCACTGAGATAGATGGCAAGTTATCTCACATAACTAAATCAGGAGTTCCACAAGGAAGTATTCTGGGGCCCTTGGTGTTTTCGATTTTCATATTCGATTATCCGTCCTCATTGCCATTTTGCCGACCCATCTTTATGCAGATGACTTTCAAATTTATTTATCTGGCAAGGCCGATGAAACAGAAAATTGTATTATACATATTAACCAAGACTTACATAATACGTTAATTTACTCTGAAAATCGCGGTTTGAGAATAAATCCTAGTAAAACAGTTGCACTGTGCTTTGGACCACTGAGACAGAAAACAGAAATACTGAATCATCATAGGCACTCATTGAATAATGCTGACACCGAATGGGTCAATTCTACGAAAAACTTGGGCGTTATTATTGATTCCCCTCATTCATTCGATAAACATGTGGAAAACATATTCAGAACATCTTTTTCCAAACTGAAGAATTCATATAAATTCAAGTATCAGCTTTCTATAGAAATGAAACTAAGGTTAGTTAAAACTCTGATTTATCCTCATATCGATTACTGATGTTCAGTGTACTATAATTTCTTACCACAGTATAACAAGAATAAATTGCAACGTATTCAGAACGCTTGCGTGCGATTTGTATGTTGTATACCATTCGGAGAGCACATAACTCCTTACCTATTGAGTATGGAAGAATTATATGTCAAAGCCATAGTTCAATATCTTACAAGTATATTTGTGTTCAGGTTGCTACAAACTCAAACTCCTAGGTACCTATATAGTTTGATAATTAGAAGATCCGATCTTCATTTAGTAAATATCAGAATCGATTCTTTCAATATTCCCTTTCATAATACTTCGAAATTCGAAGGATGCTTTTCATTTTTGGCCCCTTTCTACTTGAATCATATACTACCATTACTGGATATTTCGATTACTCAGTTTAAAAAAGCATTGAAATCAGAACTGATTATTTCTTAATGAAGATGTGAAGATCATCATCTATTCACAATTCGCAAATTTCCAAACAACTCGTGTGTGAATAATGTTATTAATTCATAGTTCTGTAGTTAGTGGTCTTATTATTCCTTCAAAACATATTGAGGTTTTTATTTAATGCATTTAATTTAATTATATTACTAAAATACATGTCAATTTTGGGAAGGGTGGAAGATAGCTTATGGCTAACCCTTTTTCCCTTTGTGTAAAGATTTTTTTTTATGCACAATAAACAGTATTATTATTATTATTATTCCACATTAGTGAAAATATTGTCTACACAGGTCTTTGAATGACCTTGTATTCTGGTATATTCTGTAATCTCCGTTTTTAGTACAAAAGTTAGGAATATATTGATAATTTCCTTACTCTCTCTCTCGAGCTAACAGAAAAGTTTACATGGAAATCTTTTTGTTATTACTTAAGACAAGTTCTAATATCTGATGAATACTTTCCTTGAATATTTCTAAGTCTCCGCAAGGGGAACGATATACTCATATTAATATATAGTTTTCGTAGATTAATTTTACACAGCAGGTCTCAACAACCTTTTCTATATTGTATTTGTTCACATTGATTTTGGAAAATTTCATGTGGTTTTAACTAGAATACTTACACCTCCATAAATGTAGAGGGTTCTGGAATAGCAAGACGCCATATTATAATTATTCAAGTTTTATAGAGATTGTACTTCCAGTCTTAGCCAATGCTCACTTACTTACTTACTTACTTACATCAATATAATTCTCTTATAGTACATCCTCAAGCGAATTGTACTTATTTCTAAAGCACTGTATGTTTAAGTGCATTATTTTGTTATATTTGACATTGGTTTGCTTTCTAAAATGTGTCCTTTAATTTTATTTGTCGTTGTCGCGAAAACCTGTATTTTTTTTTCTGTGTTTGCATCATCTTGTGTTTCAGGCTCTTCAGCATCGAATCTTGTAATACATTTTGATCCGTTTTAGATTTTATTTTGTCTGGTGTTGTATTTTGTGGTTGTTTAGTTCTTGTCATGTAATTTTTCGGGCATTTTCTTAATAACAGGCTTTTTATTTTCCCTTCTTTTGGTTTTTGATCTGGAACTTTTCTATGGCTCCTCTCAACTTATTATTGAACTATGTGATTTGGTTGTTTGTTTTCATGTACCTTTTTTGCCAATTTTGGTAGTATTAATGTGGTTCTTAGTGTGTTTGAAAGATTGTATGATTTCCACTTTTTGTTGACTGTTTAGGGTAGAATCATTTATTCATACAATAGCCAAATCTCTATCTGTCATCTTTGAAGCCTCGTTTGTGTAAGTCTTGAGGAATTCCAGCGGCTGAGCGTTTGGTTTCACTAGTGAATTTGTATTGTATATCCGATCATCCTGAATTTTGGCGAACTATTCGACAAAAACTGCTTATTAGGATTTCGGTTTTAAAAATTTCAAAGTACAGTTCGAAAGTCAAACAAAAGTGAAACACAGAACTCAAACAATTAGAAATGTTGCCAATATTTACTAGGATATTAATCACTCACATATTACCCGAATATTTGACTCACCAAACATTTTTTTCTGAATACTGGTGATTCTGACATGAATATCACATAAAATTCATCTTAGCTCTAAATACAGCGCCGACCTATTCAAAGGTCAAAATGATGATACATTCACCTATCTTGATATTGGTTGAGATAATGCATACTTTATGTATTGACACACAACTTTTTCTTGTTTCAAGTTTAAACTTGAAACAGTACATTAAAAAATAACAATTTCAAAGATAAAAATTATTCCTATATTCAGAGAATAGTTGGGATTCATGTTCTCGTAGTACGTTCCTACTCCTGAAATGTAACCGTCGTGCAAAATTTCACTCTTCTCTTACTTTGTGATCCGTTTTGAAATAGGAGTACTCCTTACTGCCTGGGATACAAACTTCAGAGATAAAAATGTTCTCTTCGAGCAAAAAATAAAATTTAAATGAAACGTTTTTGCTGTTTTTTTTTCATTAACAGTCTCATAAATTGAAATTATTTAAATATTCAGAGAGTAGTTTTGACCCCTTGGGATTGAAATTTTGAAAAATCCTTCTTCAGTACGTACCTCTTTCAGGAATGGAACCCTCGTAAAAATAACTCTCGTTTTACCGGTACTCTGTGAGATTTAACCTGTTTTATAATATGGGTGGCTGGGGTGCAAAATTCAGACAAAAAAAAATATTTCCAAGCAAACATATAAAATAAAAATGGCGTAAATTGCCGTTTTCCCTCTCAAATCAACAGATTTATAGAAATAAATATACAGAGGGGTAGTTTTAACCCAATGAAATTCGAAAAAAAATACGTAATTTGCTTTATCGTTGAATTTGTAGTGTCATATATAGAACTATATCAAATATTCATGGTGTAGTTTCAATCCCTTAGTATTCGAATTTTGAAAAAATATCTCTCTAGTGGAGCTCTACATCAAAGTTTATAACAACAAAAGAAAAATTGAAAAATGATGTCGAATCGCAAGTGTGAAGTATCAGAAAAAATATTGTTTTAATTGTATTATTCTAATTGGGCAGAGCGGTGATGACTGCAGATATGAAAAAGCAATATAATAAAATTCATCGTTTGATCAATAGCTTTTTGAGGGGAGCGATGCTGTGGCTCTATCTTAATTTGATAAGAGTTCCCCTTCTAGTGCTACTCATGGAGACAAATTGAAAATAGAGAGACTGTTTGAAACATTGGCGATCTTGACCACCAAGTTTTCGGTACGGCCAGTCGCGCATGGAGGCGCTGCCCGCAATCGACAGACGACTGATAACATGATAATTTTCCAATTTCGACATTTGTCAGAAAATAGTAGTTTATTGTTTAAACATGTATTTTTCATTATGATAAACCACGCAATAATTCTTCTACTATTATTGTCATCGAAAAATTGATGATAGAAATCATACTATGGACTTGAATTAACGTCGAAAATAGAATGGTTTGTTATTCGAGATAAAATGCTGAAAATCCTGGAAATATTCTTACACAAGGTGAAATATAAGCTGCTTTTCACAAACTGATACCTACTTATTTCCATCCATCAGTTGCAGAAACTTTTTCACGAAGTGATACTTATTTCCACCCATCAGTTTCCATTTTCTATTACCATCTGAGGAGGTACGAAGTATATGGTCTACTTGATCATCATCAAACTGGATTATTTGTTATACTTTCGTTCTCCTTTGTGCTAATAAATTAACAAAATTATTGAAGGTTTGTTGTAAATGTAATATGTTTTTATTTTGGTTGATTTCATGATTAGACTGAAGAATATTTTTAATTTTGTTGTTTTTCGGAGTTATATTATTGTTTTGTCTGTAGTTGTACCTTGTCCTAGATAAAATGAAATGTGTTTTTATAGTGTTTAACTCATGTTTTTTGTTTTATAAGAACAATTTGTTCTTGATATCATGGAACGAAAGATTGATTTTGAAACTTTATTCTGACCACGAACGAACTTACAGATTCTACGAATCGATTACTGTATATATTTTATTAGTGATCGATTTGCCATTCCCTTATTTCATGTGATACAACCATTCATATGAAATACAGGAATGGCAAATCGATCACTTATAAAATATATACCATATGAGCCATATAAAAGTAACAAATTTAAAAAACCCGCCTTATCTCAATCGGTAACTTTAGATAAATATGTTTACCAACTGAACTACCTTGGTTCGCCCAGTTGCGAGATATGTCTGTCTGTCTGAACGTGGTGCCAACTTTTTCTGCAGGTTTGACAACTCTCTTTATTTTAAGTTTCTCTATGGTGCTACTCTTCTGATGAAGTCGATGATTACGTTGTTCGGCGAGACCATTTCAAGGTCTTTGAGCTACGCAATTGCCTATGTTCCAGTTGGTGGAATCTTGTTCATTCCAGTCCGTTGCATCTTGCGCTGTCCTCAAATCCGATTTTGTGACAATACTTTCGGAGTCATGCCAGGTTCTTCAGTTTTGAAAGGGCTCCTGTTCTTGTTTTTGGACGATTTGGAACGAATGGACTTGTCCCACCGCTTTATACCAGTACCCGCGTTTTTTTGTATCGATTTACCCGAGAACTTTATGCTTCTCGATATCCTGAAGAAGGGCTCTGTGCTCTGAATTCTTTATTACTGCCCTATTGCACTATTGTGTGTTATCACTATTTTTTTGTATTCCATTCATATCTTTATGGGAGGAGAACCGGATAAGGTCTATGAAAGTTGTATTGGGAGACATCGATGAAATCGGATAGAATTATTTCTCTTTATACCTCGGTCGGAAGTACGTATTTTCTCCATCGATTTTTGAGTAGATAGCCTTGCATTCATGCATCGGTGATATTGACAGACCACGCCCTCCGTAAAGCGGTAGCAAATATTTTTCAAGTACACCGAGATGGATGGGATTACCCGCAAGGAAGTGAGAAAGAGGGAGGCGGAGAGCGGGAGTAAATATTAAAGCTTTGTGATTATCCGAAAGGGGCGCTGAAGCGAGGAGCAAAAGTTTAACATTACAGCGCAACGAGCTGTCAGCTGAAACGTGTATTGTTAAAATAATAAAATGAAAATGCTAGTAGTGACATGCTTTCGACCAGCTATAAAGAAAAATAGTATACACCACACGGACAGCAAAAATTTCCTGCACTGCGTTTCATGATGCCCTCGGCTTTGTTTCGGGCATCATGTCGCGCAGTACAGGAAATTTAAACTTCTCGCCCTAGTAGTGTAATATACAATTGATCCTTGATAGCTTTATCTCGTATTGCTCGGTGACCTCGATAGGTTTTGATACACACAATATACAGTGCGGCTTTTAATAGTCCCCTCCCCTTGTTAACTTTTGAACGAGTCGACGTATAATAATGAAAAAAAAAAAATAATGATATTATCGTGATTGCACGATAGATAGCGCGGGGGGGCACATCAACTTGAAAATTTCAAATAGCATGGGGGGTCAGTGGCACATCGTTGAAAAGATAAGTCAATTCTCTTTTCAACCATTCAATTTTTTTGGAAACTCTTCCAAACGTTTTTTCACAATATGCATTTGAAATGTCAAATATAAGTGGGGATCTGAATGGTAACGTTACTTCAATAACTTTTGAATGGTTTGATGTGAATGAGGCATGAAATTTATTGAATGGTATTACCGGTCCTACTTTTTGAGAGAAGATACATTACAATTACACAACCATATTACAGTTAATGATAGACCATCCTAAAGAAACAACAAACGATAAACAATATATAAAGCATACTAATTATGAAAAACTAAAGGCTTCTTTCAGTAACATATCTTGGGAATCGGTATATTCGGCATCTCATCCAGACACTGCAACTAAATTTTTTGTCAGCATCCTTTCTAACGCAATTGACAGATGCACTGAAACAAAACAAAAACGATATAAAAATTGTAAAATAGCACCGTGGATAACTAATGCTTTAATCAAGTCAATAGACACAAGGAATAAAATGTTCAATAATGTTCGTAAACCAAAACCGGATATTAAATAACAATATAAAAATTACAGGAATAAACTGTCATCATTATTAGCTAAAACCAAGCATGACTACTACAAAACACAAATAGAATCGAACTCAAGTAATACAAAAAAGCTATGGGATATAGTTAATGAAATCAGCAGATCCACCACAAAAAAACAATAAAATTTTAAAAAAAAAAAAACGCAAAGAGTTCAATAATGAATTCGCTAAAAGGTAGAAAATAGCTAACCAAACAAAAAAGATCCGAATTTCGTTATTAAAAAATCAACACAAGTCAACTCTTTTGTTTTACTACCAACGGATCCACAGGAATTGAAAACCATAATACACGAATTAAAAAAAAAAAAATCTGTTGGGCTTGATGGTATCAAAGCAGAAATACTTCAATTATTGGCTAACGACATTGTTGAACCACTAGCATATATTCTCAACAAATGCATGAACATTGGCATATGGCCCTCTGCATTCAAAGGCTCTGTTGTTATACCACTGTATAAAAAAGGAGATAAAACTATGACGACTAACTATCGACCAATCTCATTAATAAGCCACATTTCAAAGATATTTGAGATGATAATCAAAAAGAGGTTGAATTCATACATGAACAAATATAACATCTTGTCTGGCAAACAATTTGGATTCAGAGATAAAATGTCCACCCAAGATGCCATCCTAAGCTTAACCAATTACATAAACACTGCCCTGAATGAAAGCAAACCGTGTTTGTGCATTTTTATAGATCTATCAAAAGCTTTTGATACCATCAGTCACCAGCTCCTAATACAATCTTTGGAGGATATTGGCCTTCGCAACAATTGTCTCGAGCTCTTCAGAAGCTACCTTACCGATAGACACCAGGTTGTAAGAGTGAACGATATAATCAGTGAATCCAAGGTAATAGAGTACGGGGTCCCACAGGGAACTGTTTTGGGGCCCACACTATTCAACATATATATAAATGGACTATTTTCACAAAAGGGCAGTGGCGAAATCATCGGGTTTGCTGATGACACCGCTATCTTATACAAAGCAGAAAACTGGGATGATCTGAAAATAAAAGCGCAAGCGGATTTCACTGTAATTAAAAATTGGCTAGATCACAGATTACTAACACTTAATCTTGATAAAACAAGTTACTTACCCTTCAGTTGTAACAAGTCCAACACTCCTTCATTTGACTGCTTGACATTCAATATACATGGTGAACACGTTGTCATAAAACCTGAAACCAAAATTAAATATTTAGGAGTATATATTGATGTTCATTTGAGATGGGACCATCACATTACTCACGTAACAAAAAAATTACAGACCTTACTATATAAGTTCAGGCACCTCAAAAAAATCCTGCCAATGTCTCAACTTAAAACCCTATACTTTGCCTTAGTTGAGAGTCACCTGCGATACGGGTTGTTAGGATGGGGTGGCACAACTGATACTCACCTGAACTCTCTGGAAGTAGTACAGAGAAGGATCCTTAGAATCATTACCTCAAGAGAACCAACATATCCAACTGATGAACTTTATAAAGATGCCAAAATATTCGATGTCCGACAGTTGTATTACTTTGCGGCTAACTTGAAATATCATCAAACCAAACATATAGCACAGATTCCATCACATAATTATAACACACGACAACGACATCACTTCCTTGTTCCACAAATGACAAAATCACTTTGCCAACGAGCATATCCCTACATTGCTCCCAAAATATATAATTCATTACCTGAGAATTTGGAAAATATTAGTTCTGTAGCAAATTTCAAACAACAACTCAAATCTCACATATTCAGCAAACCTAGAAAGATTATACATATCACCATCGTTTCTTAAATATATTCAAAGTATACGCAAACTAAGACTTACTCACTGATTTCAACGTTGTCGATATAGAATAATTAGAGCGTATAAGTCATTCCAAATTTGTTTTCCTAAATCCACGTGTTGTAATTTTATTACTCCAACGATACTCTCTAGTAATGTACTTGTACTCTTATAATTTTATGTACTTCTATTAATCTCATGTACTTTTACTATTTTAACGTGTTCTGTATCGAATTCTCTAAAACCACATGTTTGTGAAAAAAAAAAAATGTGTAAAAAAAATACTCCAATGACACTCTCCAGTCATATACTTGTATTTTATAATTTTATGTTATTTTATTATTTTTATTTACTATTAATTTTTGCATATTATGTACTACGTATGATTTATTTGATATTTATTGTTTTCATCTCAAAACAAGTGTTAAATCACTTACTGAGTACTCACATTTATTCATAGTTAATTGTCATTTTATCTCTTGTAATCCACATTTTTTATTTACCTTTGAATAAATGTATTTGATTTGATTACTCGACAGAGGGCGCTGGGGGCACATGAACTTGAAAATTTCGGAAGGCATAGAGGTAGATTTGCACATAGTTGAAAAGGTAATTCAATTTTCCTTTCAACTATGGTTGGGCTCCCCCCCTTCACCCCTCTTTGTTATCTTTTGAACGCTTTGACATGGAACAACAAGACCAAAACTATTTTGATTGATATCACCGATACTAACTACTATTTGAAATGGAAGACATTGTGATTGCTCGATAGATGGCGCGGGGGGGGATGGATGCACATCAACTTGAAAATTTCAAATAGCATGGGGGTCAGGTAGCAGTTGAAAAGATAATTCAATTCTATTTTCAACCATGCTTCTTTTTTTTATTTCGTTCAAACTTTTTTCACAATATGCATTTGAAATTGTTTTACTCTTGAAATTTCAAATGTACATTGTGAATAAAAGTATTGACGGAATTAAAAAAACTAGATTGTTGAAAAGATAATTTAGTTATTTTCCAACGATATGCCACTTGACGATGTCTTTCATTTCAAAAAGTAGTGTCAGTGATATCATTCAATACTTTTTTTAACAGGGGGAGGGCTATTGAAAGCCGCACTGTATAGAAGAGCAATTCCAAGGCTGTTTCTGGAGTTTGTTGAGCTTTTCATGTGCACTATTTTGAGTTTTCTTGATCCACGAGACGACTGCTCTATATGTAACCATATGTTGTACTATTTGGGGTAGAGCCATTACATTCCCCGTGTTTAGTCAGCAGGTCCAGACTTGTCTTCTTCTGTTGAATACTTTTTCTAGATGAGCATTCCACGTGAGTTCCTTATCTACCCTCGGGTATTTGGTTTGTTCTTTGAATGGAATTGTTTTCCCATAGACGATCGTCTGCCTGAGTGAATCTAGCTTCCTCCTTCATGTTAATGGTACTATCCCTGTCTAATTAACTGAAAGTCTTTTTTAACACCATCTAGTGCTACTACTGAGATGCTCTTGAAATTGCCCGATATCACTCCTCCAAATTTTCTCCTAACCGTTATAACTATATCGCTAGCACAGCATTGTCTTCAACAAACCATCTACAAGAAGCGTCCACAGTAGGGGGGGGGGGGCACGATTTCTCCGTGTGGGAAGCCTCTCACCGCTCTGGCGGCAACTTTCTTATGGTGGTGATTTAAGCAATAGAGTACTGCTAATTTGAAAAATACAATAAGTTTGACCACTGAAGTACGAAACACACTGTAATAAACATGTGTACGATTTGAAAAGTTTACGGAGAGTGTAGGTGTATGCATTCATAGAATAAATCATTTTTTCTATGACTATTGAAAAAAGCGTCATATATATGACCAATTCTTGATAAGTAATGAACTCTAGTTTCGTTCCCGAGTAGGTATTGATCCATTACTCAACAGTTTTGAACCAATCACGGTTGAACCAGATTCATTACTCAACACTTTGAAGCCAATCACAGATGAGCATATTAATTACTATGCAGTTGTGTTTGAATTGTTTCCATTCGCAAGTATGCCTTGAGTCATAATCTTCGAATTGACAGTTCGTTTTGTGAAATATTATAGTTTCTAACGAAAAACAAGAAGAAAAAGATGGATTCGGAAAGTGACAACGAGTGTACCCCACCAGAAATTTGTAGTGCGGCGAAAATAACATATTTAAATCTATTACCAAATAAATCCAGAAAACAATATGAGACGATATATGCGATTTTCATGGATTGGCGAAAGGAAAATAATAAGAATTCGTTTTCGGAAAATGTACACTATATTTTTCCCAATTAACTGAAAAATATAAATTGTCCCCGGTTTGGACACAATATTCAATGTTAAGAAGTACCATTCTAATCAACCACCACGTCAACATAAAACGTTATTCAAAATTACGTGCGTTTTTGAAATGCAAATCCGATGGTTATATACCGAGAAAGGCTCAAACACTCACCCCAGATGAAATGAATTCATTCATAAACAAAGGTAAGAAATTTATATTTTTTCGAAAGTTCACTTAACAAAATGAGAGAACTTAGTTAGGAATTTGGATAGCTTCATATCACTTTAATTTGCAAGCACCTCGGTAGCACATAGCTTAAGCTCTGGACTTTCAATCCAGTGATCGTAAGTTCGAATCACGCCGGTGAGGTTTTTTTTCCAACCACTGATATTAACAATTATCAAACTGATTGAAATTGAATGAACTAACGAAAATTGGAAATATTTTTAATGTATCTTTTTCTTAGGTTGCACTGATCATGGGAATCATGGGAGCCTGTCGTGCGAATGAAATGCACTCTATGAAAATAGAGGACTTGGAAGATCTTGGATCGGCTATATTAGTCACCATATCAAACACCAAAACGGAAATTGTTCGGAAGCTCACCATAACTGAGCCTTCTCGCCATATTGGTATTGAATATATCACGCTACGACCGAGTAATATATTGACAGATTCATTTTTTTTTAATTATCAGTAAGGTAAATGCACCAATCAAGGAATTGGAATAAATAAATTCGGAGCCATGGGAAATCAAATCGCAACATTTTTGAAAATTCCAAATCCAGAACTATATACTGGGCATACCTTTCGTAGATCTGCTAGTGGATGCGGGTGGAGACATCACTTCTTTGAAGAGGCATGGAGGGTGGAAGTCAACATCTGTGGCGGAAGGATACATAGATGATTCGATGAAAAATAAAATGAATACTGCAGAAAAAATCTTGGGTTCAATGAAACCGTCTACCAGTACCAGCAACATCTCACAAACATTTATTGCACAGAACACTTCGGAAATGAAAAATGAAAATGTGAATTTGGATATAGAATCCTCGATACCTTCAGTTATGATTTCCAACTGTTCCAATTTAACTATTAATTTCGTTAACAAAAAATGATTTTGTTTATGTTATGAAATTTTTCAAAATATAATTATAGATTTTTTCATTCAATAAAAACTTCCTATTATACAATTAAATAAATTACACTCTCTCAGGATTTCCTTCACAAATGAATCTTATTTTCAAATAGTCCTGATATAAGTAAAAAAAAAAGTATAGTATTCTGCTCGCGAGAAATAGCCATTACTCGCCATTACTCGAACTTCATTCTCGCGAGTAATGGCCACTTTTCTTGCTCGTTGAATAATATACTATTAGACAAGAATGACCAAATTTAATCTCGGTTCTCGCCAAAAAATGTTTATTGTCAGCTGAGAAGCTTTTTTCACAGAAACATAATAGAACTGGACCTAATGAATCACTCATACAATAATATTTATTGATTATGCGCAAGGAAACATCAGGAACCTTTATATTTTAGCTAATTCTCACACTAATGTGCCATGAACGTTGTTATTAAGGTGTTCATCATGGATGATAAATTAATATAAAAGTTGGACCAATGTCAATTGGACGCACATGCTGATTATCAGCGTAAAAAAACCTCGTGAACACATGCAGCCAATGAAATCGTCCGTTTTTGAAATTGAAACAATATATTGTATCGGGCTCGATCCAGTTCCTCATATTCCGCAACATAGTGGAGAAGAGAGCAAAAAGTGGAGCAAAGTCGAGTTGATTATAAGAATCAAATGAGGAGTGCTGAATTGAGCTACGGTAAATTAAAGCGAGAAATGCGATATTCTGGCTTCTTCAGAAGTACATTGGTTATTTCTCAATATACAATATTGGTTGTTAGGAATTCTCAATGTTGAAAAATTGGCGTATTCAGACGACCACCTTGAGCAATGTTATCAGATATCTGTTATGTTCTTATCATGAAGTTGTCTACCCAGAGATACCAATTGCTAGAAATCTTGTTTTTTTTGTCCTAGGGTCCCACGAAGACGAGAAGGACAATCGTGTTTATTGTTTCTGTTTTACTTTTCATTTTATCAATTCTGGAATAATGGCTGTACCGAAGTAAAGGACCTATAAAAAACAGTTTAGGATATATCTCCAAGAATAAGAGGACTAACTTGTATTAATTCATGGGAAAATGGTGCCCAATGGGGGTCCCGAAGTGTTGCAGAATATTTGGCTGAATTTAGCTAGAAAATCAAATTCTTGTGGAGATGGGCCCGTCCGCACTGTACCTGAATGGAAAAAGGTAAATACGTTGAATCAGTATGTCTAAAACTTGTGACAACTTTGAGAAGCCCAGGAGTTTTTTTCCCTTTTTCTCGTCGGAATCTTGTCATAAAATAATGTTATAGAGGTACCGAACTCCAGTTCAAAGTGAAGAAGACCTGAGGAATCACATACAGGAGTATTGCTCAATTATCAGAAACACTCTCGGTATTTCTGAGCATATCCGCCAGTCTATGGTAAGCTTACACGCATGCATTGAAGTCGACGGTGGCCATCTCTTGCAGTTGCTCTGCCTTATCAATTTCGATAATAGTCCGTTTCTAAACTTCTCTTTATTCCTAGGTAATGTATGTCATTCTGCTCTTCTATTTTGATAATGAAGTTAGTCGCTAAAAAAATGCCCGAAATTCTTTTGCCATAATAATCAACTTTGTGCAATACATATTCACCCTGAGTTCTGATGAAAAATGGAGCACCCACCATAGCATTACATTTACACTACACGACCAGAAAAATTCCATTATGTTATGCGATACTGGAAAAATAAGTAAATGAAGAACTTCAAGAGAACAAAAAGATGTTGAATGAAATATTGAATATTCCTTTGTAATACTCTGTCAGTGGCGGAGGAAAAAAAAGGCCTGAAGACTCTCAAAAAAGGGGGACCCTGTGAGTTATTTGAGAAATGAATTATTTTGTATCGTGCGCACTGTTGAATGGATTGTACTTGCCTAATTTGAATTGATTTTTGTCGAAAATGTCGAAGTAAACTACAGAAAATCTTGAAAAAAAATTTATTTTGATCACCTTGTACCTCGAAAACCAAGCCGTTTGGGACATATGTTTATATGAACTTTTCGTCCTGAAATCTCCCAAAGAATCACCTCAAGAAGTTTGTCAACGTACTTAATTAACACCCTGTATATCTCAAAAACAAATGGTGTCATTTATTAATAAATAGCATTGAAACAAAACACATATCAATAGGTGGTGCGTAGAAACTGGAACATTTGGTCAATTCCAATTCTCGCCTCAAAGTTTCAGCGAATATCTGCTACTATTTCGGAAGTTGTTAATCGCAATTACATTACTGCTGTAGATTTCCCTTATGGAATGATGGCACAACATCTGTTTGGTTATGGAAATATATACTGATTTCTGTATCAAACATTGTGCCCCTTGATTATTATTCATAATTGTAATTATTTGGATAATCAAGTTCTTTGAGGAGAGTTTAAAATATCACCAATTCCCTAGAATTATTTTGTTGCATTATTCGCTAAGTTCAATAATTTTGAAATCGGGTTCAGGTTTGTGAATATTTTCTCACTTACAACTGCTTTCCAAGCACCTGCAACTTAGTATGTATGGTAGTATGGAAAATTGCTATAGCCTTCGGGTTCCTTCTGGAATTTGTTCTGTCCAATGAAAATTGCATCTTGTATTTTCTGGCGTCACATTGTTCTATGCTTTTTATTTACAGTGTCTCTGGCTTTGGTAGTTCGTCTCGGGATCCGATAGACAACGGAAATCCCCATGTTCATCAGGTAAATTGTACACTAACATTATTGTTAATAATTCTTTATCAATGTTCAATTCCATGTCTGAAAGCTCAGCTATGTCAGTAACTTGTCGTATTCTAATTCTTGCCTATCACCAAAAATTTTTGAATTTGAAGATACCCTTCTAATACTTTCGACGTTTCGGGAACTGTATGCGTTCCCGTTATAAAAAAATCTTTTGAATGTTGTAACGAATTTTTCGTTACGTCCTTACACATAACCAATTTCTCATAACTTTTCCGGTTATCTTTACGGTAGTACGGGTCAGTAGTCACTGCGCTCAGGTCGTGAAGAATGTGCGTTCATTATTGTCCCTAGAAAATGGTATTTTGACAGTGTGACCGTGACATTTCATTTTCGTGTCGATCGCGTTTATCGAGCGTTTGGTTTTTTCCAAGTTTTTTTAAATAGGAAAGAAACCGAGAATGAAAAACAGGTGAACTGTGATTTCGTCGAACCGAAAGGATAATCGTTCTCTTTCTTGAATAGAACGTCGAGATAGGCAGATGTACTGAGTGAGTTGGCTTTGATTTGTACAATCTATAGATGAAATAAGTTTCACTGCTGGAGTTTAGAGTAATATTATTCTCTTTATCTTTTAATTAATGTTGTAGCTGATTAGCATTCTCTTGTTTTTTCTTATGCTTGTAATATTAGAATTCTTGGATATACCGCATGGTAATTTTTGAAGGTTAAAGATAGATATTTCGGCCATTTTGACAAATCATTCATAGTACATATTGTGGCTAACGTAACATCTGTTCCGAATATTGGGAACTGATTTTTTCATTGGAAATCAGTTCTACGCTTTTGCATTTTTTAGGTACCAGTTAATTGGTAATTTGAATGGACTAGAGCTTATGTACCTCACACAACCACCGGTTTGTTCCAAGGATTCCAATTGAAGTGAAGGGCGTATTTGATTGTTCGGAGTGACTAATAGGACGGCTCTCTGGTAAGCAATTTTCTTTATTTCATAACTATATGTTTATGAGAGTAATTTTCTTTCTCTTGAGAAAGAATTGCTTATCGAGAGAGTTGTACCTCTGCTAACGGTCTCAGAACACTCGATTCAATATATGCCTCAAGCGTAAAGTTGATTTCCGTTTAATAAATTTCTTATATCTATTACTCCATTCAATTCCCAGTGCAGCTTATTTGATTTTTGATCGTTGCAGAGTCAATTCACTTCAGTTACTACCTTGTCGCCAAGAGCAGGGAGATTCACAAATTTTTTGAGAATTACCTGTTTATCGATTTGAAAAGGGAATTGCCGCCCTATTTCAAAATTATCTTTATCTAAAGAGTTGTGCCCACTGAAAGACGTGAGGTCTCCCTCTTCAGTTATCTTTAAAATTCTTCAATTAAAAGAATTATTTAACATTATCTTTTCTAAGAGAGTTGTGCCCGCTGAAAGACGTGTGGTCTCCCTCTTCGGTTTATCTTTGGAAATTCTTCAATAAAAAATTATTTCACTTTATCTTTATC